>CM054058.1:470501-959859 GCA_028641055.1 Alopecurus myosuroides
TGCGGGATCAACAATGTGAACACGTAACGTTTTGAAAAATCTTCTCCACTCCCGCCGTAATAACCTCAACCTACACCAATCCATCGCTATGATCGTTCCCCGAGGCATCCATCGACTATGTGCTCCCCCAAGCTGTATATAACAGGGGCACCCTGTGGAAGTCGTGGAGCCGGCGACGGAAGGCGGGGCTGGAGATAGTAGCCGGTGGCCGAGGCCGTGAATCTCGCAGCCCATCCTGCTGGGAAAATAGCAGGGCTGGACGCCATTATTTTCGTAGACTGGGGTAGGTAGCTGAGGCTGCGGCGTGCACCCCAAAATGATCACGTGTCCGACAGGGATGACTACTCGCCGCAGGGGAACATGGACCCGGAGAAATATGCCGCTAGCACCTCCACACCCTACGAATTCATGTCATCATAATCCGACAGAGAGATGTCTAATCTAAAGTCAATGCCCCGCCAGGTTCGGGAGTCCAGGACGGCGAGAGAGAAGGATGAGGTCATGGAGGGGATGAAACAGGAGATTCAGTCGTTATCCCAGTTGTGGGGAAGCCTAGCATGGGGGGCGCCCTGTGGAAGTCATGGAGCCGGCGACGGAAGGCGGGGCTGGAGATGATGTGGCCCCAGTCATGATCACGTGTCCGACAGGGATGGGGACTCGCCGTAGGGGAACATGGACCCGGAGAAATGTGCCGCTAGCACCTCCACGCCCTACGAATTCATGTCATCATAATCCGACAAAGAGATGTCATCTAAAGTCAACGCCCCGCCAGGTTCGGGAGTCCGGGATGGCGAGAGAGAAGGATGAGGCCATGGAGGGGATGAAATGGGAGATTCAGTCTTCATCCCAGTTGTGGAGGAAGCCTAGCATGGGGGGGTGAACACGCTCTGGTTCTGGTACTTATCCATATCCATATGCATGCAAGAGATACATGTAATTATTTTCACTAAGAATCTTAACTGCATACACGTAAAAACCTGAACCTGCGTGCGGGATCAACAATGTGAACACGTAACGTTTTGAAAAATCTTCTCCACTCCCGCCGTAATAACCTCAACCTACACCAATCCATCGCTATGATCGTTCCCCGAGGCATCCATCGACTATGTGCTCCCCCAAGCTGTATATAACAGGGGGCACCCTGTGGAAGTCGTGGAGCCGGCGACGGAAGGCGGGGCTGGAGATAGTAGCAATGACCCTAAACCCCTAAACCCCTAAACCCCTACATCACGGGAGAAGCTCGACAACCCTAGTAGTAGCAATGAGCTACCTAAGCCCGACCCAGAAGTGCGCATCCCAGTCGCTCGCGGCGACCGTGGGCGTGGAGCTCGCGCGGCTGGAGGGACGGCTCGCGCAGTGGGCTGACCCGGACGCGCGGTAGCGGCTCGCGGGGCTCGGCGAGGCGGCTGCGTCGCGGGTGCTGCGGACGATTGGCGAGTCCCGGGCACCCGTCAATGCCGACGAACGCCGACATCCTCTGACGCAATTGGGGCTGGAAGCGCAGGCCATGCCGCCGACGGCGAGCCCGGGGCTGCCCCTGATTTGCGAGACGCTACGGCTGATCTCGGCTACCCAGAAAAAGAGGACACAATTAATTTCGGAGTTCCAACATGACCTTTCTGGAGGAATCAAGTGATTTTTTTGGCCTCCTCCAAATCAACTGAAATTTTGTACACGTGACCTCTTACACAAAAATAGAGAGAACGTGGAGGTTTTACATTTTTTTTGAATTATACATAAAACTAACCCATATACATAAAACTAACATATATACATAAAACTAACCCATATATATAAAACTAATATATATACATAAAACTAACCCATATACATAAAACTAACATAGGCTTTTCCATGGTTCGGTCTTACATTAGTCTAATATAATTTACATTTTTTGCTTTGGTTCTGGTTCTTGTGGGAACGAAGGATCTGATATAATCATGTTCATATTTCTTTTACTCAGATGGATCTATTTGCGTGCATGTTTCAATCTCGTAACAGTTTGTTCTTGCGCCGAATCTGGTGCTCAATCCATGCCGAACTGGGAGGCTGGGAGAGCCAAGCGGGGAGTGTGCTGTGACTGCGAGTTTGCCTATTTTTTTTTACGACCTGAGAGCTTGCCTGTCAGCCTTTGCGTACTGGAGACGAGAACATAACTCCTCTTTTTTTTGCCGCTGTGGGCTTCCCCCCCCCCCCCGCCCGCCGCTGGAATCGGAGACATTTTCTTCCCTGCTTCTTTTTGCCGTTCTGGGCTTGCCCTCCCGCCCGCCGATGGACCTGCTGTTGTTTGTCCTTCTTCCCGTCTGCCCCCTTTTTGTCCTTCTTCCCGCCGGCCTGTCGCCCCCATCCATGGACCCGTCGCCCCCATCCATGGAGGCGTCAAGCTAGTAGGGGTACCCCCGGTACAACAGCAAAGACACCAGTACTTCTGACTGGAAAAAGGAAGACTAGGAAGCCGCGCCGTCACCGGGAGGTTTCGACCTGACGCCGGCAGAGCGGCACCAGGTGGAGGAGGTACAATACTCGTGGACAGCCACGACAACATAGGGTAGGTGGCCACAAATGCCAGATAGACATAATGAAAAAGAGCACAGTATCGATCCCTCATAGTGATGAGGAGAGCGCGGATCCTGTCAACCGCTTCCCCTACCGTTGCCCCGGGTGTTCACTTTTGTTTTCATTTCTGTCGTTGTTTCTTCTGGTTTACTTCTTTTTTGTTGGGCAAGAGAGATGTACAGGCCCAGAGCAATTTCGTCTCCTGTGCGTACTGGAGACGAGAAGACGACGGAGGAGGCACGCGTGCCAAATACAACCGATTACTACATAACCTTGCTAGGCTACCCTCCTCGTTAGCCATCCGGGCGTGCATACGATTCTAGGCCATTTAATCGATTCTAGGACATTGGATCGTGTGAACAGTGTTTGTTTTCACCCTTTTTCACTTCTTGCTTGCTTGAAAAGGAATCGCGAATGTAACCAAATTATTTCTCCCTGGTTAATATAAGCAAGTTAAAAAATAAATAACATTCAGTGTATGTTTCTTACCCTAGTGGTGCGTGCCTCCTCCTCCTGAGCCGCGCGTCCCCCTTCCGCCATTGCCCATTGACAGGTCGTGCCGCCAGAAGTCGCCGATGCATAGTCACCTCCTATACAGCGGACTGGCTGAGAAGGAAAGAGATACTTTAGAGAGTGCGAAAAATGAAGTTGAAACATACATGCTGAAGGACTTAAGGAACTGGAGGATGCACTGGAGAAGGCGAACGCAAGAGGAAGGTTGTGGTTATTCGTGTTTTTATGGTTCATTTATTTGTGTTTCGCTGTGTTTGTTGGTTGTGCTATGGAAGCTGGGAAGAACGAAGCAGCATTGTCTTTGGCTTTTCCACAATCAAAATTCTGTGTTTTTACAACTAGACTCTCCTGCGCTTCCTTCTGCCTTCATGACTGTTGTCGGCAGAATCTTTCTGCGCCGGGCACGGCCATGCAATGCCTTCGATTATGCGGTGCACTGCCTTCGATTCAGTGTTGCACTGCCTTTGGTGAACTAGCTCAGCCAGGAACTGGCGGCGGCAGACCAGCAGCCCGTGCAGAGGATCAGCTGGGACCGCAACTACATCTACCAGCGGCACTCTACTCCAGGATGGCGAGCTCCTGGCAGAGGTAGTTCACCGCAGCTGATGCGGTTCTTTTCTCATTGAGCACTTCCAACAAAAGAAAATGAGGGGAAACCCCCAAAGCAGAGCATGTGAGCAATGCGAGGGGATACCCCCAAGGTTCAGTTCCGACATCGCAAGGTCATCAGCAGTTGGGGAATCGAAGAGCGGAGCACTCACCACCGACAAAAACCCCCAAAAGCGAGCAGCTTTTCTTGTGTGCGATATGGTTCCCTACGATGACATCGAGTCTTGGCTCTAGTATGCCGCCTCCTGCAAGGTGCAGGTGCTTCGAGTTGAGGTGCCTCACGATTGGGGCGATGCACCTCATGCACGCTTATCCAGGAAAAGTGTCATCTCTGAGCACTTGACAAGCAATATCGGTTAGTTTTATGTATATAGGTTAGTTTTATATATGTATGTTAGTTTTATATATACGGGTTAGTTTTATATAGACGGGTTAGTTTTATGTATATATGTTAGTTTTATATATATAGGTTAGTTCTATGTATATCGGTTAGTTTTATGTATATGGGTTAGTTTTATCTCGGATCGATAGTAATGTGCATCAGAACTCATAATTGGAATGCCGAAGGCCATCCTGCTCTGATTCCACTTCCACCGGGAGGGGCGCAGAAAGATTCTGCCATAAAGGTTCTATCGGAAATCCTGAATTAATTGTGTCCTACACCGAAGGCAGTGCAACACTGAATCGAAGGCAGTGCACCGCATAATCGAAGGCATTGCATATTCAGGATTAATTCACATCGGGCATTATGAGAGTAACATAAATTCAAAAAAATCTAAAAAATGTAAAACCTTCATATTCTCTCCACTCTTGTGTAAGAGATTATGTGTACAAAATTTGAGTTGATTTAGAGGAGATCAAAAAAATCACTTGCTTACAAAAACTGGTTTAAGTAGGACCAAACGGTCCGTTTGTAAATTTGTGATTTTCTCAACCTTCTTAAAATTAGCCCAAATTTGTTTTACATGGTGGCATGTAGGTCAAACAAAGGATTACAAAACAATTTTCAAGAAATGTGATCAGGACTGGGGCGGAGGAGGGAAATAACGTTGTGGAGATTGACTGTAACATGCGTATGAATTCAGCTCCCTTGCACATAGTTCATGGGCACGAACCCGCCGGCTGTGATACCGCTGCAGGCTCTCGTATGTGCTGCGGTGAACTACCTCCGCCAGGAGCTCGCCATCCTGGAGTAGAGTTCCTGGCCGAGGTAGTTCACCGCCTGTGCGGCGAACTCCCTCGGGATGCCGTGCTTCTCGCAGAGGGCGTCGACCTCGACCTTGGTGCAGAGGGACGAGGTGAAGCGCTCGGCGGGGGACCTCGAGAGGGGATCGCTATTACATTGGTCGCGTTGAACAGAACCCGCTGGCCGAGGACATGCACCAGGCGGTGAACTAGCTCAGCCAGGAACTGGCGGCGGCAGACCAGCAGCCCGTGCAGAGGATCAGCTGGGACCACAACTACATCTACCAGCGGCGCTCTACTCCAGGACGGCGAGCTCCTGGCGGAGGTAGTTCACCGCAGCTGATGCAGTTCTTTTCTCATTGAGCACTTCCAATTGTTTGTTAGCTTCTTCAATTTTCTCAACATATTGGTTCATCCCAATGATGTCTTCTAGATGTTCTAGAAAACCCTCGCAACACGCATACGACACCCCGCGGTGATCTGGGTCGGCGCGATGCCCAAGTGGGAGAGCGCATCACAGAAGAAGGCAATTGGGAGAAACGAACCCGCCGGCTGTGATACCGCTGCAGGCTCTCGTATGTGCTGCGGTGAACCTACTCCGCCAGGAGCTCGCCATCCAGGAGTAGAGTTCCTGGCCGAGGTAGTTCACCGCCTGTGCGGCGAACTCCCTCGGGATGTCGTGCTTCTCGCAGAGGGCGTCGACCTCGACCTTGGTGCAGAGGGACGAGGTGAAGCGCTCGGCGGGGGACCTCGAGAGGGGATCGCTATTACATTGGTCGCGTTGAACAGAACCCGCGGGCCGAGGACATGCACCAGGCGGTGAACTAGCTCAGCCAGGAACTGGCGGCGGCAGACCAGCAGCCCGTGCAGAGGATCAGCTGGGACCACAACTACATCTACCAGCGGCGCTCTACTCCAGGACGGCGAGCTCCTGGCGGAGGTAGTTCACCGCACTGATGCAGTTCTTTTCTCATTGAGCACTTCCAATTGTTTGTTAGCTCTTCAATTTTCTCAACATATTGGTTCATCCCAATGATGTCTTCTAGATGTTCTAGAAAACCCTCGCAACACGCATACGACACCCCGCGGTGATCTGGGTCGGCGCGATGCCCAAGTGGGAGAGCGCATCGCAGAAGAAGGCGATTGGGAGAAACGAAACCCGCCGGTTGTGATACCGCTGCAGGCTCTCGCACTGCTGCGGTGAACTACCCTCCGCCAGGAGCTCGCTGTCCTGAGTAGAGTTCCTGGCCGAGGTATTCACCGCCTGTGCGGCGAACTCCCTCGGGATGCCGTGCTTCTCGCAGAGGGCGTCGACCTCGACCTTGGTGCAGAGGGACGAGGTGAAGCCCTCGGCGGGGGACCTCGAGAGGGGGTCGCTATTACATTGGTCGCGTTAAACAGAACCCGCTGGCCGAGGACATGCACCAGGCGGTGAACTAGCTCAGCCAGGAACTGGCGGCGGCAGACCAGTAGCCCGTGCAGAGGATCAGCTGGGACCGCAACTACATCTACCAGCGGCGCTCTACTCCAGGACGGCGAGCTCCTGGCGGAGGTAGTTCACCACAGCTGATGCGGTTCTTTTCTCATTGAGCACTTTCAATTGTTTGTTAGCTTCTTCAATTTTCTCAACATATTGGTTCATCCCAATGATGTCTTCTAGATGTTCTAGAAAACCCTCGCAACACGCCTACGACACTCCGCGGTGATCTGGGTCGGCGCAATGCCCAAGTGGGAGAGCGCATCGCAGAAGAAGGCGATTGGGAGAAGTAGGAGGTGTCGCCGGTACGAGGGTGGGATGGCAGCGGAAGACCGGCATCACGTCCAGAGGATCAGCCGGGACCGCTACTGATCAGTCGGGACCGCTGCCATCATATCCGGTGGCCGCAATACCTCTAGCTTTACAGACGAAGATTTCTGCTGATCATTCCCCAAAATGGGGGCCGGATCGCTCAGACCCCGTACATCTCCCTTCCCTGATTCCAATTCGCCAGGCTCAACCTGCCGGTAGCTGTAGCAGCATTGCATCGAGCTTTGTGAGCGTGACCTCTAGTTCGGCTTTGACCTCGGCGTCCTCACTCTCGCGCGCGCTCGCTGCCTCGAGATCGGCGAGCGCGGTCAAGGTTGTCGCCCGTTGCGCCTGATCATCAGGCCTTGCTATAATTAATCGATCCAGTAGCTGTAGTGCCTTGTACTTCTCCAGCATTGCATCGAGCACTGTGAGCGCGACCTCTAGTTTGGCTTTGACCTCGGCGTCCTCACTCTCGCGCGCGCTCGCTGCCTCGAGATCGGCGAGTGCGGCGCTGCCCTGCAGATGCTGCAGCATCGCTGCAAACTTGGTTTTTTTTTAGAGAAAGGCTTGCCCTTCTTCAGCTGCCCCTGCGAGCAGCAACCTTTTTCACAGATCATCAACTGAGGCGATTGGGGGAAGTAGGAGGTGTCACCGGTACTGCTTCCATCCCTGGCAAGGAAATTTCAGGTGGAAAGCACCATCGTCGGCGGGCGGAGGAGGGAAATAAAGGTGAAGAGATGACTGTTTTGCTGTTAGATGACTGTTGTCAGATGACTTTTCTGAAGGTGTGATTCCATACCTTTTTGCACTTCCTTATGTCAACCTTTCTACGCTTCCTTCGAGATTCAAGCGTGTCGGCGTATTGTGTGTTGTTAGATGACTTTTTTGAAGTTGTGATTCCATCAAACTTTCTGCGCTTCCTTCTGCCTTCATGACTGTTGTCCGTGGCGAGCAGAACCCACTGGCCAGGGCAAAGACGAGCATCACAGCTCTGCTGGTGGAAGTGCAGAGGCAAGGGTTTTTCCCCATTTTAAAAAAAGTGTCGGTGCGAGTCGAATCAATGAGCATCCTGGGAGCAGGGTGGTCAGTGTTTTGAACTCGTGCCATGTGATCTATGAGGTTGTTTTTTATGCATTTTGTGAGCACATGAAACTCTAGATACTTCCACACAAATAAAAGAAAATGAGGGGAAACCCCCAAAGCAGAGCATGTGAGCAATGCGAGGGGATACCCCCAAGGTTCATTTCCGTCATCGCAAGGTCATCAGCAGTTGTAAGTCAGCAATGATAGTTTGGTAGTGCACGTCCCTGGATAGAGCTCCTGGCCGAGGTAGTTCACCGCCTACGGTGCACTGCCTTAAACCCTAATCTCTGACACAAGGAACTGACAAATCTGTGAGCCAGGACAAGAGAAAACAGAAAGAAAAAAGAATGAGGGAACGTGCGGCGGACTATGCTATGCGTAGTCGCGCTTACCGCCTGGCGTCAATGCCGCCTGGGAAGTCAGAAACAGAAACCCATTTTGAGGTGGCGGGAAGTGGCGCGAGAACCAGCCTAGCAGGGAGGAGTTAGTGGCAGGAGGTGTCTATGACTAGTTCCAAAGTACCATCTCGTCTCTCCCTGGGCAACGCAAGGTCGACGAGCACTGCAGAAAGCACGACATTTCAGAGGCCAACACCGCGCGACCTGCCGGCTACCAGCGTGTTTGCACGTCGCTTCCAGAGGGGGATGTATGTCAGCACACCAGCACCATATCTCACATAATCTTTTGGGTCAATGTGACCAATTTCCGGGAAATTGCCAAGACAACTGGGAAGATGGTTAGTAAGCTTCAGGGTTCCAAGGTGGCAGCTGATCCTCTGCACGGGCTGCCGATGTGCTGTCACCAGTTCCCGACTGAGCTAGTTCACCGCCTGATGCATGTCCTCGGCTAGTTCTCGCACCGTTGACGGAGAGCGAGGTCTGCGCTTGTTACAGTCCCCGGCTGAAGCGGTATGAACTGCCCTGCAGTTGCTGCAGCATCGCTGCAAACTGGGTTTTTTCAGAGAAAGGCTTACCCTTCTTCAGCTGCCCCTGCGAGCAGCAACCTTTTTTCACAGATCATCAACTGAGGCGATTGGGGGAAGTAGGAGGTGTCACCGGTACGAGGGCGGGATGGCGGCGACAGACCGACAGCACGTTCAGAGGATCAGCCATGACCGCTACACAAATATAGAGATAATTTGAACGTTGGCTGGGAAATGCACGAAAGCTTCCAAGGTGGCAGCTTTCATGCAGGAGAGTCTAGTTGTAAAAACACAGAATTTTGATTGTGGGGAAAGCCAAAGACAATGCTGCTTCCCATCCCTGGCGAGGAAATTGTTCAGGAGGAAAGCGCCATCGTCGGTGGGCGGAGGAGGCAAATAACAGTGTGGAGATTGACTGCAACATGCTTGCATATCCCAGGGCATGCTAAACCTGCTCTTGGCCGAGGTAGTTCACCGCCTGGTGCATGTCCTCGGCCAGCTGATGACCTTGCGATGTCGGAACTGAACCTTGGGGGTTTTCTGTCAGAGATTAGGGTTTAAGCAGTGCGACACTGAATCGAAGGCAGTGCACCGTAGGTGGTGAACTACCTCGGCCAGGAGCTCTATCCAGGGACGTGCACTACCAACCTATCATTGCTGAGTTACAACTGCTGAGGATGGTTCTGCTCGCACAGCCGCTCTCGGGAGAAGTGCACGTCCCTGGAGTAGAGCTCCTGGCCGAGGTAGTTCACGGCAGCTCGTGTAGAGGATCAGGCGGGACCGCTACTACATTGACCGCGTCGAACAGAACCCGCTGGCCGAGAACATGCACCATGCGGTGAACTACCTCGGCCAGAAGCTCTACTCCAGGACGGTGCTGCTCGCGTAGCCGCTCTCGGGAGAAGTGCACGTCCGTATAGTAGAGCTCCTGGCGAGGTAGTTCTCCGCAGCTATTCACCACAGCTGATGCGGTTCTTTTCTCATTGAGCACTTCCATTGTTTGTTAGCTTCTTCAATTTTCTCAACATATTGGTTCATCCCAATGATGTCTTCTAGATGTTCTAGAAAACCCTCGCAACACGCATACGACACCCCGCGGTGATCTGGGTCGGCGCGATGCCCAAGTAGGAGAGCGCATCGCAGAAGAAGGCGATTGGGAGAAGTAGGAGGTGTCGCCGGTACGAGGGTGGGATGGCAGCGGAAGACCGGCATCATGTCCAGAGGTTCAGCCGGGACCGCTACTGATCAGTCGGGACCGCTACCATCGTATCCGCTGGCGCAGCTGCTGTCGTTCTTGCCTTCGCAGGAGGCAGTGTAGACCTGTGTGCTGGTTAAATGCTGGTGCCACATCTGGAAGTCCGTCCCATCCCTGCGCATCTTCGACGACAAGTTCATGACCGAGGAGCAGAAAACAACCTCATTTGAAACACTGACCACCCTGCTCCCAGGATGCTCATTGATTCGACTCGCATCAAAACTTTTTCAAAATGGGGAAAAACCCTTGCGTCTGCACTCCCACCAGCAGAGCTGTGATGCTCGTGTTTGCCCTGGCCAGTGAGTTCTGCTCACCACGGACAACAGTCATGAAGGCAGAAGGAAGCGCATAAAGTTTGATGGAATCACAACTTCAAAAAAGTCATCTAACAACACACAGAATGCCGACACGCTTGAATCTCGAAGGAAGGAACCCCCAAAAGCGAGCAGCTTTTCTTTTCATGGCGAGGAAGGAGGCAGTGGAGCCGCGACAGCTGGGGTTTTGAATGCTGGTCTGGTTCCCTCTGCTGGCCACGCAGGCCAGGGCACAGCAGAAAGCGGACACTGATAGTTGGTGGACCGTTCCATTTCTTTTAACTGACTGTTGGGGGGGGGGGGAATCGAAGAGCGGAAGCACTCACCACCGAACAAAACCCCCAAAAGCGAGCAGCTTTTCTGTGTGCGATTATGGTTCCCTACGATGACATCGAGTCTTGGCTCTAGTATGCCGCCTCCTGCAAGGTGCAGGTACTTCGAGGTTGAGGTGCCTCACGATTGGGGGCGATGCACCTCATGCACGCTTACTCCAGGAAAAGTGTCATCTCTGAGCACTTGACAAGCAATATCGGTTAGGGGGAATCGAAGAGCGGAGCACTCACCACCGACAAAAACCCCCAAAAGCGAGCAGCTTTTCTTTTCTTGGCGAGGAGGAGGCAGTGGAGCCGCGACAGCTGGGGTTTTGAATGCTTAGTCTGGTTCCCTCTGCTGGCCACGCAGGCCAGGGCGCAGCAGAGAGCGGACACTGATAGTTGGTGGACCGTTCCATTTCTTTTAACTGACTGTTGGGGGGAATGGCAGTTGCTGCAGCATCGCTGCAAACTGGGTTTTTTCAGAGAAAGGCTTACCCTTCTTCAGCTGCCCCTGCGAGCAGCAACCTTTTTCACAGATCATCAACTGAGGCGATTGGGGGAAGTAGGAGGTGTCACCGGTACGAGGGCGGGATGGCGGCGACAGACCGACAGCACGTTCAGAGGATCAGCCATGACCGCTACACAAATATAGAGATAATTTGAACGTTGGCTGGGAAATGCACGAAAGCTTCCAAGGTGGCAGCTTTCATGCAGGAGAGTCTAGTTGTAAAAACACAGAATTTTGATTGTGGAAAGCCAAAGACAATGCTGCTTCCATCCCTGGCGAGGAAATTGTTCAGGAGGAAAGCGCATCGTCGGTGGGCGGAGGAGGGAAATAACGGTGTGGAGATTGACTGCAACATGCTTGCGATTCTACCCAGGGCATGCTAAACCTGCTCTTGGCCGAGGTAGTTCACCGCCTGGTGCATGTCCTCGGCCAGCTGATGACCTTGCGATGTCGGAACTGAACCTTGGGGGTTTTCTGTCAGAGATTAGGGTTTAAGGCAGTGCGACACTGAATCGAAGGCAGTGCACCGTAGGTGGTGAACTACCTCGGCCAGGAGCTCTATCCAGGGACGTGCACTACCAACCTATCATTGCTGAGTTACAACTGCTGAGGATGGTTCTGCTCGCACAGCCGCTCTCGGGAGAAGTGCACGTCCCTGGAGTAGAGCTCCTGGCCGAGGTAGTTCACGGCAGCTCGTGCAGAGGATCAGGCGAGACCGCTACTACATTGGCCGCGTCGAACAGAACCTGCTGGCCGAGAACATGCACCATGCGGTGAACTACCTCGGCCAGAAGCTCTACTCCAGGACGGTTCTGCTCGCGCAGCCGCTCTCGGGAGAAGTGCACGTCCGTATAGTAGAGCTCCTGGCGGAGGTAGTTCACCGCAGCTATTCACCATAGCTGATGCGGTTCTTTTCTCATTGAGCACTTCCAATTGTTTGTTAGCTTCTTCAATTTTCTCAACATATTGGTTCATCCCAATGATGTCTTCTAGATGTTCTAGAAAACCCTCGCAACACGCATACGACACCCCGCGGTGATCTGGGTCGGCGCGATGCCCAAGTAGGAGAGCGCATCGCAGAAGAAGGCGATTGGGAGAAGTAGGAGGTGTCACCGGTACGAGGGTGGGATGGCAGCGGAAGACCGGCATCACGTCCAGAGGATCAGCCAGGACCGCTACTGATCAGTCGGGACCGCTGCCATCGTATCCGCTGGCGCAGCTGCTGTCGTTCTTGCCTTCGCAGGAGGCAGTGTAGACCTGCGTGCTGGTTAAATGCTGGTGCCACATCTGGAAGTCCATCCCATCCCTGCGCATCTTCGACGACAAGTTCAAGACCGAGGAGCAGAAAACAACCTCATTTGATACACTGACCACCCTGCTCCCAGGATGCTCATTGATTCGACTCGCATCGAAACTTTTTCAAAATGGGGAAAAACCCTTGCGTCTGCACTCCCACCAGCAGAGCTGTGATGCTCGTGTTTGCCCTGGCCAGTGAGTTCTGCTCACCACGGACAACAGTCATGAAGGCAGAAGGAAGCGCATAATGTTTGATGAATCACAACTTCAAAAAAGTCATCTAACAACACACAGAATGCCGACACGCTTGAATCTCGAAGGAAGGAACCCCCAAAAGCGAGCAGCTTTTCTTTTCATGGCGAGGAGGAGGCAGTGGAGCCGCGACAGCTGGGGTTTTGAATGCTGGTCTGGTTCCCTCTGCTGGCCACGCAGGCCAGGGCGCAGCAGAGAGCGGACACTGATAGTTGGTGGACCGTTCCATTTATTTTAACTGACTGTTGGGGGGGGGGGGGGGAATCGAAGAGCGGAGCACTCACCACCGACAAAAACCCCCAAAAGCGAGCAGCTTTTCTTGTGTGCGATATGGTTCCCTACGATGACATCGAGTCTTGGCTCTAGTATGCCGCCTCCTGCAAGGTGCAGGTGCTTCGAGTTGAGGTGCCTCACGATTGGGGCGATGCACCTCATGCACGCTTATCCAGGAAAAGTGTCATCTCTGAGCACTTGACAAGCAATATCGGTTAGGGGGAATCGAAGAGCGGAGCACTCACCACCGACAAAAACCCCCAAAAGCGAGCAACTTTTCTTTTCTTGGCGAGGAGGAGGCAGTGGAGCCGCGACAGCTGGGGTTTTGAATGCTGGTCTGGTTCCCTCTGCTGGCCACGCAGGCCAGGGCGCAGCAGAGAGCGGACACTGATAGTTGGTGGACCGTTCCATTTCTTTTAACTAACTGTTGGGGGGGGGGGGGGAATCGAAGAGCGGAGCACTCACCACCGACAAAAACCCCCAAAAGCGAGCAGCTTTTCTTGTGTGCGATATGGTTCCCTACGATGACATCGAGTCTTGGCTCTAGTATGCCGCCTCCTGCAAGGTGCAGGTGCTTCGAGTTGAGGTGCCTCACGATTGGGGCGATGCACCTCATGCACGCTTATCCAGGAAAAGTGTCATCTCTGAGCACTTGACAAGCAATATAGGTTAGGGGGAATCGAAGAGCGGAGCACTCACCACCGACAAAAACCCCCAAAATCGAGCAGCTTTTCTTTTCTTGGCGAGGAGGAGGCAGTGGAGCCGCGACAGCTGGGGTTTTGAATGCTGGTCTGGTTCCCTTTGCTGGCCACGCAGGCCAGGGCGCAGCAGAGAGCGGACACTGATAGTTGGTGGACCGTTCCATTTCTTTTAACTGACTGTTGGGGGGGGGGGATGCAGGTGCTGCAGCATCGCTGCAAACTGGGTTTTTCAGAGAAAGGCTTACCCTTCTTCAGCTGCCCCTGCGAGTAGCAACCTTTTTCACAGATCATCAACTGAGGCGATTGGGGGAAGTAGGAGGTGTCACCGGTACGAGGGCGGGATGGCGGCGACAGACCGACAGCACGTTCAGAGGATCAGCCATGACCGCTACACAAATATAGAGATAATTTGAACGTTGGCTGGGAAATGCACGAAAGCTTCCAAGGTGGCAGCTTTCATGCAGGAGAGTCTAGTTGTAAAAACACAGAATTTTGATTGTGGAAAAGCCAAAGACAGTGCTGCTTCCATCCCTGGCGAGGAAATTGTTCAGGAGGAAAGCGCCATCGTCGGTGGGTGGAGGAGGGAAATAACGGTGTGGAGATTGACTGCAACATGATTGCATATCTCCGACGTCAAACTCCCCCGGAACCCAGGGCATGCTAAACCTGCTCTTCTGAACGTGCAACATGCAGACATCCAGTAGCTTCTCCACGTCCGATGTGTTTGTAGACGTCACTTATTTCCATCCAGCTACCTACAAGCTGCATTTACAAAACACTTTAGTCAGTCAATCGGACTTAAGTTTCCTAAAAAAATTAACATGCAAACATCCAAGAAAAAAGTTCAGAATTGTCCTTTGTTTCCCGATCCTGTTTGGGGAAGTTGATTCCACAATTATTTTTGATAGAACAAAAGGGTTTATTCTAACATACAACAAGTCAGTTTCATACCTTTGATGTAATAATTTTATATTATGAGTAAACCTTTTGCGATTAACAAAGTATATACCAGCTTAATTAAAATGGACATACTAGAAAGAATAAATTATGTAGCTACATACTTCTGCGTACCTTTTATAACAGGACCTGCATAATAATGAGATGACTCAACCCGAGACTATGATCTATATAGATTTGACAGTAAATAACAATATGATGACAGAATAACTCACCATCCTTAAACACTAATTCTGATTACATTTTGCGCTTCTTCAGTACTCATGGCTTTATATTCCTCTAAAATGCAATAGACAAGTCCTGAAGATTCACCTGTCTTCTACATGAGTTAAGAAACAACATAAGTACTAATAGTAGAAATGCAAGTAAGGCTTAGGACATAAACACTAAAATACAGTATATAAGCTGAAGTTGAGGATTCGGTAATCTTACTGTCCTAGGCCAGGAAAACATTTGCTGCATATTCGCTCCTGTTTCCATGGCATTGCTAAACTGGTATGGCAGTCTTGGGTTACTAAATTAGTGAGCACCTAGACAAAACATAGCATAGTACTGGTAATATTCATGGATTACTACAGATTAACATACCGGTAAAATAACATAGTTAATCAGGCCATGAAAAAAACTGTAAGTACAGACAAAGCTTGGACACCGTTGCAGAAGAGCCAAAGTAGAATATTACTGTAAACATCGGAGATACATGTCGTGTTGTTGTTTTTTTTTTCGAAAAAAGGGTAGTCACCTTCCTTTGCAGATGAAGCTAGGTGAGGACGGTTGTTGACTTGGACATATAGCATCCGACCTAAGAAAGAGTTGTCGTGGTAGTGGGGCAGCCAACAGCAAAGCAGCACATGAAGGTTTCAGCGAGCTCAAGCCTTAATATAAAAACAAAATAATATATCAATGCCTGCCTTCGATCTTCCATCAAGTGTGATTGGGAGATTGCTTATGAAATTGGAAAGGGAAAGGAATAAATTTAAAATATACGGACGTACCTAAATAGTAAATAGCCACAGCAGCAGGTTCGGCGACGTACGGGCAGCACAGTGTTGGTAATCCATGGTCGGTGATGCAGCAGTGTTTAGACATCGTCGCTGACGAACTGAAGGCCAGACCATCGACAATGAGATCCCTGATTCGCAGTTTCCACAGACAGTGCACAATAGAAACGTAATTTTCAGTCGTAGAATGATAGCAAAATACCAAAAGACAGAGGAGGAATCAAATCTCTGGATCACAGCATCCACGCAAACAAAATAACATATAGATCTCATACGGGAGATGATGAGGAAGCCAACGAACGGTTGTTCAACATCTTGGATCACCTGGGAGATCGAGACCAATAACGGTGTTTAATTCCGCGATCTCTCTCGGGCGAGGAATCAGGAATACCTGGCCATGCGTGGAGGAGATCCTGGAGGGAGAAGGATGAGGGCGCAAAGGATGGGTCCTGTGAGACCAGCGGGGCACACAGACGGAGAGGAACACCACAGTGGGCATTACTGGCGGCGGTGCTAGGTTTTGCACACCTGGGTTGGAAGGCGGCGGTGCTAGGTTTTGTTCCCATTCCCAAGTCATGCGAGGGATGAGATCGTGGGAAAAGCGTCCTGGTTGTGGGCTCGTGGTCATGTGGGATTTAGTATGGACCATGGAAATGAGACGATATGTAGGGCGTCTCAAAACAACGTCTTTATAACTTGTTGGTTTTAAAAATAGAGACGAAAATAAAAGCGACATATGGAGGACGTCTCTACGTGACTGTTTTCTTGTAGTGGCATGCTAAACCTGCTCTTGGCCGAGGTAGTTCACCGCCTGGTGCATGTCCTCGGCCAGCTGATGACCTTGCAATGTCGGAACTGAACCTTGGGGGTTTTCTGTCAGAGATTAGGGTTTAAGGCAGTGCGACACTGAATCGAAGGCAGTGCACCGTAGGTGGTGAACTACCTCGGCCAGAAGCTCTATCCAGGGACGTGCACTACCAACCTATCATTGCTGAGTTACAACTACTGAGGATGGTTCTGCTCGCACAGCCGCTCTCGGGAGAAGTGCACGTCCCTGGAGTAGAGCTCCTGGCCGAGGTAGTTCACGGCAGCTCGTGCAGAGGATCAGGCGGGACCGCTACTACATTGGCCGCGTCGAACAGAACCCGCTGGCCGAGAACATGCACCATGCGGTGAACTACCTCGGCCAGAAGCTCTACTCCAGGACGGTTCTGCTCGCGCAGCCGCTCTCGGGAGAAGTGCACGTCCGTATAGTAGAGCTCCTGGCCGAGGTAGTTCACCGCAGCTATTCATGTCTTCTAGATGTTCTGGAAAACCCTCGCAACACGCATACGACACCCCGCGGTGATCTGGGTCGGCGCGATGCCCAAGTGGGAGAGCGCATCACAGAAGAAGGCGATTGGGAGAAGTGGGTGGGATGGCAGCGGAAGACCGGCATCACGTCCAGAGGATCAGCCTGGCGTCAATGCCGCCTGGGAAGTCGGAAACAGAAACCAATTTTGAGGTGGCGGACAGTGGCGCGAGAACCAGCCTAGCAGGGAGGAGTTAGTGGCAGGAGGTCTGCATCGACCAAGCAACGATGACGACGACGCTAACCTCTCGAGGTCCCCCCGCCGAGCGCTTCACCTCGTCCCTCTGCACCAAGGTCGAGGTCGACGCCCTCTGCGAGAAGCACGGCGTTCCGAGGGAGTTCGCCGCGCATGCGGTGAACTACCTCGGCCAGGAACTCTACTCCAGGAAGGCGAGCTCCTAGCGGAGGTAGTTTCACCGCAGCACGTGCGAGAGCCTGCACCGGTATCACAGCCGGCGGGTTCATGCCCGTTGTCACGACCCCGGACCCAGAGATATACATACTGTTATGTGCTCCTAGACATGGACCCACAAGGGCTTCAGGGTTACCAGCCCCGGCCGCAACAAACAACGGCAGGCAGACTGGATTCATCGGCACGTAGTCCGGATCCCCAGTCTACTACTCCTTGTATCCATGCTAGTCATAACCAACTATGCATATCAAAGCGTCCACGAACCGAATGAAACTGAAGGAAACGGGACCAAAGCTATACAGAGATGCTATGTGTCCAGAAAGTGCAACAACAATCGAGGGTTACTGGGGTTACCTCGCCCCAGGCCGATCAAATCGACAGGCGGGCTCGGACATGAATCATCGGCTCCACAACCCCACGACTGCGACAACTATGCAGGCATAGCCAAAAATGTATAACAATGAGCTCGAAACCAACAACCGATCAAAGCAACACTCTAGACATTGGAGTTGTATTAAACAGGTGTTACTAGAGTAGCTTACAAACAGAGGTCACACGACCCAACACTACATCAGACAACGGAAGGCAAATTATGTTGCTAATCAACAAGAACCAAAAAGGCCTAAGAGGCCGCAACATAAGGCGACGTCCCAGCCCATAGATTCCAGGCTGCTACCTGGAAACCCCAAACTACTCGTCGATGTCCACGTTGAACCACCACTGAAGTGACGAACTCCACCTGAACCAAAATTAAGCAAACCTGAGTACGGGAGGTACTCAACAAGACTTAGTTAACCTATTATATATCTGCTGGTTTCAGAAAGGGTTTTATGAAAGGCTGATTTGCGTAAAGCAATCTTTGTTTTTCAAATAGAGGAGGAATAGCACGTCTCATAGAATATTTTCAAAACAGATGAGAAGCTCACTACTGTAATCATCATCTTTTGGATCCACCAACATCAATTCCCAGCACCTCACATGATACAAGGATCACCCCTCCCAGCATCTCCGGGGAGGCACCCTTCAAACATTACCTCCATGCTTTGTCAACATCTTTTACGTCACGTTAGGTTGTCTATGGTCTTTGCCTTCACCAAGTCGTCCTTAACCGTGGACACGGCTTTTCGAAAAGATTGCCCTGCAGGGATGTACACTTTACCCACACGTACCATCCGACTCTTAGCGCCACATGTACGTTCTTCCATGGAACGCGGCAGAGGGTGGCTGGCCACGACCTTTACCTTACCCGACCCTATCCATGAGTCAACCCAAGACAGGGCCACCCCGTCAACAGGGAGTTGGCCATCCTCCTGACAGCACCTGTCTCTGTGAGGCGGGGTCAAGATCCGTGTACGTCCATCACTTGGCCCCGGTCACGCCCTAGCGGAGCATTTTGTTTTCAAAACCGTTTAAAAGGTTTTATTTGCGGTGCCGAATGGAAATCTCAAACTACGTGACTCATGGATCTGGCCAAACAAGTTAGTTGGTCGAGCGCGGTTACTTAGACCCCGCGTGTGGTTGCACGCTCAGTCTTGGCTTCCGCTCGAGACCGTAATCCTAGAGTTGGCGAGTACAGGACGAACAACCACTTCCCAAGTGGCCTCCCATACCAGCCTTAGTCAAGTTATCCACACAAAGCTCATCTCACCACGTCATCATATCATACTAGGTTATCGCATCTCTGATTCATCAACCGGATGGAGCAGAGGTAACAAACATGTAAAGCTAAGCGAAGCAGATATGAGGCTCTGGCGATGCGCACAAGCAAATCTATGGCGGCTAGGAGCAAAGGATCAGGATATTGAGGCAAATGCAGTATATAGGTGAACTATGTCTACTAGCATCAAATAGTTTGGAATCGAATGCAAAGTACGAGATTCAAATGTTGTTCGAAAGCATATATGAGCAGATAAGAGGTTATGCTTGCCTTGGCTATAAGAAAACCAGATAGAGGATCTTCGGGGATAAGTGCTTGACTTGTCGGTTAAGATCAAGTATTCGTCGTTGGATTGTTGGCCTTCTCTTCGGAGTCACGTTCTACCGAGGGGAAAACAACACCGAAACAGGAAGAACAACAATCAACACATGGCATCGATGCAATGCGCAATATGTATGCATGAGCAGGTTAATGCACTGAAATAAAGCCCTAGGCATGTTCAATGGGTTGCTAGGGTTTGGATGTTGGTTAAGCAATTTTACTGAAATTACCCCGAAAATAGACCCCGGAGGGGGTTTCGGGCGATTATAAAAGTGAGTACCATTTTAGTTGCTCAAATGGGTTTGAAAACATCATAACTAGGTTGGATTTGTCATTTTGAGCATTTTGACATATAACTTTTAATTTTCTAACTTTTGTGAATAAAAACTTATTTTTCTATTTTTAAATGATTAAACAGTATTAAATAATACTCATTTTTTAACTTTCTCAAACATAACTGAAAATGATATAGTTGGATAGAGAATATTTTTCTGAACACTCCCATATTTTTATTTAATTTTTCTGATTAACAGAAATGAAGATATTAATTTTCCATTTTTTAATCTTTTCTGTAATTATGAAGAGGTGGTTCCCACGTGTTAATTCAAAATTCATTCTATTAATTGATTTAAACAAACTGACAGGCGGGGCCAGGCTGAGGTCAAGCTGACGTCAGCATGACGTCAGCGGATGGCTCGCCGGAGACAGTGATGGTCGCCGGCGGCGAACCACTGCGCTCCCGCAAGCGTGCCCGTGCTCATACGACTCGTCTCGCCGAGCCGCGGATGTAGGTGGTGGATCCGCCCCGGTATGGTCACCGGCGGCGAGCCGCGGTGATCGGAAAGGCGACAGTGGCCACGGGCTCCGGTGTGCTCGGCGAAATCGGCAACGGGAAGGAATGGGGAGGGTACTGGGAGGTTGCAACGCTCACCGTGGTTGAGATGGAGGGGACGGACGGGCGGATGGAGGTGAGGAGCAACGGCGGTGGTCCACAGCTGCGCTCGGCCGTCCGCGGGGAAGACGGCCAAATCCCTGGCCCTACGGCCTCCTCCTCGGTCCTGCTCGTTAGTGGAGGTCAAGGGGGCGACGGGGAAACCCCTGAGGTGGACGATGCGGCGCGGGAGGGCTCCAATCGCCGGCGGTGAGGGATCACGGCGGGGCTAGGGTTTTCGGTTCGCAGAGGGAAGGGAGCAGAGAGAGGAAGCGACAGTGGGGCTTCTGCGAGGGCTCCTCCTCGATCCAGACGGCTCCTCGAGGCCTTCTAAGCCTCCACGTCAACAGGGGGAAAGAAGGAGGTGGAACTCGCCGCTCAACTTCATCCTTCTGGCCGGAGTTGGGGAAGAAACGAAAAAGAAAAACAAGACGCAGATAACCCCCTGGACTTTCTGGAAAATTACCAAGGGTTTCTTTTCCATTAGAAAACGAAACAGAAAACCATTGTTTTGAGGACCTTTTTCAAAACAGAAAATTTGGCAAAAATAATTTTTGAAAATCTCATGAAATTTCCAACAAAACCATAACTTGGGTTGGTGCATTTGAATTATTTTTCAATACAAAATTTTGGAACCCATTTTAAGTACTTTTTGTGGGATTTTCTGAAACCATTTAATTTCATAGTTTAAATTGGTTCAAACATGATTTAAATTTTTTTTTGATGCATGTATGAGATGAACACACACCACACACCCTAATGTAGCAAACTTTGGGATGTTACAAATCTACCCCCCTTACAAGAATCTCGTCCCGAGATTCCCGAAGGAGAAGAAAGAAGGAACACCGGTTTTGAACGATCTTTTCGAACCTTACGGTTCTCTTCTTGAAGAGGTTGATCCGTAGCACTTGTGAAGATTCTTCAGCGGCTACACCTTAGGTGAGAGGGAAACTTTTAAGATTTGATCTTTACGAAGATCGAGTATCTCATGGCTAACTCATGACAAGAATGTTCGTAAAGAACTTTTGAGTTAACAGACATGAAACACATCAAGATAACGGAGTGAGTAGAAGATGGTTTCAAGTTTGCGGACGATTGTTCTTGAAATGATTTAGAATATGAGCTTTGCACAAGACTTTAAATCCTTTTAGAAAAGA
The DNA here is from genome assembly GCA_028641055.1 of Alopecurus myosuroides. Taxonomy (NCBI): domain Eukaryota; kingdom Viridiplantae; phylum Streptophyta; class Magnoliopsida; order Poales; family Poaceae; genus Alopecurus; species Alopecurus myosuroides. Next base: position 491,859 of record CM054058.1, read on the forward strand.
AAGGTTGAACAACCTATGACATCGAGGTTTCTTCAAACCGTGAGCATCACATGGTTATGAAACCACATCATTCAACCCACCGCATTTCAGCACATTCCGGGACCTTCGGTTCAAATCCAAGGTTAAAAACCAAAAGAAAGGAGTAACTACTATCTGAGTGCCACAAACGACACCACAGTTAGCAATCACGAGGTATCTTTCAAAAGACAACGATAGTTCCAGAAGAACTTGAGCAAAGGATAACAGATACATTCAAGATGGAAAGTAGATCTCGAGGCTCAGGATTTAGAACTTTGAAACATGTGAAGAATGTGGAATCCCTACAACTTTGAGAGATTTTGAATGGAAGGAAATCTCCCATTTGAAACGAGAGATAACGAGACATGGAACACACACGACTCTAGAAACTGAACACTAGGTCAACTTGGGTGAAAGAAACGTCTTGCCAAAGAAGGCACCTAAGTTTTGAATGACTCGAAGAGATAGCAAAACCTTTTCAAATCAAAACAGGTAAGATGACCCAGAGTTAGAGCGATACCAGATAAGGAGTAAAAAGAATCCTAAGAAGGTTTTTCACAATCCATTTGGAGTTTCAAAGTAGTTTTCACAAACACTAGACTCAACATCGACCAAGCAGTAAGGTTTTCCTACAGGCAGTCCTGCTCTGATACCATGACTTGTCACGACCCCGGACCCAGAGATATACATACTGTTATGTGCTCCTAGACATGGACCCACAAGGGCTTCAGGGTTACCAGCCCCGGCCGCAACAAACAACGGCAGGCAGACTGGATTCATCGGCACGTAGTCCGGATCCCTAGTCTACTACTCCTTGTATCCATGCTAGTCATAACCAACTATGCATATCAAAGCGTCCATGAATCGAATGAAACTGAAGGAAACGGGACCAAAGCTATACAGAGATGCTATGTGTCCAGAAAGTGCAACAACAATCGAGGGTTACTGGGGTTACCTCGCCCCAGGCCGATCAAATCGACAGGCGGGCTCGGACATGAATCATCGGCTCCACAACCCCACGACTGCGACAACTATGCAGGCATAGCCAAAACTGTATAACAATGAGCTCGAAACCAACAACCGATCAAAGCAACACTCTAGACATTGGAGTTGTATTAAACAGGTGTTACTAGAGTAGCTTACAAACAGAGGTCACACGACCCAACACTACATCAGACAACGGAAGGCAAATTATGTTGCTAATCAACAAGAACCAAAAAGGCCTAAGAGGCCGCAACATAAGGCGACGTCCCAGCCCATAGATTCCAGGCTGCTACCTGGGAACCCCAAACTACTCGTCGATGTCCACGTTGAACCACCACTGAAGTGACGAACTCCACCTGAACCAAAATTAAGCAAACCTGAGTACGGGAGGTACTCAACAAGACTTAGTTAACCTATTATATATCTGCTGGTTTCAGAAAGGGTTCTATGAAAGGCTGATTTGCGTAAAGCAATCTTTGTTTTTCAAATAGAGGAGGAATAGCACGTCTCATAGAATATTTTCAAAACAGATGAGAAGCTCACTACTGTAATCATCATCTTTTGGATCCACCAACATCAATTCCCAGCACCTCACATGATACAAGGATCACCCCTCCCGGCATCTCCGGGGAGGCACCCTTCAAACATTACCTCCATGCTTTGTCAACATCTTTTACGTCACGTTAGGTTGTCTATGGTCTTTGCCTTCACCAAGTCGTCCTTAACCGTGGACACGGCTTTTCGAAAAGATTGCCCTGCAGGGATGTACACTTTACCCACACGTACCATCCGACTCTTAGCGCCACATGTACGTTCTTCCATGGAACGCGGCAGAGGGTGGCTGGCCACGACCTTTACCTTACCCGACCCTATCCATGAGTCAACCCAAGACAGGGCCACCCCGTCAACAGGGAGTTGGCCGTCCTCCTGACGGCACCTGTCTCTGTGAGGCGGGGTCAAGATCCGTGTACGTCCATCACTTGGCCCCGGTCACGCCCTAGCGGAGCATTTTGTTTTCAAAACCGTTTAAAAGGTTTTATTTGCGGTGCCGAATGGAAATCTCAAACTACGTGACTCATGGATCTGGCCAAACAAGTTAGTTGGTCGAGCGCGGTTACTTAGACCCCGCGTGTGGTTGCACGCTCAGTCTTGGCTTCCGCTCGAGACCGTAATCCTAGAGTTGGCGAGTACAGGACGAACAACCACTTCCCAAGTGGCCTCCCATACCAGCCTTAGTCAAGTTATCCACACAAAGCTCATCTCACCACGTCATCATATCATACTAGGTTATCGCATCTCTGATTCATCAACCGGATGGAGCAGAGGTAACAAACATGTAAAGCTAAGCGAAGCAGATATGAGGCTCTGGCGATGCGCACAAGCAAATCTATGGCGGCTAGGAGAAAAGGATCAGGATATTGAGGCAAATGCAGTATATAGGTGAACTATGTCTACTAGCATCAAATAGTTTGGAATCGAATGCAAAGTACGAGATTCAAATGTTGTTCGAAAGCATATATGAGCAGATAAGAGGTTATGCTTGCCTTGGCTATAAGAAAACCAGATAGAGGATCTTCGGGGATAAGTGCTTGACTTGTCGGTTAAGATCAAGTATTCGTCGTTGGATTGCTGGCCTTCTCTTCGGAGTCACGTTCTACCGAGGGGAAAACAACACCGAAACAGGAAGAACAACAATCAACACATGGCATCGATGCAATGCGCAATATGTATGCATGAGCAGGTTAATGCACTGAAATAAAGCCCTAGGCATGTTCAATGGGTTGCTAGGGTTTGGATGTTGGTTAAGCAATTTTACTGAAATTACCCCGAAAATAGACCCCGGAGGGGGTTTCGGGCGATTATAAAAGTGAGTACCATTTTAGTTGCTCAAATGGGTTTGAAAACATCATAACTAGGTTGGATTTGTCATTTTGAGAATTTTGACATATAACTTTTAATTTTCTAACTTTTGTGAATAAAAACTTATTTTTCTATTTTTAAATGATTAAACAGTATTAAATAATACTCATTTTTGAATTTTCTCAAACATAACTGAAAATGATATAGTTGGATAGAGAATATTTTTCTGAACACTCCCATATTTTTATTTAATTTTTCTGATTAACAGAAATGAAGATATTAATTTTCCATTTTTTAATCATTTTCTGTAATTATGAAGAGGTTGTTCCCACGTGTTAATTCAAAATTCATTCTATTAATTGATTTAAACAAACTGACAGGCGGGGCCAGGCTGAGGTCAAGCTGACGTCAGCATGACGTCAGCGGATGGCTCGCCGGAGACAGTGATGGTCGCCGGCGGCGAACCACTGCGCTCCCGCAAGCGTGCCCGTGCTCATACGACTCGTCTCGCCGAGCCGCGGATGTAGGTGGTGGATCCGCCCCGGTATGGTCACCGGCGGCGAGCCGCGGTGATCGGAAAGGCGACAGTGGCCACGGGCTCCGGTGTGCTCGGCGAAATCGACAACGGGAAGGAATGGGGAGGGTACTGGGAGGTTGCAACGCTCACCGTGGTTGAGATGGAGGGGACGGAAGGGCGGATGGAGGTGAGGAGCAACGGCGATGGTCCACGGCGGCGCTCGGCCGTCCGCGGGGAAGACGGCCAAATCCCTGGCCCTACGGCCTCCTCCTCGGTCCTGCTCGTTAGTGGAGGTCAAGGGGGCGACGGGCAAACCCCTGAGGTGGACGATGCGGCGCGGGAGGGCTCCAATCGCCGGCGGTGAGGGATCACGGCGGGGCTAGGGTTTTCGGTTCGCAGAGGGAAGGGAGCAGAGAGAGGAAGCGACAGTGGGGCTTCTGCGAGGGCTCCTCCTCGATCCAGACGGCTCCTCGAGGCCTTCTAAGCCTCCACGTCAACAGCGGGAAAGAAGGAGGTGGAACTCGCCGCTCAACTTCATCCTTCTGGCCGGAGTTGGGGAAGAAACGAAAAAGAAAAACAAGACGCAGATAACCCCCTGGACTTTCTGGAAAATTACCAAGGGGTCCTTTTCCATTAGAAAACGGAACAGAAAACCATTGTTTTGAGGACCTTTTTCAAAACAGAAAATTTGGCAAAAATAATTTTTGAAAAACTCATGAAATTTCCAACAAAACCATAACTTGGGTTGGTGCATTTGAATTATTTTTCAATACAAAATTTTGGAACCCATTTTAAGTACTTTTTGTGGGATTTTCTGAAACCATTTAATTTCATAGTTTAAATTGGTTCAAACATGATTTAAATTTTTGTTTGATGCATGTATGAGATGAACACACACCACACACCCTAATGTAGCAAACTTTGGGATGTTACACCCGTGAACTGGGGGCATTTGTCTCGGCTAATTGCAATCGGTGTCTCAGCTAGCCAACACTATACAAAAACTGGTTTAAGTAGGACCAAACGGTCCGTTTGTAAATTTAAGATAGAGATAGATAGGCAAAAGTGGGCGGAGACGTGGGGACCTCGACATGAGACGGCGTGGCCATGGATGATCGACGTAGCAGTATTCAGGATTAATTAACATCGGGTATTTTGAGAGTAACGTAAATTCAAAAAAAAAATGTAAAACCTTCATATTCTCTCCATCCTTCAAAAGGATCTTCCGGTTGACCAAGTCTCACTGATGCCCACGGCCTACTGTTAGGACTTGGGACACTATCCTTCCTAGGGCCGTTATCTGTGAGTATGTTTGTGTGTTGAGTAGGCATGAGGATGTTGATGGTTTGATGAATTTCCAGTACTCTAAACGGATGAGAGGGTATGATGATTATGTTATTAAATATTTGTTTTCTTGAAAACTTTTATTCTAATATTTTTACTTTTTTTTTATAAAATTAGTGTCTACTAGTACATTTTTTACTTTGATTGTGTATCATAATTAACCACATAAAAAAATCTTGATTATTTATGTTTATTATTTCTCACAAATGCTATTGAAGTTTAAATATGAAAAAAAAAATGTTTGTATCAAGTATTATGTTTTTTCTAAGGCATTTCCCCTTAGAATTATTTTGTACCAAGGTTGGCCACCTTACATGTAAGATAACATGAAGGAGATGATATAACAAGCCTCCATGGTGTAATTTGTGACAATTTCATGGTCGGTATATATGTATGTACATTATAATATACGTACATACATTTCTATAAGTATCTACAATATAGTATCTTAGAAATTTGGGTCATGATTTGGAGATGGTCGAAAAAATATCACTTGCTTAGGGACGGACTGTTTGGTCCCACTTAAGCCAGTTTTTGCTCTCTTCTTACCATCCACGGCTGCGCACGAGATCCACCTCGTAGGCTCACACCATCCCGGCCACCGCCTCGCCCCCACCGTCCTCTGGCCACCCAGTCTTGAATCCCAAGCTCAAAGTGAACAAAAGGAATAGGTATCTGTGTTTATGGTTCAACGACATTTATTTGTGGAATGCACACCTCTTTGAGCATCGAAAGATAGTACTAATAAACACCACGACCTAAAAACATCGGAGAGGCACTCCGTACAACACTACAAAGTAGGGACATATGTCTTGCAGAACTGACTTCGGACAACGTTTCTCGAAGGTTGGGATTGCCAGAAGTTTGTAGACAATCTCGTTATGCCGTCAGAAACAAAACAAAAAAGTATTATAGCACGCAGACTGATCTCGAGAAAATAGATCACGCAGATGGGCACCATGGCGCAGTGCCACTGTCGAAGGAGGAGGTCGCTGTCGGAGCCGGATTCAAGGTCACTACAGCGAGGATACCCTAAACCATAAACCCTAGGTAATCAACTTCTTCACAACCTTTTTGGTCTCAACACCTAGCAGGAGAAACACTTGTGTGCAAACCATGCACAACATATGTCCTAGAATACGCTACCTGCTTGGTCTTTATGACCAATGTGTCTAGAAGTGCCATGAACTTCCCCCGGCAGGTCCGGTGAGGGTTCATTTTTCTATTTTCCGATTAGTCCCTTAATTCTTAATAGTCGTACAAATTTTTGGCTCCTAAGCTCGAGTGATCCCGCTATTAAAAAAATCAAAAATGGAAATCATATTTACGAGTTTATTTAAAAAATGAAAAGGTCCAAATGTAGCTAATGAAATGTAAAAAAATAAATTTTAAATATGTTTTCTTTTAGAAATAAATCATAAATATGTACCGTGTAGCCATGACATCATGTGCCATGGCCTGGGCCGAGAGAGATGCCCACCAGCCCAACACACGCGAGGGACTCAGACCTGTTGGGCCAGGCCATCAACTAATCCTGGGCCTCAGTCCAACGCCCACAAGATATGAATACGTGTACACGTGTCGGCATGAGGATAGAGCGGACAGGTTCGGAAGGAGGACAGAAACACGCGTCGGGCTCCTGTGCGTCGAGCTTTGCTCTGCTTTCTCGGGCGTGGATGGAGTACGGTGATATGCCTCCCGGGCATCAGGTTGCCCTTTTTCCGAAATTTTTGAAAAGGTCAAATTTTAAATTTGAAACAAATGAAAAATAAATAGGTATTCAGGCCTCAGAAAGAAGGATCTGATATAATTTGCTGGCTGCCAGGAAAAAATTTCCTAGTACTCATGGAGCAGTTCCACGAGTACACAGCCAGCTGTTGAGTCGATTATCTGATCGATTCGAGGAAGCGGGAAGTTATCCTTGGGACAGTGCTTGTTCAGAGACGTGTAGTCGAGGATTCAGTGTTTTTCTTTGGGACGAGCACTGGGTTTGCTAACCAAGTGGAAATCTTGATCTCCCAGATGAAGTTTGCTCGATCGATTTCCTCTCTGACTGCCAGGCGCTTGGGCTCGGAGAGGCGGCGAGTCATTTGCTTGACGGGCTTGGAATCTGGGTACACTTCTAATGAGCGCTCGGCAAACTCTCTGGGAATTCCGGGCATATTTGCTGGCTGCCAGGTAAAAATTTCCTAGTACTCATGGAGCAGTTCCAAATGAGAATGTCATCTATAAACACCACGACAAACTGGTCCAGGTATTCCATGAACACCTTATTCATGAGATTCATGAAGTAGGCAGGGGCGTTGGTCAGACCAAAAGACATTATGGTGTACTCATACAACCCGTAACGAGTGGTGAAAGCGGTCTCGGGAATATCTGTCTCACGGACCTTCAATTGGTGATAACCCGTTCGAAGATCAATCTTTGAGAATATTCTGGCCCCATTTAACTGGTCAAACAGGTCTTCTATTTTGGGCAACGGGTACTTGTTCTTGATGGTCACATCATTCAACCTGCGGTAATCCACACATAAACGATAGGGTTAGGGGCCGACTGTAATTCACATCGTAGATGGCTATTAACCTTGGTGTTCTTGTGTGCTTGGGCAACACCACCAACAGGTACATGCGTCCGGCCAGCACCACCCCGCCCTCAGGTACATGCGTCTGGCCTTCCTCTCTCTTTGCTCACCACGTTCGGAAATAATACGAACCGAGTGATTTCAGAATACACTTTGTCTATCTCATCTGCATGCGTAATTAACCTGAAAGTTGTAAGCCCGTGAGGAAATTCCCACAGCAGCACCAACAGGTTCGCAACTGGAGCCGAACCTCCAGGCCTCCAGATCGGGGCCCCTCCGACCACTACTGGCCTCTGAGATGTGGCGCGCGCCAAAACCAAGCGGCGCAAGACGGCGAGCGCGATTAAGAAGAGGGGGGAGCAGGAGCGGCTCGACGCCGAGGAGGCTGACTACCGCCGTGTCTGGGAACAAGGCGGGTTCTTTCTCATTCTCTTTTTTTGTTGTTGGATTGAGGCCGAGATACCAGAGGAGGAGCTCCCTCCGAAGGCGGGGCTGGTCAGGGAGGCGCGTAGGAGGCACGCAGGCTCGTCGGGAGGGAGGCGGAGGAAGATCTCTTCGACGAGCTCGTTCGGGAGCGCCGCCGCCGGCGTCGCGCACTGTGCTGTGTCAATGCTGCTCGATCCAAACCGCACCACCACCTACCTGAATCTTCTCACGCGCTCAAGGAAGATGCGGGCGCACCTACTGGAACCCCGTCCACGTGCGGCACCGGTTCCTCGTCCGGGAAGAAGAGGTTGAGTTATTATGGCGGGAGTAGAGAAGATTTTTCAAAACATTACGTGTTCACATTGTTGATCCCGCGCACAGGTTCAGGTTTTTACGTGTTCACATTGTTGATCCCGTGCAGCCGTATACTCCCTTTCCCGTGCCCCTGCTCCCCACACCCCACAATCACTTTTCCTCCCCCGTGTCAGTACTCCTTCCTCATGTCAGTATTCCTCCCGTGTGTCACTATTCCTCCTTCGTAGCAGTAGCCTACGTGGTGGGCAATGGGATGGTGGATTTCTGTCGTGGTGGCATGAGCGCTCGGCAAACTCTCTGGGAATTCCGGGCATATTTGCTGGCTGCCAGGTAAAAATTTCCTAGTACTCATGGAGCAGTTCCAAATGAGAATGTCATCTATAAACACCACGACAAACTGGTCCAGGTATTCCATGAACACCTTATTCATGAGATTCATGAAGTAGGCAGGGGCGTTGGTCAGACCAAAAGACATTATGGTGTACTCATACAACCCGTAACGAGTGGTGAAAGCGGTCTTGGGAATATCTGTCTCACGGACCTTCAATTGGTGATAACCCGTTCGAAGATCAATCTTTGAGAATATTCTGGCCCCATTTAACTGGTCAAACAGGTCTTCTATTTTGGGCAACGGGGACTTGTTCTTGATGGTCACATCATTCAACCTGCGGTAATCCACACATAAACGATAGGGTTAGGGGCCGACTGTAATTCACATCGTAGATGGCTATTAACCTTGGTGTTCTTGTGTGCTTGGGCAACACCACCAACAGGTACATGCGTCCGGCCAGCACCACCCCGCCCTCAGGTACATGCGTCTGGCCTTCCTCTCTCTTTGCTCACCACGTTCGGAAATAATACGAACCGAGTGATTTCAGAATACACTTTGTCTATCTCATCTGCATGCGTAATTAACCTGAAAGTTGTAAGCCCGTGAGGAAATTCCCACAGCAGCACCAACAGGTTCGCAACTGGAGCCGAACCTCCAGGCCTCCAGATCGGGGCCCCTCCGACCACTACTGGCCTCTGAGATGTGGCGCGCGCCAAAACCAAGCGGCGCAAGACGGCGAGCGCGATTAAGAAGAGGGGGGAGCAGGAGCGGCTCGACGCCGAGGAGGCTGACTACCGCCGTGTCTGGGAACAAGGCGGGTTCTTTCTCATTCTCTTTTTTTGTTGTTGGATTGAGGCCGAGATACCAGAGGAGGAGCTCCCTCCGAAGGCGGGGCTGGTCAGGGAGGCGCGTAGGAGGCACGCAGGCTCGTCGGGAGGGAGGTGGAGGAAGATCTCTTCGACGAGCTCGTTCGGGAGCGCCGCCGCCGGCGTCGCGCACTGTGCTGTGTCAATGCTGCTCGATCCAAACCGCACCACCACCGGACCGGAGGAGGAGCTCCCTCCATAAGTTCGAGCCTTCGCCCCTCCTCTTCGGCTCCTCGTTGACACGACGGCGCGGCGCATGCTGTTCGAGGAGGCGAGCAAGGACGCCCCAACGGAATGAATAAGATGGTCATTAATCATCTGGACAGGCTATCAACAAGACACTTGAGATTTTGGAGGATCTAGTAGAGAAAGGCTCAGAAAACATGGATGTAAGGAACAAGGAGGAGGTTGTGTTGAGGATGAAATCTGCTGTCCCCTTGTTGCTGATGCCTGTATCCAAGTTTGCCCCAAAAATCTCCTGTAGAGTAGTAGACATGAACAACGAACACTACAGAAGTAGCACTCATAGCTATCACTTCACATACAATATGAGGGAAGTCTCAAGGAACACTACAGAAACCCGTGATTTCACCGAAACCCGTGATTTCAGGCATTTCTGGCCGTTTTCGTGGGCTATATTCCACGGTTTTTAAGAGGAGCTAGCCGCCGCCTGTCGGTATGGGTGTGGTAGCGTTTGAAGCGAAGCGACTGGGTGGTGCACGACAGTGGGATGCCACAGGCGACGGGGCAGGGGATGCAGCGTTTGGTCTCACTCAAACCAGCTTTTCTAACAACGTGATTTTTTCGACCACCTCTAAATCACCTCAAATTTCGTACACATGATCTTGTACACATGATTTTTTTTATTTTTATAATGCCCGGTTGAATTTCAGGTGAAAACCTCGGAATTTAGCATAAAGTGACACTCAGAACTTCAAATTTTGGGAAACTTTCAACATATTTCTATAGGCCTCGCTGAACACCTCGGACCATTCCCTCGGGCTCTTGTCAAACTCCTCGGCGTCGTACAACGTGCCTTCTATATCTAACACCTCTAGTGCCTGACGCCTCGAAAGATCCAGAGAGTGATCTAACTCAAACTGTACCATATCAAGCTCTAACCTCGTCATGCGAGGGCAGGAAGGACATCAGCTTCTCTAGCAGATGGTCCGGCAGGTCCTCGAAGCGGTCCATGCTGCGGGCCACGTTCTTTTGCTCACCACGTTCGGAAATAATACGAACCGAGTGATTTCAGAATACACTTTGTCTATCTCATCTGCATGCGTAATTAACCTGAAAGTTGTAAGCCCGTGAGGAAATTCCCACAGCAGCACCAACAGGTTCGCAACTGGAGCCGAACCTCCAGGCCTCCAGATCGGGGCCCCTCCGACCACTACTGGCCTCTGAGATGTGGCGCGCGCCAAAACCAAGCGGCGCAAGACGGCGAGCGCGGTATTCCATGAACACCTTATTCATGAGATTCATGAAGTAGGCAGGGGCGTTGGTCAGACCAAAAGACATTATGGTGTACTCATACAACCCGTAACGAGTGGTGAAAGCGGTCTTGGGAATATCTGTCTCACGGACCTTCAATTGGTGATAACCCGTTCGAAGATCAATCTTTGAGAATATTCTGGCCCCATTTAACTGGTCAAACAGGTCTTCTATTTTGGGCAACGGGGACTTGTTCTTGATGGTCACATCATTCAACCTGCGGTAATCCACACATAAACGATAGGGTTAGGGGCCGACTGTAATTCACATCGTAGATGGCTATTAACCTTGGTGTTCTTGTGTGCTTGGGCAACACCACCAACAGGTACATGCGTCCGGCCAGCACCACCCCGCCCTCAGGTACATGCGTCTGGCCTTCCTCTCTCTTTGCTCACCACGTTCGGAAATAATACGAACCGAGTGATTTCAGAATACACTTTGTCTATCTCATCTGCATGCGTAATTAACCTGAAAGTTGTAAGCCCGTGAGGAAATTCCCACAGCAGCACCAACAGGTTCGCAACTGGAGCCGAACCTCCAGGCCTCCAGATCGGGGCCCCTCCGACCACTACTGGCCTCTGAGATGTGGCGCGCGCCAAAACCAAGCGGCGCAAGACGGCGAGCGCGATTAAGAAGAGGGGGGAGCAGGAGCGGCTCGACGCCGAGGAGGCTGACTACCGCCGTGTCTGGGAACAAGGCGGGTTCTTTCTCATTCTCTTTTTTTGTTGTTGGATTGAGGCCGAGATACCAGAGGAGGAGCTCCCTCCGAAGGCGGGGCTGGTCAGGGAGGCGCGTAGGAGGCACGCAGGCTCGTCGGGAGGGAGGTGGAGGAAGATCTCTTCGACGAGCTCGTTCGGGAGCGCCGCCGCCGGCGTCGCGCACTGTGCTGTGTCAATGCTGCTCGATCCAAACCGCACCACCACCGGACCGGAGGAGGAGCTCCCTCCATAAGTTCGAGCCTTCGCCCCTCCTCTTCGGCTCCTCGTTGACACGACGGCGCGGCGCATGCTGTTCGAGGAGGCGAGCAAGGACGCCCCAACGGAATGAATAAGATGGTCATTAATCATCTGGACAGGCTATCAACAAGACACTTGAGATTTTGGAGGATCTAGTAGAGAAAGGCTCAGAAAACATGGATGTAAGGAACAAGGAGGAGGTTGTGTTGAGGATGAAATCTGCTGTCCCCTTGTTGCTGATGCCTGTATCCAAGTTTGCCCCAAAAATCTCCTGTAGAGTAGTAGACATGAACAACGAACACTACAGAAGTAGCACTCATAGCTATCACTTCACATACAATATGAGGGAAGTCTCAAGGAACACTACAGAAACCCGTGATTTCACCGAAACCCGTGATTTCAGGCATTTCTGGCCGTTTTCGTGGGCTATATTCCACGGTTTTTAAGAGGAGCTAGCCGCCGCCTGTCGGTATGGGTGTGGTAGCGTTTGAAGCGAAGCGACTGGGTGGTGCACGACAGTGGGATGCCACAGGCGACGGGGCAGGGGATGCAGCATTTGGTCTCACTCAAACCAGCTTTTCTAACAACGTGATTTTTTCGACCACCTCTAAATCACCTCAAATTTCGTACACATGATCTTGTACACATGATTTTTTTATTTTTATAATGCCCGGTTGAATTTCAGGTGAAAACCTCGGAATTTAGCATAAAGTGACACTCAGAACTTCAAATTTTGGGAAACTTTCAACATATTTCTATAGGCCTCGCTGAACACCTCGGACCATTCCCTCGGGCTCTTGTCAAACTCCTCGGCGTCGTACAACGTGCCTTCTATATCTAACACCTCTAGTGCCTGACGCCTCGAAAGATCCAGAGAGTGATCTAACTCAAACTGTACCATATCAAGCTCTAACCTCGTCATGCGAGGGCAGGAAGGACATCAGCTTCTCTAGCAGATGGTCCGGCAGGTCCTCGAAGCGGTCCATGCTGCGGGCCACGTTCTTTTGCTCACCACGTTCGGAAATAATACGAACCGAGTGATTTCAGAATACACTTTGTCTATCTCATCTGCATGCGTAATTAACCTGAAAGTTGTAAGCCCGTGAGGAAATTCCCACAGCAGCACCAACAGGTTCGCAACTGGGGCCGAACCTCCAGGCCTCCAGATCGGGGCCCCTCCGACCACTACTGGCCTCTGAGATGTGGCGCGCGCCAAAACCAAGCGGCGCAAGACGGCGAGCGCGGTATTCCATGAACACCTTATTCATGAGATTCATGAAGTAGGCAGGGGCGTTGGTCAGACCAAAAGACATTATGGTGTACTCATACAACCCGTAACGAGTGGTGACAGCGGTCTTGGGAATATCTGTCTCACGGACCTTCAATTGGTGATAACCCGTTCGAAGATCAATCTTTGAGAATATTCTGGCCCCATTTAACTAATCAAACAGGTCTTCTATTTTGGGCAACGGGGACTTGTTCTTGATGGTCACATCATTCAACCTGCGGTAATCCACACATAAACGATAGGGTTAGGGGCCGACTGTAATTCACATCGTAGATGGCTATAAACCTTGGTGTTCTTGTGTGCTTGGGCAACACCACCAACAGGTACATGCGTCCGGCCAGCACCACCCCGCCCTCAGGTACATGCGTCTGGCCTTCCTCTCTCTTTGCTCACCACGTTCGGAAATAATACGAACCGAGTGATTTCAGAATACACTTTGTCTATCTCATCTGCATGCGTAATTAACCTGAAAGTTGTAAGCCCGTGAGGAAATTCCCACAGCAGCACCAACAGGTTCGCAACTGGAGCCGAACCTCCAGGCCTCCAGATCGGGGCCCCTCCGACCACTACTGGCCTCTGAGATGTGGCGCGCGCCAAAACCAAGCGGCGCAAGACGGCGAGCGCGATTAAGAAGAGGGGGGAGCAGGAGCGGCTCGACGCCGAGGAGGCTGACTACCGCCGTGTCTGGGAACAAGGCGGGTTCTTTCTCATTCTCTTTTTTTGTTGTTGGATTGAGGCCGAGATACCAGAGGAGGAGCTCCCTCCGAAGGCGGGGCTGGTCAGGGAGGCGCGTAGGAGGCACGCAGGCTCGTCGGGAGATAGGCGGAGGAAGATCTCTTCGACGAGCTCGTTCGGGAGCGCCGCCGCCGGCGTCGCGCACTGTGCTGTGTCAATGCTGCTCGATCCAAACCGCACCACCACCGGACCGGAGGAGGAGCTCCCTCCATAAGTTCGAGCCTTCGCCCCTCCTCTTCGGCTCCTCGTTGACACGACGGCGCGGCGCATGCTGTTCGAGGAGGCGAGCAAGGACGCCCCAACGGAATGAATAAGATGGTCATTAATCATCTGGACAGGCTATCAACAAGACACTTGAGATTTTGGAGGATCTAGTAGAGAAAGGCTCAGAAAACATGGATGTAAGGAACAAGGAGGAGGTTGTGTTGAGGATGAAATCTGCTGTCCCCTTGTTGCTGATGCCTGTATCCAAGTTTGCCCCAAAAATCTCCTGTAGAGTAGTAGACATGAACAACGAACACTACAGAAGTAGCACTCATAGCTATCACTTCACATACAATATGAGGGAAGTCTCAAGGAACACTACAGAAACCCGTGATTTCACCGAAACCCGTGATTTCAGGCATTTCTGGCCGTTTTCGTGGGCTATATTCCACGGTTTTTAAGAGGAGCTAGCCGCCGCCTGTCGGTATGGGTGTGGTAGCGTTTGAAGCGAAGCGACTGGGTGGTGCACGACAGTGGGATGCCACAGGCGACGGGGCAGGGGATGCAGCATTTGGTCTCACTCAAACCAGCTTTTCTAACAACGTGATTTTTTCGACCACCTCTAAATCACCTCAAATTTCGTACACATGATCTTGTACACATGATTTTTTTTATTTTTATAATGCCCGGTTGAATTTCAGGTGAAAACCTCGGAATTTAGCATAAAGTGACACTCAGAACTTCAAATTTTGGGAAACTTTCAACATATTTCTATAGGCCTCGCTGAACACCTCGGACCATTCCCTCGGGCTCTTGTCAAACTCCTCGGCGTCGTACAACGTGCCTTCTATATCTAACACCTCTAGTGCCTGACGCCTCGAAAGATCCAGAGAGTGATCTAACTCAAACTGTACCATATCAAGCTCTAACCTCGTCATGCGAGGGCAGGAAGGACATCAGCTTCTCTAGCAGATGGTCCGGCAGGTCCTCGAAGCGGTCCATGCTGCGGGCCACGTTCTTTTGCTCACCACGTTCGGAAATAATACGAACCGAGTGATTTCAGAATACACTTTGTCTATCTCATCTGCATGCGTAATTAACCTGAAAGTTGTAAGCCCGTGAGGAAATTCCCACAGCAGCACCAACAGGTTCGCAACTGGAGCCGAACCTCCAGGCCTCCAGATCGGGGTCCCTCCGGCCACTACTGGCCTCTGAGATGTGGCACGCGCCAAAACCAAGCGGCGCAAGACGGCGAGCGCGATTAAGAAGAGGGGGGAGCAGGAGCGGCTCGACGCCGAGGAGGCTGACTACCGCCGTGTCTGGGAACAAGGCGGGTTCTTTCTCATTCTCTTTTTTTGTTGTTGGATTGAGGCCGAGATACCAGAGGAGGAGCTCCCTCCGAATGCGGAATACACTTTGTCTATCTCATCTGCATGCGTAATTAACCTGAAAGTTGTAAGCCCGTGAGGAAATTCCCACAGCAGCACCAACAGGTTCGCAACTGGAGCCGAACCTCCAGGCCTCCAGATCGGGGCCCCTCCGACCACTACTGGCCTCTGAGATGTGGCGCGCGCCAAAACCAAGCGGCGCAAGACGGCGAGCGCGATTAAGAAGAGGGGGGAGCAGGAGCGGCTCGACGCCGAGGAGGCTGACTACCGCCGTGTCTGGGAACAAGGCGGGTTCTTTCTCATTCTCTTTTTTTGTTGTTGGATTGAGGCCGAGATACCAGAGGAGGAGCTCCCTCCG
The DNA here is from genome assembly GCA_028641055.1 of Alopecurus myosuroides. Lineage (NCBI taxonomy): Eukaryota > Viridiplantae > Streptophyta > Magnoliopsida > Poales > Poaceae > Alopecurus > Alopecurus myosuroides. Next base: position 507,524 of record CM054058.1, read on the forward strand.
AAGGCGGGGCTGGTCAGGGAGGCGCGTAGGAGGCACGCAGGCTCGTCGGGAGGGAGGCGGAGGAAGATCTCTTCGACGAGCTCGTTCGGGAGCGCTGCCGCCGGCGTCGCGCACTGTGCTGTGTCAATGCTGCTCAATCCAAACCGCACCACCACCGGACCGGAGGAGGAGCTCCCTCCATAAGTTCGAGCCTTCGCCCCTCCTCTCCGGCTCCTCGTTGACACGACCGCGCGGCGCATGCTGTTCGAGGAGGCGAGCAAGGACGCCCCAACGGAATGAATAAGATGGTCATTAATCATCTGGACAGGCTATCAACAAGACACTTGAGATTTTGGAGGATCTAGTAGAGAAAGGCTCAGAAAACATGGATGTAAGGAACAAGGAGGAGGTTGTGTTGAGGATGAAATCTGCTGTCCCCTTGTTGCTGATGCCTATATCCAAGTTTGCCCCAAAAATCTCCTGTAGAGTAGTAGACATGAACAACGAACACTACAGAAGTAGCACTCATAGCTATCACTTCACATACAATATGAGGGAAGTCTCAAGGAACACTACAGAAACCCGTGATTTCACCGAAACCCGTGATTTCAGGCATTTCTGGCCGTTTTCCGTGGCTATATTCCACGTTTTTTAAGAGGAGCTAGCCGCCGCCTGTCGGTATGGGTGTGGTAGCGTTTGAAGCGAAGCGACTGGGTGGTGCACGACAGTGGGATGCCACAGGCGACGGGCAGGGGATGCAGCATTTGGTCTCACTCAAACCAGCTTTTCTAACAACGTGATTTTTTCGACCACCTCTAAATCACCTCAAATTTCGTACACATCATCTTGTACACATGATTTTTTTATTTTTATAATGCCCGGTTGAATTTCAGGTGAAAACCTCGGAATTTAGCATAAAGTGACACTCAGAACTTCAAATTTTGGGAAACTTTCAACATATTTCTATAGGCCTCGCTGAACACCTCGGACCATTCCCTCGGGCTCTTGTCAAACTCCTCGCGTCGTACAACGTGCCTTCTATATCTAACACCTCTAGTGCCTGACGCCTCGAAAGATCCAGAGAGTGATCTAACTCAAACTGTACCATATCAAGCTCTAACCTCGTCATGCGAGGGCAGGAAGGACATCAGCTTCTCTAGCAGATTGTCCGGCAGGTCCTCGAAGCGGTCCATGCTGCGGGCCACGTTCTTTTGCTCACCACGTTCGGAAATAATACGAACCGAGTGATTTCAGAATACACTTTGTCTATCTCATCTGCATGCGTAATTAACCTGAAAGTTGTAAGCCCGTGAGGAAATTCCCACAGCAGCACCAACAGGTTCGCAACTGGAGCCGAACCTCCAGGCCTCCAGATCGGGGCCCCTCCGACCACTACTGGCCTCTGAGATGTGGCGCGCGCCAAAACCAAGCGGCGCAAGACGGCGAGCGCGATTAAGAAGAGGGGGGAGCAGGAGCGGCTCGACGCCGAGGAGGCTGACTACCGCCGTGTCTGGGAACAAGGCGGGTTCTTTCTCATTCTCTTTTTTTGTTGTTGGATTGAGAGCGAGATACCAGAGGAGGAGCTCCCTCCGAAGGCGGGGCTGGTCAGGGAGGCGCGTAGGAGGCACGCAGGCTCGTCGGGAGGGAGGCGGAGGAAGATCTCTTCGATGAGCTCGTTCGGGAGCGCCGCCGCCGGCGTCGCGCACTGTGCTGTGTCAATGCTGCTCGATCCAAACCGCACCACCACCGGACCGGAGGAGGAGCTCCCTCCATAAGTTCGAGCCTTCGCCCCTCCTCTTCGGCTCCTCGTTGACACGACGGCGCGGCGCATGCTGTTCGAGGAGGCGAGCAAGGACGCCCCAACGGAATGAATAAGATGGTCATTAATCATCTGGACAGGCTATCAACAAGACACTTGAGATTTTGGAGGATCTAGTAGAGAAAGGCTCAGAAAACATGGATGTAAGGAACAAGGAGGAGGTTGTGTTGAGGATGAAATCTGCTGTCCCCTTGTTGCTGATGCCTGTATCCAAGTTTGCCCCAAAAATCTCCTGTAGAGTAGTAGACATGAACAACGAACACTACAGAAGTAGCACTCATAGCTATCACTTCACATACAATATGAGGGAAGTCTCAAGGAACACTACAGAAACCCGTGATTTCACCGAAACCCGTGATTTCAAGCATTTCTGGCCGTTTTCGTGGGCTATATTCCACGGTTTTTAAGAGGATCTAGCCGCCGCCTGTCGGTATGGGTGTGGTAGCGTTTGAAGCGAAGCGACTGGGTGGTGCACGACAGTGGGATGCCACAGGCGACGGGGCAGGGGATAAGACACTTGAGATTTTGGAGGATCTAGTAGAGAAAGGCTCAGAAAACATGGATGTAAGGAACAAGGAGGAGGTTGTGTTGAGGATGAAATCTGCTGTCCCCTTGTTGCTGATGCCTGTATCCAAGTTTGCCCCAAAAATCTCCTGTAGAGTAGTAGACATGAACAACGAACACTACAGAAGTAGCACTCATAGCTATCACTTCACATACAATATGAGGGAAGTCTCAAGGAACACTACAGAAACCCGTGATTTCACCGAAACCCGTGATTTCAGGCATTTCTGGCCGTTTTCGTGGGGTATATTCCACGGTTTTTAAGAGGAGCTAGCCGCCGCCTGTCGGTATGGGTGTGGTAGCGTTTGAAGCGAAGCGACTGGGTGGTGCACGACAGTGGGATGCCACAGGCGACGGGGCAGGGGATGCAGCGTTTGGTCTCACTCAAACCAGCTTTTCTAACAACGTGATTTTCTCGACCACCTCTAAATCACCTCAAATTTCGTACACATGATCTTGTACACATGATTTTTTTTATTTTTATAATGCCCGGTTGAATTTCAGGTGAAAACCTCGGAATTTAGCATAAAGTGACACTCAGAACATCAATTTTTGGGAAACTTTCAACATATTTCTATAGGCCTCGCTGAACACCTCGGACCATTCCCTCGGGCTCTTGTCAAACTCCTCGGCGTCGTACAACGTGCCTTCTATATCTAACACATCTAGTGCCTGACGCCTCGAAAGATCCAGAGAGTGATCTAACTCAAACTGTACCATATCAAGCTCTAACCTCGTCATGCGAGGGCAGGAAGGACATCAGCTTCTCTAGCAGATGGTCCGGCAGGTCCTCGAAGCGGTCCATGCTGCGGGCCACGTTCTTCCTAGTTCTGCCAGCGTTGAGCTAGTCGTCTGCCACAAGAACGAGCGTATCTAACACCTCTAGTGCCTGACGCCTCGAAAGATCCAGAGAGTGATCTAACTCAAACGGTACCATATCAAGCTCTAACCTCGTCATGCGAGGGCAGGAAGGACATCAGCTTCTCTAGCAGATGGTCCGGCAGGTCCTCGAAGCGGTCCATGCTGCTGGCCACGTTCTTCCTAGTTCTGCCGTTCTCTTCTGCAGTCATGTCAGTTATTTATATTTTGTTCTTTTTATGCTGAACAGGGCTTGCCACCACCTAGCTAGTGTGATGAGAGGAGCCTGAACACCTGAGTGCCCGCCTGCTGGAGTGCCGGCCTGCTCTTAAGCCGGAATTGGCTGAGTGCAAAAGATGGTTTAACTTAGCAACATCCAACTTTATTTAGATAATAGGCAACTGATGCCGGCTATATATTAATAAAGCCCCACGGCTGACGGGGTATATCTTCTCAAACAACCCACAAAGTTTTACAGACCTGGCATAGAAGCCCAAATGTTCAACGATATGCTACATACGGCACACTCGCCAGAGGAAGCAGACACAGCTGCCCAAGATAAAGAGCTACTGCAACTTAGGTGCTGGTGTTGTCTGGGGGAGATCATCACATCTGCCAGAGAGCCGGAACAGCACTCGACCTTCAACTGAAACGCAATTGCTTCATCACATCTGCCAGAGAGCCGCCTAGCTCTTTTTCCCGATTTCTGTATGCATCAACCTCCGACGTCAATGCATCCACTCTGTCTTGATAATACCGCAACGAGTTTGTGATATGTTCAGGCAAAACCGGATCAGCCCAGCCAAGGAAGTCGCTGCATCTCTCAGACTAATGCAACAAAAACATGAGCACATTAGACCAAATTTAAAAAATGACCAGAATCGACAAAGATCAAACAGAAAAACTTACTCGAGGACGCATGCAACAGTAGTACCTCCTCCCCGGGTGATCTTCCCACGAAATGAATAGCCCAGCCTGCTGCCTGGGGTTGCAATTGCATAACTCTGCTGGCTGGTAGTCCAATGGATTCTCGTGGTACCTTAAAGGCGGGGGCATAGACCGGTAGGTTGTCGACGAAGTCATCCTCGACGGGCAAGGCTGGAAGGTCGCCGACGAGCTGCTATCCCCTGGCGGTGACGGCTGCACCGGCGACACCGGCGACGGCTGGAAGCCCACCCCCGAGCTCCCCTCCCCTGGCGGTGACGGCTGCATCGGCGACCCGCTCCCCCACACCGGCGACCCTAGATCCAGGTGAATGGGAGGTCAGCAATGGGAAATGCTAACAACTACACAACCAAATGAAACTGCAGTTCGACAAATCAGAATGACCAAAACAAGCTGCGAGGTGAAACGAGGATTGCCTGGTGGCTGACGTGCCGGGGGCGTGGCTGAATAGGCCCCTGCATTTCTGTCGGCGTTTTTCTTGAGATAATCTTCATACTTATTCTCCCAGATGAATAATTTCCGGGGGCATTCCGAGTTTTCCTACCACATCAAACCAAACCATGTATCAGCTCATGCCAACAGAATTTGGACAATAGCATTGAGATTGCAAAAACGAAATTACTACCACGTGATGGTTTGGACACTTGTAGAACCATCTGCCTGGATTCTTGATGGTCTTGCTCTGCAGCTTCACCACAGGAAGGTCGCATCGCGGACAGTTGACGATGGGGAGGTGATTTCCGCCGATGGGGAGGTGATTTCCACCGTCGTCTTCGTCGCCGCTGCCTTCAGAGACAGCAAATGGCGAGCTCCCTCCATGAATGTGAACCATACTGGGCTGTAAGCATGCAAATATGTTAGAGAAGTTAGAGAAGGGCAAGCAAAACATAAGGTCTGAAGGTATCAAGTGCAAGCAATATAGGACAGAGGCGCATGACATGTCAAATTCCAATCATCTACCACATGTTTCTGTCATAGGCACCACACTACAAGTTTAAGTTTAGGAATTATTTTCTATTAAAGACCATCGTTGATGTTTCATGCTAGTATGCACTTAGTACGACTTGTACTAGCGGCCAGGCAGCTAGTACGCACCATACAAAAAGTATCAAGCATGCACGGAGATACTTGCATAGCGCCATACCACCAAGCATGCACGAATATACCTGCAGGCTTGCAGCTATAATTTAACTAGTCTCTCGTACATGGAGGCAATGCACATTGGTCTAAACCCTAAACCAAATCAACATAGATTATTGAAGATCCAATTTTTACAACAGCAGCACATGAACATCACAGTTCCAAAATAAACATGCTACAATTCACAAGTTTGCAGGAATCATAGTAGCACATTTCAGTTGAGAACACTAGTGCCAACTCCAATCCGAACCAGCAAGTGGTGGTCACTGGTCACTGGTCTCCCAACTCCAATCCGAACCAGCAACACATTTCAGTTGAGAACACTAGTGCCAAACACGCTAACAGATATATGAGCAGGAAGAGTGATGAACATATGTAAATTAAAACAACAGGCACGTGCAGTTTCAGTGTTTGTCTACAGGTTCGCAGTGGAATTCAGAGCACTAGCAGGAGCTGCAGCTACCAAGAGAACCAGGAGAAAGATTCGATCGCTGCATCCTCTACAAGAATCGAACGAATCAACATCAGCGCCTATCGCCGTCCTCATCATCACCGAGATCGACCACTACAAATTCGACCAATGGAAGCTACCAAGTACGTCCCTACGCGCTCCAGAGAGAGAGGGTCGCCGGGGGGAACGGAGCCGGCCGGCGGCTGCGGATCTGGGAGCCAAGATTGGCAATTTCCGAGAGGGGAAAGAAGGGGAGAGGGAAGCCGTACCGAGAAAAAAGCCAGCGGATGAGGCGTCGGCGGCGCCCGGCGACGGAGAGGAGGCGGCGGCGGCCGTTGTCACGACCCCGGACCCAGAGATATACATACTGTTATGTGCTCCTAGCCATGGACTCACAAGGGCTTCAGGGTTACCAGCCCCGGCCGCAACAAACAACGGCAGGCAGACTGGATTCATCGGCACGTAGTCCGGATCCCCAGTCTACTACTCCTTGTATCCATGCTAGTCATAACCAACTATGCATATCAAAGCGTCCACGAATCGAATGAAACTGAAGGAACGGGACCAAAGCTATACAGAGATGCTATGTGTCCAGAAAGTGCAACAACAATCGAGGGTTACTGGGGTTACCTCGCCCCAGGCCGATCACATCGACAGGCGGGCTCGGACATGGATCATCGGCTCCACAACCCCTCGACTGCGACAACTATGCAGGCATAGCCAAAACTGTATAACAATGAGCTCGAAACCAACAACCGATCAAAGCAACACTCTAGACAAAGAAACTTTATTAAACAGATGATACTAGAGTATAGCTTACAAGCAGAGGTCACACGACCCAACATTACATCAGACAACGGAAGGCAAATTATGTTGCTAATCAACAAGAACCAAAAAGGCCTAAGAGGCCGCAACATAAGGCGACGTCCCAGCCCATAGATTCCAGGCTGCTACCTGGGAACCCCAAACTACTCGTCGATGTCCACGTCGAATCACCACCGATGGAGTTCTTCTCCTGAACCAAAATTAAGCAAACCTGAGTACGGGAGGTACTCAACAAGACTTAGTTAACCTATTATATATCTGCTATCTTTAGCAAGAGTTTTATGAAGGCTGTTTTGCGTAAAGCAATCTTTATTTTCCAAATCGAGGAGGAATAGCAAGTCTCATAGAAGGTTTTTCAAACAGATGAGAAAGGTACTCAACTACTGAGATCATCATCTTCTTGTATTCCACCAAGTATTTCTCATTCCCACACTATCTCATGCTACAAGGATCACCCCTCCCGGCATCTCCGGGGAGGCACCCTTCAATCATGTTTAACAAGTTTTAGTCATTCCGTTGAAGTTATCTATGATCACAGAATCCGTTGCCAAGTCGTCCGTAACCGTGGACACGGCTTCTCGAGGAGATTTATCCCTGCAGGGGGTACACTTTACCCACACGTACCATCCGACTCTTAACGCCACATGTACGCTCGTCCATTGAGCGCGGCAGAGGGTGGCTGGCCACGACCTTTACCTTGCTCGACCCTATCCATGAGTCAACCCAAACAGGGCCACCCCGTCAACAGGGAGTTGGCCACCTCCTGACGGCACCTGTTCTGTGAGTCGGGAACAAGATCCGTGTACGTCCATCACTTGTCCCGGTCACGCCCTAAGTTTTCTCCAAATCGTTTTCTGACTCACACGCAGATGGAAAGATCAAACTACGTGACTCATGGACGTGGCCAAACAAGTTAGTTGGTCGAGCGCGGTCTGTTAGGCCCCGCGTGTGGTTGCACGCTCAGTCTTGGCTTCGAAGGCGAGAACTCGCTCCTAGGGGCATGAACAGGACAAAACGCCACAACCCATTGTGGCCTCACATCCATGCCGTTGTTTAATCAAGTTATCAAAGGTAATACAATTCACAACAACCTATCATAAATGATTCACGCATCTGACCAGATTCATCAACCGGATGGATCAGATCACAACTAAGCATGGCTAAGCAAGACTCACAGGGTTTAGCGGAGCGCGCACAAGCAAACCTATAGCTGCTAGGTGCAGTGGATCAGGATATCTAGGTTATGCAGTATATAGGAGAACTCTATCTACTGACATCAAATAGTTTAGAACCGCATGCAATATACGAGATTCCAAAACACTTCGAAAACCATATATGAGCAGATAAGAGGTTATGCTTGCCTTGGTTATAAGAAAACCAGATAAAGACTTCAGGAATAAGTGCTTGACTTGTCGGTTAGGATCAAGTATTCGTCGTTGGGTTGCTGGCCTTCTCTTCGGAGTCACGTTCTACCGAGGGGGAACAAACACCGAAAAAGAAATAACAATCAATCATGGCATCGATGCAATGCGCAATATGTATGCATGAGTAAGTTAATGCACTGAAATAAAGCCCTAACATGTTCGAAGAGTTGCTAGGGTTCGTATGTCGGTTATGCAATTTTACTGGAATTAATCCGAAATAGGCCCCGGAGGGGGTTTCGGGCGATTCTGAAAGTGAGTACCATTTTAGTTGCTCAAATGGGTTTGAAAACATCATAAATAGGTTGCATTTGTCATTTTGAGCAATTTGGCATATAACTTTTAATTTTCTAATTTTATTGAATAAAAACTTATTTTTCTATTTTAAATGAATTAACAACATTAAAATAATACTCATTTTTGGACTTTCTCAAATATGTTTGAAAATGACATTTTTGGGTAGAGCTCATTTTTCTGATCATAACCATGCTTTCATTTTATTTTTCTGAGCAATATTGTAATAGATATTAATTAATCAAATTTATTCATTTTCTGAAATTAATAAACACAGGAAATATGACATCACAGTGAGGTAATGCCGACGTCATGCTGCTCTGCTCCTCACAGCTAAGATCAAATTCGATCAAATTAGTGTGCAAAACAGAAATTAAACTATACCACGGGATGGAGGAGATCAAGGGGAGCCGAGGGGTGCCGGAGATGGACCATTTGGTCGCCGGAGTGGCCGGCGACGAGCAAGAATGGCGGCGGCCGGCGGTGGCTCACGGCGGCAAGATGATTCCGGCGACTAGGAGCAAAACGGAAGGCATGGGAAGGTTCACTGGTTCACCGCGGAGCTATTGGAGGGGTCAGGGAGGTCAGGGCCGGAGCAGTTGCGGCGAATCGACGGCGGTGGGTGCTCGCCGGCCGCGGGGAAGATGGGTGCGGCGGCGACGGCGTAGGGCGTCCCGGCTCGATTCCATACACAGGGAGGTAGAGGACGTTCGGGCGGAGCTCATAGAACCAGCAGCAGGTCACGAGGAGGCTCGAGGAGACGGCGCTCGCCGGCGGCGTCGGTACAGTAGGGTGCTAGGGTTTGGTTCAGTTTGCAAAGAGGAGCAGAGAGAGAGGACAAGGGGAGGCCAAAAGGGAGGAGGGGAAAGAGACCACGGCGACCTCCTGGTATCCTCGCGGGAGAGTCGAGCTGGAGGTGGCAGCGATGTGCCAAGCTGCCACGCAGCTGCTCCCTCTGTCCCAAGGTAGAAGACAAAAGGAGGTTTTCAAAAACCCCCTAGGAACTCTGGGTTTTTACAAAATGGCCCTTTTCTTTTATAAAAGAGTACTGAAAACAGAGTTTTAGGGACCTTTTTGGAAGCAGAAAAATTGCCAAAAATAGATTTTGGTAAGCTCATGAAATTTACAACAAAACCATGTTTTGCTTTCATGTGATTGAAATACTTTTTAGTACAAAATTTTGGAACCCCTTTTAAGTACTATCTGAGGGATTTTCTGAAACCATTTAAATTCGCAAATTAAATTATTTCAAACACGAGTTAAACTTTTGTTGTCATGCATGTATGATATGAACTCAACACCACAACACTTTGGTAGCAAAATTGGGATGTTACAAATCTACCCCCCTTACAAGAATCTCGTCCCGAGATTCCTGAAGGAGAAGAAAGAAGGAACACCGGTTTTGAACGATCTTCTCGAACCTTACGGTTCTTTTCTCGAAGAGGTTGATCCGTAGTATCTTGAAGTATTGAACGGATACACCTTAGGTAAGAGGGAAACTCTTAGGAAATGATCTTCACGAAGATCGAGTATCTCATGGATAACTCATGACAGGGATGTTCATAAAGAACCGTCGAGTTAACAGGCATGAAACACATCAAGGTAACGGAGTGAGTAGAAGATGGTTTCAAGTTTGCGGACGATTAGTCTTGAGAGGATTTAGAATATGAGCTTTGCACAAGACTTTAAATCCTTTTGAAGAAGAAAGGTTGAACAACTTTTGAAACCGAGGTTTCTTTAAATAGAAAACCAAGATGAGAAGGATTGTTTTGGATATCAAAACATAGTATCCGTAGACGAGGGAAAACACGAGAAAACACCGTAACTCGTGCGTCCGAGAATTTTGATATGGGATCATGTTCACTCTTCGGAGTGGACACGGAAGATATCGGAACTTCACTCCGTCAAAGTTTGTAGAGATCTTTGTCAAAGATCGGAATGTTACTTCACTGCAGATGATGAGTAACCAAAGGATGTTGGAGCACCGTAACAAAGGAAGAATCCTTGGTCACACCATAAGGATGGTTAACCAACGGGGATTGGAACACCGGAAGAAAATAGGGAATCTCTTTCCTATTGTGGTTTGGACGTAGCAATACATCTACCACATGGTTAAGATCCCATGGCTGAAGGGACTGACAAATTCACACAATGTGTGAGATGAACAGAACTTCAAGTACCAACAACTTGAGAAAAGAAACTGATCAGCGGCGGTTACGAAACACCGAGAGATGTGCTCATGAGGAACTTGTTTCCACTGAAAGAGAGGTCTGGAGGATTTGGTAGAGAGACATTGGACATAGCAAGTTCCAAGGTCTTCTTGACGTTCCCGATACCAATATCCAGCTTACATAAGCCTTCAATAGGTCATCGGTGGAAGTAGAACTCCGGTTCAAAAGAACGATGAGGGAGAATTCTAGAAATAGCATCACAGAAATCCTCACGGGGAGTGGTTGTTCTTACGAATTCAAAGAGATATGACATTAGGCCTTCCGGCTAATTGTGTCAACCACCACATCAACCATGCCGGATTCTGAAAAGACCTAATTCAATACCCTTGAGAAAACACCAACCATCATTGTTGCTTGAGATTCAGCTCTGGTTAGTGGGTTGATAACTCAGACTCAGTATGTTTGATCAAATAGGTTGCACCGGTTACCAACGAGGTACATTTTCTAGATTCTCAAGACATGGGCTACGATGTCTAGCTCAAAAAGATGAGCAGGATTGCAGAACTCATGTATTAGCATCTTGCGAAAGACGGTTGCACCTACATGAATTACTTGCGACAAAACACACCGGAGTCCCTGTGGGAAAAAAAATGATTACCGAGATAACGAAGTTCTTAAACTTCTTCTCTTTACGAACAATCAGTCAGTGGCTTAGCGTGGATGCAAACTTCTTTAAGTGAATGGAGGTAAAAACCAACCATCTCAAGGATACTCCACGCATACATGACCGACTTAGAGATATTCCTGAAGGAACAAGAAAACTTTACTCGAATCCATGGCGACAACTTTCACCATAAGCACACGAACCCGAGAAAGTCACTTCAAACATCCAGAACACAATCTTCGTAGTGAAACAAAGATGGTTCTCGAGAGTTTCCAAAATTAATGCCAAGCGTTCAACATGAACCTCTTGCAACTTGGAGAAAATAGGGATGTCATCGATGGGCTCGACAACGCGCTTATCAAAACACTCCGAGAAGAGAGATTCATATGATATATGAACAAGGCAAAACATTGGTTAGACCAGAGGACATGAAGGTGTACCTAGGCAAAACACCATGAATGGCAACACCATCAAAATAGTCCTTGGACCTTTTCTCGATTTGACGATAACCCAAATCAAATCAAGGTTGTAGTGTGATAGCATTTCCGCAAAGGAGATACCATCCTGCTTCAACACGAGGAAAACTAGATATCCCTTATCAAAGGATCAAGTTATGCGGAGCTTTTGCCTTTCAACTCTCCAAGTTGTTGTTTAAGCTCAACCAGCTAGTCCAGGATATCCAGCGCTGTTTTCTTGGAGAAAGGAGTGGTTCAATTTACCCCTTATTTATACATCACGGTCAGGTGACAACCTGGTGATACTTCTAGAAAGACAACCAGAATATCACAACCCACCGGCATGTCTTAGAAATCGAAAGGAGGCATGCTTTTCAAAGCAACCGGTATGATCTTTAGAGCTTCGGCATGAACCTAACTCTTTGACCAAAAATTGTTCACCGGGATGAACGGATTTGGTAACACGGTCAACTTTAGTAGAGACCGGGTGACCGATAGTGCTAAGAAGGATACAGATGTTTCTTAGATTTCTCGAAGCACTAGAAATTGCTAGGAACATCTGATGCACACCTCAATGTACACTCAACATTCTTGAGAGTTCAAGACTGGAAGAAAGGGGAGTGAAGATGTGTACGAGCATCACTTCATCAATAAGGTCATGAAACTCAACACAACCTCCTGATATTAAAAAGTGTGATACTCGAAGGTAGAACAGAACAGAAGCTAATGAAACTTCTTTATTCTGTGGATTACAAAACTTTGACCTGGTTCTTAAGATGAACGAGGTACTGGAGTTTGTTTCTCCTGACATTCCAAGGTGGAATGTTTTGCCAGAAAACAAGAGCAAATGCATTGGAAAAAATCCAACACAACTAAGCAACTTGGTTTCCAAAACAACGAATGGATATTTGAGTGCAACTGGAAGGTAGGAACATGCTCCGGGGAATCGAGAGATCATGGGGAATGCACAGGTGATACTCTTTTGTGAAACCCATGCTAAAAGGGAGGTATAGCTGAAACAAGAACAAAGATATCGGAATCATAAAGAACACTCTTGTCGTGATCCTTTTGATTCTTAGATAAAACCTATGGCTATGAGAGTTGAAGTTACCTAGACACCCTGAGGTGGAACAGATTCCTCAAGATTCAACGAAACAGAACTTGGGTTAAAGGTCAGCATCCTGTACTGATAACGTGAGTATCACAGGGTTATAACCACATGATTCAACTCACCGCAACTCAGCACATTCCGGGACCTTCGGTTCAAGTCCAAGGATTATAACACAACGAAAGGAGTAACTACTCTCTTAGTGTCTTAAAGGACACTATGAATAGCAACCACGAAATATCTTTCCAAACAGACAAACATAGCTCCGGAAGAGTTTGAACAGAGGATAACGGATACATTCGAGATTAAAAGAAAATCTCGAGGTTCAGGATTTAGAACTTGGAGACATGTAGGAATGTGGAATCCGGACAACTCTGAGAGATTAGGATGGGAAGGAAATCTCCCAGTTGAAACGAGAGATAACGGAACACACACGACTCTAGAAACTCATAACTAGGTCAACTTGGTTAAAAGACGTCCTTGCCAGAGAAGGCACCTAGGTTTTGAATAATCAGAACCTTTTCAAATCAAAACAGGTAAGATGACCCAGAGTTTAGAGCGATACCAGATACGGAGTAAAATGAATCCTAAGAAGGTTTTTCACAACTCATTTGAAGTTTCAAAGTAGTTTTCATAAACACTAGACTCGACATCGACCAAGCAGTAAGGTTTTCCTACAGGCAGTCCTGCTCTGATACCAAGACTTGTCACGACCCCGGACCCAGAGATATACATACTGTTATGTGCTCCTAGCCATGGACTCACAAGGGCTTCAGGGTTACCAGCCCCGGCCGCAACAAACAACGGCAGGCAGACTGGATTCATCGGCACGTAGTCCGGATCCCCAGTCTACTACTCCTTGTATCCATGCTAGTCATAACCAACTATGCATATCAAAGCGTCCACGAATCGAATGAAACTGAAGGAACGGGACCAAAGCTATACAGAGATGCTATGTGTCCAGAAAGTGCAACAACAATCGAGGGTTACTGGGGTTACCTCGCCCCAGGCCGATCACATCGACAGGCGGGCTCGGACATGGATCATCGGCTCCACAACCCCTCGACTGCGACAACTATGCAGGCATAGCCAAAACTGTATAACAATGAGCTCGAAACCAACAACCGATCAAAGCAACACTCTAGACAAAGAAACTTTATTAAACAGATGATACTAGAGTATAGCTTACAAGCAGAGGTCACACGACCCAACATTACATCAGACAACGGAAGGCAAATTATGTTGCTAATCAACAAGAACCAAAAAGGCCTAAGAGGCCGCAACATAAGGCGACGTCCCAGCCCATAGATTCCAGGCTGCTACCTGGGAACCCCAAACTACTCGTCGATGTCCACGTCGAATCACCACCGATGGAGTTCTTCTCCTGAACCAAAATTAAGCAAACCTGAGTACGGGAGGTACTCAACAAGACTTAGTTAACCTATTATATATCTGCTATCTTTAGCAAGAGTTTTATGAAGGCTGTTTTGCGTAAAGCAATCTTTATTTTCCAAATCGAGGAGGAATAGCAAGTCTCATAGAAGGTTTTTCAAAACAGATGAGAAAGGTACTCAACTACTGAGATCATCATCTTCTTGTATTCCACCAAGTATTTCTCATTCCCACACTATCTCATGCTACAAGGATCACCCCTCCCGGCATCTCCGGGGAGGCACCCTTCAATCATGTTTAACAAGTTTTAGTCATTCCGTTGAAGTTATCTATGATCACAGAATCCGTTGCCAAGTCGTCCGTAACCGTGGACACGGCTTCTCGAGGAGATTTATCCCTGCAGGGGGTACACTTTACCCACACGTACCATCCGACTCTTAACGCCACATGTACGCTCGTCCATTGAGCGCGGCAGAGGGTGGCTGGCCACGACCTTTACCTTGCTCGACCCTATCCATGAGTCAACCCAAACAGGGCCACCCCGTCAACAGGGAGTTGGCCACCTCCTGACGGCACCTGTTCTGTGAGTCGGGAACAAGATCCGTGTACGTCCATCACTTGTCCCGGTCACGCCCTAAGTTTTCTCCAAATCGTTTTCTGACTCACACGCAGATGGAAAGATCAAACTACGTGACTCATGGACGTGGCCAAACAAGTTAGTTGGTCGAGCGCGGTCTGTTAGGCCCCGCGTGTGGTTGCACGCTCAGTCTTGGCTTCGAAGGCGAGAACTCGCTCCTAGGGGCATGAACAGGACAAAACGCCACAACCCATTGTGGCCTCACATCCATGCCGTTGTTTAATCAAGTTATCAAAGGTAATACAATTCACAACAACCTATCATAAATGATTCACGCATCTGACCAGATTCATCAACCGGATGGATCAGATCACAACTAAGCATGGCTAAGCAAGACTCACAGGGTTTAGCGGAGCGCGCACAAGCAAACCTATAGCTGCTAGGTGCAGTGGATCAGGATATCTAGGTTATGCAGTATATAGGAGAACTCTATCTACTGACATCAAATAGTTTAGAACCGCATGCAATATACGAGATTCCAAAACACTTCGAAAACCATATATGAGCAGATAAGAGGTTATGCTTGCCTTGGTTATAAGAAAACCAGATAAAGACTTCAGGAATAAGTGCTTGACTTGTCGGTTAGGATCAAGTATTCGTCGTTGGGTTGCTGGCCTTCTCTTCGGAGTCACGTTCTACCGAGGGGGAACAAACACCGAAAAAGAAATAACAATCAATCATGGCATCGATGCAATGCGCAATATGTATGCATGAGTAAGTTAATGCACTGAAATAAAGCCCTAACATGTTCGAAGAGTTGCTAGGGTTCGTATGTCGGTTATGCAATTTTACTGGAATTAATC
Source organism: Alopecurus myosuroides (assembly GCA_028641055.1). Taxonomy (NCBI): domain Eukaryota; kingdom Viridiplantae; phylum Streptophyta; class Magnoliopsida; order Poales; family Poaceae; genus Alopecurus; species Alopecurus myosuroides. The sequence continues at coordinate 523,050 of CM054058.1, forward strand.
CGAAATAGGCCCCGGAGGGGGTTTCGGGCGATTCTGAAAGTGAGTACCATTTTAGTTGCTCAAATGGGTTTGAAAACATCATAAATAGGTTGCATTTGTCATTTTGAGCAATTTGGCATATAACTTTTAATTTTCTAATTTTATTGAATAAAAACTTATTTTTCTATTTTAAATGAATTAACAACATTAAAATAATACTCATTTTTGGACTTTCTCAAATATGTTTGAAAATGACATTTTTGGGTAGAGCTCATTTTTCTGATCATAACCATGCTTTCATTTTATTTTTCTGAGCAATATTGTAATAGATATTAATTAATCAAATTTATTCATTTTCTGAAATTAATAAACACAGGAAATATGACATCACAGTGAGGTAATGCCGACGTCATGCTGCTCTGCTCCTCACAGCTAAGATCAAATTCGATCAAATTAGTGTGCAAAACAGAAATTAAACTATACCACGGGATGGAGGAGATCAAGGGGAGCCGAGGGGTGCCGGAGATGGACCATTTGGTCGCCGGAGTGGCCGGCGACGAGCAAGAATGGCGGCGGCCGGCGGTGGCTCACGGCGGCAAGATGATTCCGGCGACTAGGAGCAAAACGGAAGGCATGGGAAGGTTCACTGGTTCACCGCGGAGCTATTGGAGGGGTCAGGGAGGTCAGGGCCGGAGCAGTTGCGGCGAATCGACGGCGGTGGGTGCTCGCCGGCCGCGGGGAAGATGGGTGCGGCGGCGACGGCGTAGGGCGTCCCGGCTCGATTCCATACACAGGGAGGTAGAGGACGTTCGGGCGGAGCTCACAGAACCAGCAGCAGGTCACGAGGAGGCTCGAGGAGACGGCGCTCGCCGGCGGCGTCGGTACAGTAGGGTGCTAGGGTTTGGTTCAGTTTGCAAAGAGGAGCAGAGAGAGAGGACAAGGGGAGGCCAAAAGGGAGGAGGGGAAAGAGACCACGGCGACCTCCTGGTATCCTCGCGGGAGAGTCGAGCTGGAGGTGGCAGCGATGTGCCAAGCTGCCACGCAGCTGCTCCCTCTGTCCCAAGGTAGAAGACAAAAGGAGGTTTTCAAAAACCCCCTAGGAACTCTGGGTTTTTATAAAATGGCCCTTTTCTTTTATAAAAGAGTACTGAAAACAGAGTTTTAGGGACCTTTTTGGAAGCAGAAAAATTGCCAAAAATAGATTTTGGTAAGCTCATGAAATTTACAACAAAACCATGTTTTGCTTTCATGTGATTGAAATACTTTTTAGTACAAAATTTTGGAACCCCTTTTAAGTACTATCTGAGGGATTTTCTGAAACCATTTAAATTCGTAAATTAAATTATTTCAAACACGAGTTAAACTTTTGTTGTCATGCATGTATGATATGAACTCAACACCACAACACTTTGGTAGCAAAATTGGGATGTTACAGCCGTCGACGGGGAGGAGGCGGCGGCGGCGCTTGTCGTGAGGAAGGAGGAGGCACGGCTCGCTCTCCTTTGCGTGAGCCCTAGAGGTCGGCTCGGGGCGGATTGACCGGGGTCGGCGTGGGTCAAACCCCGTGCGCTCTCCTTTGCGTGAGCCCAACACCAACCCGTGCACCAAACGGCCCGCCCGGTATTTTTGTGGATTTTGGCCCACGAGAGGAAAATCTCAAAATTCCGTGCCCACCCATGCCTACCAAACGAGGCCTTAGGCCGGGTTTGGAGCAGTGGGGAAAAGGCCAGAAAAAATACCGGCCCAAAATCATAAGCAACAAACAAGTTTTTTTTAAAATTTCGGGGATTAGGAATTGGGCACATATTATCCCCACTAAACTCCAAGAAAACGCTAGAAACAAACAGGGCCTGAAGGGGTTGCACAGAGCAACCACTGGGCAGATGGCCGGGAAGATGGGGGCGACGATGCGGGTCGTACCTGGCGGGGGGGGGGGGGTCGGCTTCTGACGATAGCTCGGAGAAGCTCATTCCATTCGATTCCCAATACATTTTAGCGAGCTTTGGCCGTGCACTGCCTTTGGCAACCGCTCCGGCCGCCGCCTCGCCGACAGGCTCCTCCATGACAACGGGCGGGGTGCTGGATTATGTTAACTCTATTTTGCCAAAAATCTATGACGAGTCATTTTTGAAACAACGGATTCAGTATTTCGAGACGGCAGTAAAAAACTACCACACCCATACGCGTTGTGGCGGACGGAATCCGGTGGTCGACGTCGAGGGAGCGCCGGTGAGCGGGGAGGCAGGGTCGAAGGCGGCGGGAGGCGACAGTAATGTTGGGAGGGGCTCCGATCTGGATGGCGGCGAGTGACCGGACCATTCTACATGCAGCACGGTCGCCACCATCTGCTCTCACTCTGTCGCCGTCGACCACCTCCGCGCCCACCGCGGCGGCGACACACGGACACGCTGGAGGCCAGGATGCGCGTCCCGCTGCCCCTATTAGAGAAGGTATAGTTTAACTGTCGTATTCTTGTGTCCATTATGTTTTTCAGGTTTATCGCTCCTGTCGTGGTTCTTCCAGTCACCCCGGTCAGCTGAGGAAGAACCGCCATTCAAAAATGACCTCATCACCGACTGTTTGAACAATTTGAACAATGTGAACGGAATCTGTGTTTCACAAGCACGCCTTTTCGGCAACACAAAGTAACCACACGTTTACCTCTTGCTTTATGATAGCCTGTTTGCAAAAACTCTTTTTGCCCGGTTGGCTAAAGTTGCACTTCTTGTATCTCTTCAAAAGACCGAACTAGAAAAAAAAAACCCTTTTAGAAAGTTTTATCCCTCCATCTTTCTGAGAGAAGTGCAAGAAATGAAATGCTTTCTACTTCAACCCGGAAGCCCAAGACTCTACAACCTTCTACAAGACGGATAGCGGTCTTCACATACTATTTTGTGCAACTACCTCAGGAGCCATCCAGACGGACAAAGATTCAAGACCCGACGTATGATGACGCTAGCCGTATCTCGTCGGACTAACGAAGTATTTTGAAAACTAACAAAACTAGCGTACTCTATCTAACTCTAGATTAACACCTAACCAAAGCATGCAAAAGTACTGACATTTTTCTAGATCCAGGAAAGAGGTGCCATATAACGTTTTAATCTAGTGGGTAGAAAGGAGAAGTATACGGAAATATAAGAATGTTGGACTATGGGTTTGCTAGTCAAAAGGATCTCTGGTGTATCCACTTGGGAAGTAAAAGCTTAGTGGATGTTGTTGGTATCATTAAATTTGGGGTTTAGAAAATAAGTGAAGGTTTGGAATGGATATGCAAAATTATTGAGTGTGGACACAGGATATAATTTGACCTATACTCCGGGGCTAACCAGTTGTGGACCCCAACCCTCGGTGATTATTTGGAGCTTAAATAAGTGACCTTTGAGAAAAAGGGATTTAAGGTTTAAATATTAGAGTGAAATTCGTTATTGGATTTCTTAGGAAGCACTTGCAGATATAATGATGATAGGATTGGTTAAAACCTAGTAAAGTTTTGAAAGATATTCAGATATTGAAATATTTGGGAAAATACCTAGCACATGAGATCTTCATGTTGGAGTTCCATAGAACCCTCAGTTTCGGTAAAAGATAAGACCCGGAGAAATGTGCCGCTAGCACCTCCACGCCCTACGAATTCATGTCATCATAATCCGACAAAGAGATGTCATCTAAAGTCAACGCCCCGCCAGGTTCGGGAGTCCGGGATGGCGAGAGAGAAGGATGAGGCCATGGAGGGGATGAAATGGGAGATTCAGTCTTCATCCCAGTTGTGGAGGAAGCCTAGCATGGGGGGGTGAACACGCTCTGGTTCTGGTACTTATCCATATCCATATGCATGCAAGAGATACATGTAATTATTTTCACTAAGAATCTTAACTGCATACACGTAAAAACCTGAACCTGCGCGAGGGATCAACAATGTGAACACGTAACGTTTTGAAAAATCTTCTCCACTCCCGCCGTAATAACCTCAACCTACACCAATCCATCGCTATGATCGTTCCCCGAGGCATCCATCGACTATGTGCTCCCCCAAGCTGTATATAACAGGGGGCACCCTGTGGAAGTCGTGGAGCCGGCGACGGAAGGCGGGGCTGGAGATAGTAGCAATGACCCTAAACCCCTAAACCTCTAAACCCCTAAACCCTAGTAGTAGCAATGAGCTACCTAAGCCCGACCCAGAAGTGCGCATCCCAGTCGCTCGCGGCGACCGTGGGCGTGGAGCTCGCGCGGCTGGAGGGACGGCTCGTGCAGTGGGCTGACCCGGACGCGCGGTAGCGGCTTGCGGGGCTCGGCGAGGCGGCTGCGTCGCGGGTGCTGCGGACGATTGGCGAGTCCCGGGCACCCGTCAATGCCGACGAGCGCCGACATCCTCTGACGCAATTGGGGCTGGAAGCGCAGGCCATGCCGCCGACGGCGAGCCCGGGGCTGCCCCTGATTTGCGAGACGCTACGGCTGATCTCGGCTACCCAGAAAAAGAGGACACAATTAATTTCGGAGTTCCGACATGACCTTTCTGGAGGAATCAAGTGATTTTTTTGGCCTCCTCCAAATCAACTGAAATTTTGTACACGTGACCTCTTACACAAAAATAGAGAGAACGTGGAGGTTTTACATTTTTTTTGAATTTATAGTGCCTCGTTGAGTCTTAGGCCAAAACCTCGGACTATACCTTAAGGGGGCATTGTAAACTTCACATTTTGTGAAAATTCCTTGATAATCCTGTTTATGACCCACATGCCACCATGTAAAACAAATTTTGGATGATTTTGAGATCGTAAAAAAAATCACTTGCTTATGGACGGACCGTTTGGTCTCACTTAAGCCAGCTTTTGTAAGAAAGTGATTTTTTTGGCATCGTCCATATCAACTGAAATTTTGTACACATGATCTCTTACACAAACATATAGAGAACGTGGAGGTTTTACATTTTTATTGATTTTTTTTTTGAATTTATAGTGCCTTGTTGAGTCTTAGGCCAAAACCTTGGACTATACCTTAAGGGGGCATTGTAAACTTCACATTTTGTGAAAAATCCTAGATAATCCCGTTTATGACCTGCATGCCACCATGTAAAACAAATTTTGGATGATTTTGGGATCGTAACAAAAATCACTTGCTTAAGGACGGACCGTTTGGTCGCACTTAAGCCAGCTTTTGTAAGCAAGTGATTTTTTCGGCCTCCTCCATATCAACTGAAATTTTGTACACGTGACCTCTTACACAAACATAGAGAGAACGTGGAGGTTTTACCTCAACCTACACCAATCCATTGCTATGATCGTTCCCCGAGGCATCCATCGACTATGTGCTCCCCCAAGCTGTATATAACAGGCGGCACCCTGTGGAAGTCGTGGAGCCGACGACAGAAGGCGGGGCTGGAGATAGTAGCCGGTGGCCGAGGCCGTGAATCTCGCAGCCCATCCTGCTGGGAAAATAGCAGGGCTGGACGCCATTATTTTCGTAGACTGGGGTAGGTAGCTGAGGCTGCGGCGTGCACCCCAAAATGATCACGTGTCCGACAGGGATGACTACTCGCCGCAGGGGAACATGGACCCGGAGAAATATGCCGCTAGCACCTCCACACCCTACGAATTCATGTCATCATAATCCGACAGAGAGATGTCTAATCTAAAGTCAATGCCCCGCCAGGTTCGGGAGTCCAGGACGGTGAGAAAGAAGGATGAGGTCATGGAGGGGATGAAACAGGAGATTCAGTCTTCATCCCAGTTGTGGGGAAGCCTAGCATGGGGGGCGCCCTGTGGAAGTCATGGAGCCGGCGACGGAAGGCGGGGCTGGAGATGGTGTGGCCCCAGTCATGATCACGTGTCCGACAGGGATGGGGACTCGCCGTAGGGGAACATGGACCCGGAGAAATGTGCCGCTAGCACCTCCACGCCCTACGAATTCATGTCATCATAATCCGACAAAGAGATGTCATCTAAAGTCAACGCCCCGCCAGGTTCGGGAGTCCGGGATGGCGAGAGAGAAGGATGAGGCCATGGAGGGGATGAAATGGGAGATTCAGTCTTCATCCCAGTTGTGGAGGAAGCCTAGCATGGGGGGGTGAACACGCTCTGGTTCTGGTACTTATCCATATCCATATGCATGCAAGAGATACATGTAATTATTTTCACTAAGAATCTTAACTGCATACACGTAAAAACCTGAACCTGCGTGCGGGATCAACAATGTGAACACGTAACGTTTTGAAAAATCTTCTCCACTCCCGCCGTAATAACCTCAACCTACACCAATCCATCGCTATGATCGTTCCCCGAGGCATCCATCGACTATGTGCTCCCCCAAGCTGTATATAACAGGGGGCACCCTGTGGAAGTCGTGGAGCCGGCGACGGAAGGCGGGGCTGGAGATAGTAGCCGGTGGCCGAGGCCGTGAATCTCGCAGCCCATCCTGCTGGGAAAATAGCAGGGCTGGACGCCATTATTTTCGTAGACTGGGGTAGGTAGCTGAGGCTGCGGCGTGCACCCCAAAATGATCACGTGTCCGACAGGGATGACTACTCGCCGCAGGGGAACATGGACCCGGAGAAATATGCCGCTAGCACCTCCACACCCTACGAATTCATGTCATCATAATCCGACAGAGAGATGTCTAATCTAAAGTCAATGCCCCGCCAGGTTCAGGAGTCTAGGACGGCGAGAGAGAAGGATGAGGTCATGGAGGGGATGAAACAGGAGATTCAGTCTTTATCCCAGTTGTGGGGAAGCCTAGCATGGGGGGCGCCCTGTGGAAGTCATGGAGCCGGCGACGGAAGGCGGGGCTGGAGATGGTGTGGCCCCAGTCATGATCACGTGTCCGACAGGGATGGGGACTCGCCGTAGGGGAACATGGACCCGGAGAAATGTGCCGCTAGCACCTCCACGCCCTACGAATTCATGTCATCATAATCCGACAAAGAGATGTCATCTAAAGTCAACGCCCCACCAGGTTCGGGAGTCCGGGATGGCAAGAGAGAAGGATGAGGCCATGGAGGGGATGAAATGGGAGATTCAGTCTTCATCCCAGTTGTGGAGGAAGCCTAGCATGGGGGGGGGGGGGTGAACACGCTCTGGTTCTGGTACTTATCCATATCCATATGCATGCAAGAGATACATGTAATTATTTTCACTAAGAATCTTAACTGCATACACGTAAAAACCTGAACCTGCGTGCATGATCAACAATGTGAACACGTAACGTTTTGAAAAATCTTCTCCACTCCCGCCGTAATAACCTCAACCTACACCAATCCATCGCTATGATCGTTCCCCGAGGCATCCATCGACTATGTGCTCCCCCAAGCTGTATATAACAGGGGGCACCCTGTGGAAGTCGTGGAGCCGGCGACGGAAGGCGGGGCTGGAGATAGTAGCAATGACCCTAAACCCCTAAACCCCTAAACCCCTAAACCCTAGTAGTAGCAATGAGCTACCTAAGCCCGACCCAGAAGTGCGCATCCCAGTCGCTCGCGGCGACCGTGGGCGTGGAGCTCGCGCGGCTGGAGGGACGGCTCGCGCAGTAGGCTGACCCGGACGCGCGGTAGCGGCTCGCGGGGCTCGGCGAGGCGGCTGCGTCGCGGGTGCTGCGGACGATTGGCGAGTCCCGGGCACCCGTCAATGCCGACGAGCGCCGACATCCTCTGACGCAATTGGGGCTGGAAGCGCAGGCCATGCCGCCGACGGCGAGCCCGGGGCTGCCCCTGATTTGCGAGACGCTACGGCTGATCTCGGCTACCCAGAAAAAGAGGACACAATTAATTTCGGAGTTCCGACATGACCTTTCTGGAGGAATCAAGTGATTTTTTTGGCCTCCTCCAAATCAACTGAAATTTTGTACACGTGACCTCTTACACAAAAATAGAAAGAACGTGGAGGTTTTACATTTTTTTTGAATTTATAGTGCCTCGTTGAGTCTTAGGCCAAAACCTCGGACTATACCTTAAGGGGGCATTGTAAACTTCACATTTTGTGAAAATTCCTTGATAATCCCGTTTATGACCCACATGCCACCATGTAAAACAAATTTTGGATGATTTTGAGATCGTAAAAAAAATCACTTGCTTAAGGACGGACCGTTTGGTCTCACTTAAGCCAGCTTTTGTAAGAAAGTGATTTTTTTGGCATCGTCCATATCAACTGAAATTTTGTACACATGATCTCTTACACAAACATATAGAGAACATGGAGGTTTTACATTTTTATTGAATTTTTTCTGAATTTATAGTGCCTTGTTGAGTCTTAGGCCAAAACCTTGGACTATACCTTAAGGGGGCATTGTAAACTTCACATTTTGTGAAAAATCCTAGATAATCCCGTTTATGACCTGCATGCCACCATGTAAAACAAATTTTGGATGATTTTGGGATCGTAAAAAAAATCACTTGCTTAAGGACGGACCGTTTGGTCGCACTTAAGCCAGCTTTTGTAAGCAAGTGATTTTTTCGGCCTCCTCCATATCAACTCAAATTTTGTACACGTGTAGGCCAAAACCTCGGACTATACCTTAAGGGGGCATTGTAAACTTCACATTTTGTGAAAATTCCTTGATAATCCCGTTTATGACCCACATGCCACCATGTAAAACAAATTTTGGATGATTTTGAGATCGTAAAAAAAATCACTTGCTTAAGGACGGAGCGTTTGGTCTCACTTAAGCCAGCTTTTGTAAGAAAGTGATTTTTTTGGCATCGTCCATATCAACTGAATTTTTGTACACATGATCTCTTACACAAACATATAGAGAACATGGAGGTTTGACATTTTTATTGAATTTTTTTTGAATTTATAGTGCCTTGTTGAGTCTTAGGCCAAAACCTTGGACTATACCTTAAGGGGGCATTGTAAACTTCACATTTTGTGAAAAATCGTAGATAATCCCGTTTATGACCTGCATGCCACCATGTAAAACAACTTTTGGATGATTTTGGGATCGTAAAAAAAATCACTTGCTTAAGGACGGACCGTTTGGTCGCACTTAAGCCAGCTTTTGTAAGCAAGTGATTTTTTCGGCCTCCTCCATATCAACTGAAATTTTGTACACGTGACCTCTTACACAAACATAGAGAGAACGTGGAGGTTTTACCTCAACCTACACCAATTGTCGTGGTGGTGTCACGGCAGATGCCATGGGATGGCTAAAGATGTGGGGACGAAGGACGCTGGAGGTGCTCGGGGAGGGATCACGCGACGAGTAGCCGCGTGAGGTAAGATCCACACAACACAAACAACACGATGTACCCAGGTTCAGGGCCCTCGTGGGGAGGTAAAACCCCTACTCCTGCCTTTCTCTATGTATTATGATGTCTCTCCGAGTAGCCACAGTACAAATGGTATCTCTACCGAGTAGCCTCTCTCTCCTCTCCGAGTAGAGCTAGGTCAAGAACTTAGGGTTTCTAGGGCTCCAAAATGAGCGTGGAGCCAGATCCCTCGCGCAGGAGGCGGCGGGGCACCTTATATACACGGTGCCCAGCCGGATACGTCCAAATACGAACAAGTGTCGACATAGTGTGCACATCGTCCTTTCTCCGAGTACCCGCTGACAGCTTTGGTTCCTAATCTTGGCTGCTTCTGTAAAGTCGTTGGGCAAAACTAGGGAACAGACTGGTATCACTGTACCTAGGCACAGAGTAGGCCCCCCTTATCCTGCCACGGCCTGCTTCCATGCTGTCACTGTCAGGCAGGCCGGTCCCAGATGAACAGTAGTTCGAATGCTGCCAAGTACGGACCCAGGATACGCGGGATCCTGTGTCAGAACGGCTCTTTTGACTTTCTGGCCCGAGTAGGTTCCCGCCAATTCTACTCGGGCCAACTCTTCTACTCGTACGGGAGTAACTTGATTGATTCCTTCATCTGGTCTTCTTTACGTAAGACCGAGTAGCACTCGACCGGGTAGCAAGCTGCCGGGTAGAACGCTACTCGGGCAGATTTCTATTCTGACCCTGGCCTTTATCACTTGCCTTTACCCTACTCGGGGGTAACCCCCCGACAGCAGTCCCCGAAGCTGGTAGAGTCTTGCGAACTTGTTCACTAGGCTCTGCCAGCTTAAAAACCAACCTTTGCCATATAGGCCTTGTTCACTAGCTGTGCGGTTCATGCGTTTTTTGTTTACGCTCGCTTATGCTTTCTTTTGCGCTAACCTTTCCTACTCTGCAGAGAAACTGAAGAGCCTAGCCGAAGAGCACGAGAAATGCCGCACTTTCGTGGAGAACGCCGAAGCCACCATCAAAAGGCTAGAAGGTGAGTTTGTTGTTCACTCGGTTTGATCTTGAATCTGTTTCTTCGCTGCTTCTCTATTGACCTTGTCTGGCTCTTCGCAGAAGATCACAAGTTGTTTGCTGAGGCACACCAAGATTGTGTCAAACCAGCAGAGGTGCAGAACCAACTGTCCAACCAGGCCGCTGTGTTGCTGAAGGATCACGCCACCGAGACCGAGAAGCTGCAACTCCAGTTGCAAAAGGCACTCCAGGATGCCATCAACATTGGCGCCGAGAGGGACAGAGCAATCGCCGAGAAGGCCAAGGCCGAGACCACTTTCAGAGCCAAGGAGAGGGCCCTTGAGAAGGAATGCGAAACTTTAAAGAAGACCAACGCTGATCTCTTCGCTCAGATGGATACCTTGCGCCTGATCCAAGAAAAGCACATAACCAACGAAGAGTCCTGGAAGGCCCAGCTGCAGCGGCTGCGCCGCGAACTGCCCGGTAGGTCTTCTCCTCCCTGCCTCTTTTCTTCTCGGTTTTTCTCCTACCCGGTTCTTTTCTTCTCGATTCTGAAGTTGTCACTTGCTATTTCAGAGATCTGGCCTCATCTTGATTCCAACTGCGCGCCTACTGTGGCCAAGGCCCAAGCAGCTCGCCTTGCGAAGGGTGAGGCAGCAGACACCCGAGCTGAGATCGAGGACAGCCTGCTGTTGCTCAAAGATTATTTCGAGCAGCTGGCCGGTGTTGGCACTGACTTGGTGCACGAGGGCTTCGAGCTCCATAGGCTGTTCTGGCCCCAGGATTCTCAGCCAACTTCCATGCGGGGTCTCGCCTTCAAGTTGAAAAATGTGAAGAAAGAGTTGAAGAAGTGGCGTGCTTCGGGGGCCCGGGCCGGCGCGGACGTGATGCTTCTCTGCATAGCATCCTGGTATGAAAACCTCAACATGCAGCTCATCCGCGGGAAGCGCAATAACTCCAAGTGGGAGGTAGATCCCGACTGCGTGGCCACACGCAAGCAGATCGCCTACGAGGTCGCGGAGTGCGCCGAGACGGAGACCTTCATCGAGGGCCTCCCCGAGCCCGACACCGAGTACGAAGAGGAGGAGGAAGAGGACGACGAAGTAGAATCCGACCTGGAGGGCCTCTTCGATTCTCCTAAGGGCAAGGCCGGGAAGGGGAAGGATGTCGCCGTCGCGAGTAGCGATGAGGACGAGTACGCCCACATCGACACCGCCGCACTCGACTTTGGCACCTCCTCAGGTGCTGCTCTCGACGACACAGTACGCCCTCCTGGCCAAGCGCCTGGCTCTTCTCCGGCTCCAGGGCCCATCTCGGTGGCCACGGCCACTTCCGACCCGGCAGCCACCGAGCAGGACGTCGAGATGAACGAGTCCGCCACCATCCAGTCGGATGCGGATGCCACCCACGCTAGCGCCGAGGAAGATGCTGCAGCTAGGGCCACCACAGAAGACGCAGCTGCCAATGCCAGTACCGACAACACTGCCACCTCCACTTGATTTTACCTGCATATTTTTTACTCGAACACTTATCAGATCCCCGGGATGCCGGGAGCAAATGTAATAGACTATCTTTGTTTTGCTTGCTACTCAGTTTTTATGCCCACTCTGTTTATTACGACATTAATCAATTTGAGCAACGCTGGCTCAATGCCGAGTTGCGTTTCCATGCGAGTCCCCGAGTTGCATTTCTTATTCACCCTATCTTTTCATCTCTGCTCTACCCGCGACTTGTCGCTTTTTTGGTATTCGAGTCACAAGAATCAAGTAGTAGGGCTGCAAATACTTAGCCGCTAGAAACAACCATGGTAACGCAGCCCACCACTTAGCCGAGAAGACGAAAACAGTGAACAAAAGTAACAAACCATCTACTCGGTTCCTGCACTCTTTCTTCCTTAGTGATTTTCGTGTGCTCATTGACCTTTTGCTTGTTCTCTTGCTTGCCATGAAGCCGGGTTTCGGACAGCAGCAGAGTCGAAGAGTTGGCATATAGGTTTAAACACAGTACTCAATGCACTTATGAGTTCTGAAGTGGAGCAACCGAATAGACAAAGGATCAAGCCAAGTAGAAACACTTAGAGCAATTTTGGACGAGGGCAGTCCCCGAGAACTATTTCAGATTGCAGAGTAGAATTTCAACTCGGATAAGAGGGTACATACACATCCTTGCTCACGAATGAAAACGACGAAGTAGAGCTACATTCCAAGGGCGCTTGGTTTCCTCTCCAGCTTTATCTGCCCTGTTCGCCTGCGATGGGCGTACATCTACAAGGTAGTATGCATCATTGTGCAGCGCTTTGCTCACGATAAAAGGCCCTTCCCAAGGAGGAGACAACTTGTGCATCCCGGCTGTGCGTTGCACCAGCCTAAGGACCATGTCTCCTTCTCGGAAAACCCTTGGGTTCACCTTTCGGCTATGATAACGCCGCAGGTTTTGCTGGTAGATAGCCGATCGTGACAGAGTCAGCTCTCTTGCTTCTTCAAGCAGGTCAACGTCGTCTTCTCGAGCTTCTCTCGCCTCCACCTCAGTGTAGAGGGCTACTCGGGGGGAGTCATGCTCTAAGTCTATTGGCAACACGGCCTCAGCCCCGTATACCAAGAAGAATGGCGTGTAGCCGGTTGACCGGTTAGGGGTAGTCCTTAGACTCCACAACACCGCTGGCAACTCTTCTAGCCAACACCCAGGTGTTTTCAGCAATGGCTCAATCAGCCTTGGCTTTATGCCTGCCAGTACCATTCCATTTGCTCTCTCAACTTGCCCATTGGAGGCAGGGTGCGCGACTGACGCAACGTCTAGTCGGATATGCTTATCTCTGCAGAATCGCACCATTGCCCCCTCTGCAAAGTTGGTGCCGTTGTCGGTGATGATACTGTGCGGGTAGCCATATCTCATGATCACATCCTTCACAAACTTCACAGCTGTGACCCCATCGCACTTCCGAATAGGTTTCACCTCAATCCACTTGGTGAACTTGTCCACCATGACCAAAATATGTGTCATATTGCCTTTAGCCGGCTTGAAGGGACCAACCATATCCAAGCACCAAACAGCAAATGGCCATGTGATAGGAATTGTCTTCAACTCGGAAGCAGGCATGTGAATCTTACTTGCGAACATCTGGCATCCGTTGCACTTCCTCACAATATCTTCAGCTTGCTGCAGTGCGGTGAGCCAGTAGAAGCCATGCCGAAAAGCTTTCTTGACCAATGCCCGAGAAGAGGCGTGATGCCCACATTCCCCTTGATGTATCTCCACCAGGATTTCTTCTCCCTCTTCCGGGCTCACACAACGTTGCAGCACACCAGTGGCACTTCTCTTGTGCAGCACATCTCGGACTATGGTGTAGCCCTTGGACCTTCTCTGAATCTGCCTCGCAGTCACCTCATCTTCAGGTAAAGTACCGTCCCTTAGAAAGGATAATATGGGCATAGCCCAACTCGGTGTCTCCCGTATGGGAAACACTGGTTCGTCCAGTTCCATTGGGACAGGCTCTGGCGGTTGCACAGGAGGAGTAGGAGCGCTTCTCTGCAGCCCAGACCGATTGGCGAGAACTTCTTCAATGAACGCGACAGCCTCTGGGTTGAGGGTGGCAGTCCCCGAGTACGGAGTGGCAGTCCCCGAGTAAGGAGTGGCAGTCCCCGAGTAGGGAGTGGCAGTCCCCGAGTAAGGAGTGGCAGTCCCCGAGTAAGGAGCGGCAGTCCCCGAGTAAGGAGTGGCAGTCCCCGAGTAGGGAGTGGCAGTCCCCGAGTAGAGGACGGCAGTCCCCGGGTAGGGAACGGCAGTCCCCGAGTAGAGGACGGCAGTCCCCGGGTTCCCTGCAGCACTCTCCCAGTCAATCTCCATTGGGTCAGATTCTTCACTTGGCAGAGAAGGAATAAAGATGGATTCCGAGTTGGGGGAAGGCTTGATGGATGGCTTCCTCAAATGCTCCAAGGCAATCCCTGCCGGGATGGACTGCCGAGAAGATCCCAACTTGGATAGCTCGTCTGCTGCTTCGTTCTCTGCTCGGTGAATGTGCTGAAACTCACAGCCTTCGAAGAACCCAGTCATTGACTGCACCAGGAAGCGATACGATGCCATGTTGGCATCCAAAGCATCCCAGGTACCTGAGACTTGCTGCACCACCAGATCTGAATCGCCATAGCATATAATGCGCTGCACACCAACCTCCTTTGCTACTCGCAAACCATGCACCACTGCCTCGTACTCGGCTACATTGTTGGACGCCTTGAAGTGAATCTGCAGCACGTACTTGAGTTGATCCCGCTTGGGTGATGTAAGCACAACGCCAGCACCAAGGCCTTCTTTCACCTTTGAGCCATCAAAGTGTATTTTCCAATAGTTGGAAACTGGAGCAGGAGGTTCATACTGCATCTCGGCCCAGTCCACGAGAAACTCCGCCAGGACCTGAGACTTGATTGCTTCTCTTCTCGCATACGCGGGAGCGTACGCGGCTAACTCAATCGCCCACTTGGCTACTCTGCCACTCGCCTCCTTGTTGCCCATGATATCCGAGATGGGAGCCGAGCTCACAACAGTGATAGGATGTTCCTGGAAATAATGCTTCAGCTTTCTGGCGCCCAGGTACACACCATATGTCATCTTCTGATAATGCGGATAGTTTTGCTTGGAACTGGACAGCACTTCACTGAGGTAATAGACTGGGCGCTGCACACTCTTGCCTTCTTCTTCTCGCTCCACGACTATCACCACGCTGACTACTCGGTTAGTCGCAGCAATGTACAACAGCATAGGCTCCTTGGGCAGCGGACTAGCCAAGACGGGAGCGCTAGCTAGCATTGCTTTTAGCTCATTGAATGCCACATCCGCCTGCGGAGTCCAGACAAATTTGTCACTTTTCTTCATTAGCTGGTATAGAGGCAGAGCCTTCTCGCCCATTCGGCCCAGAAAACGGCTCAAAGATGCCAGACAACCCGTGAACTTCTGCACATCTTTCAGTGATCTCGGTAAAGACATGCTCTCAATAGCTTTTATCTTAGAAGGATTGGCTTCAATGCCCCGACTAGAAACCATAAAACCGAGTAGCTTTCCAGCCGGTACACCAAAGGTGCACTTACTCGGATTCAGTTTCATTTTGTACTTGCGTAGGTTAGCAAAGGTTTCCTCCAGGTCGGCAAGCAGAGTATGTGTTTTATTCGTTTTGATGACAATGTCATCTACGTACACCTGCACATTCTTGCCGAGCTGGTCGTGCAAGCATTTCTGCATGCACCTCTGATAGGTTGCACCCGCATTCCTCAAGCCAAAACACATGACACGATAGCAATAAGCCCCGTACGGGGTAATGAAAGCAGTCTTTATTTGATCAGCAGGGTTGAGTGCAATCTGGTAGAAACCAGAGTAGGCATCTATGAAAGACAACAGTTCACAACCAGCAGTGGAATCGATCACCTGATCGATGCGAGGTAGCGGGAAAGGATCCTTGGGGCATGCCTTGTTCAAGTCGGTGTAGTCGACGCACATGCGCCATGCAGTGGCAGCCTTGGGATCTTCCTTTTTCTTCTCGACCATGACCGGGTTGGCTAACCAATCCGGATGCAGCACTTCCATGATGAAGTTACTTATCAGCAGCTTGGTGATATGATCACCGATGGCCTTCCTTCTCTCATCTCCGAAACGACGCAGAGCCTGCTTCACGGGCTTGGCGTCAGGACGCACATGCAAAGAGTGCTCAACCAACTCCCTCGGGACTCCTGGTAGATCTTCATTGGTCCAGGCGAACACATCCCGATTCTCACGGAGGAAGTGGATGAGCGCGCTTTCCTATTTCTCCGCCAACCCGGAGCCAATGATGGCTACGCGGTCGGGGAACTCGGGGTCGACCTGGACTGTCTTGGTCTCCTTGGCAGCTTGGAAAGCAGTACCATGCTGGGTACTCGGCACACCTTGTGCGCCAGCTTGTGCGGACTGAGCCATGGCCACCACCTCGTACATCTTCTTCTTCTCGGCAGCAATCACCATCGATTCCGCCAGCTGGGAGCTAGCAGAGGCACACTCCATGGACTTCTTGTAAACTCCCGAGATGGTGATGATGCCATTGGGACCAGGGATCTTCATCTTCAGATAAGCCACATGTGTAGAGGCCATGAACTTGCTCAGAGCAGGCCTGCCGAGTAGGGCATGATAGGGGCTCTGATGATCCACCACTTCAAACTGCAGGCGCTCTGTGCGACGTTCTCCCGAGTACCGAATAGCACATCAATCCACACCCGGCCAATCGGGTTGCACGAGATCCCGGGCACAATGCCATGGAAGGTGGTCTTGCTAGGCAGCATCATGTTCTCGGCTAGGCCAAGCTTCTCGAGCGTGTCCTTGTACACAATGTTGATGCTGCTGCCATTGTCGATTAGCACCTTGCTGAACCTCACATTCTTCTCGGGACCCAGGAAGGTAGGATCTAGCACCAAGGCGTAGGTACCCGGGTTGGGCATCACCTTGGGATGATCCGCTCGAGTCCACCTGATCTCCTGGTCGCACCAGTACATGTAGTGGGGAACAGCAGGAATCACTGCGTTGACCTCCATGGCCCGCCTGTGCTGTGACTGCTTGTCGACTGCCTCAGAAGTGAAGATCATTTAGCTCTCATGGTGCTCTTGGTACTGGTTGGAGCCATTGCCCCCATTGTTGCCATTGTTATTATTGCCCTGATAGTTGTTGTTGTTGCCTCTGTTGTTGTTGTTGCGGTTGTAGTTGTTGTTGTTGTTGTTGCGGTATCTCTCATTGTTGAAGTTCCGGTTGGCTCCTAAAGCCACCTGGTTGACATTCTCTCTTCTCGGGTAGACTGGCGGCCGAGTTGCGGGTGCGCGAGTAGGCTGAACAGTAGCATTGGCGGCTGGCAGAGGAGGAGGAGGAGGCAAGCCATCACTCTTGATCACATCCCACCACTCGCACTGCCGAGTAGTGTGGTTAGCGGGCCTCGAGGGATGATGAGTGTGAAAGATGCATGGGCCATCCTTCATGTCGTCAAAGACAAACTTCTTCGGCTGCTCGGAGTTCCCGCTACCCGACTGCGCAGTGCGGATCGGTTTCTTGTTGCCCTGGCCCTGGTTCTGGTTCTGCCCGTAGGCTCCAGCAGGTTTCTGCCTTTGGCCACCACCGCCTCCGACATTCACTGCGTTCACCTCCTCAGGGTCATACCGAGTATCTACTCGGCGCTTGTTGCGGAACTCGTTGCGCTTGCTGCTGTTGAAGTTTCTTCTCGGCTCAGAGGAGTCCATCAGTGGCTGAGTGGGATCACCGAGTGCGTACTGATCCGCAATCTTGATGGTCTCGGCCAGGGTGTTCGGCATCTCTCTCTGCAATCTCTGCCAAAGCATACTGCCATGTCGGCAACCCTGCGCAAACCAAGTGATGGCTTGTGTTTTTCACACCCTCACATGTGTTCCTCAAAGTGCTCCACCGAGTAAGATACTCGCGGTCCGTCTCGTCTTCTCGCTGCCTGCAGGCTGACAGCTGCTGGGGCCTATTCGGCCTCTTGTATGTACTCGTGAAGTTGCTGATGAAGGCATCCGAGAAGTCCAGCCAGCAGTTAATGCTGTTCTTGGGCAAGTTGTTGAGCCAAGTGCGAGCTGGACCCTCTAGCATCTGCGGCACATAGCGTACCGCCCATCTCCTGTTGCCATTCGCGATATGGACCGCGGTGACATAGTCATTGAGCCAATCTTCAGGCTTGGTGCTGCCATTGTAGCTCTTGGTGCCTCTTGCGAGCTGGAAGCCCTTCACGGAAGGCTCGTTCATGATGCGCGGGCCAAAGCACTCGGGGCCAGGAGGACCCGTGCTCTCAAGCCGCGCCGACAAGCTGATACGGTCCAGCTGGTGCCTTGCATCTCCAGGCGCCAACACGCGCTCACCAACACGGTCATGGATGTCATAACCAGCCATCTCCATAGCCGAGTAGCCATCATCATACCTATCCACCTGCATAGCTGCGGGCTGCTCCACCGGGTTGGCAACTGGTGCCGCTGGGCGCGGCTGCTGCCTCTGCCGAGTAGGCTGAGCTGCGGGTTGCCGAGAAGTACCCGGGCGCGCGGCTTCTCGGGCACGGCTTTGAGCCTGATGGGCTTGAGAGCCTGCTCTTGCAGCGTTGTGTTCCTACCCGGGCTGCTGCGGCACAGCAACCTGTTTCGCGGCAGCAGCCGGGTCATACACCTGCATTTGCCTGTCTCTACCCGAGCGGCCGCTGCGGCTCTTCTCGCGGCTGGGATGTGGAGACGAGGCCTGATCGTTAGATCTAGCCGCGTGCGAGTGAACCACCTGCGAAGCTCCAGCTCCCGGGTTGGCCTTCCGGAACTCCTCGTTCTGCCTAGCGGCCTCCAACACCAACTCGTTGAGCCTCTCCTGCTGCCTGAGACGCGCCTCTCCATCCAGGCGCGGCAACTCGGCAGCCACGACCTGTGCAGCTCTGAGCGTATTGGCGGGTGTGCTGTACCTTGGCCTTGTGAAAGTGTTCGCGGTGGCGGACTGCGCGGGCACTTCCGCAACTGTCGCCATCTCGACACCCAAGTTGCGCCGCGTAGCGCCTACTCTGCTGGGCCTCCTGGCGACTGGCGTGAAGCCGTAAGCCTTGTTGTACTCGAGCTGGTCTAAACTCAGCTCAAGCCTGATCTTCTCCAACTCCGCCTGCTCGGCAAGCAGCTCCTGGCGTTGCCGCTGGAGCTGCTCCCTCGCGGCTAGGAGCTCGATGTCGGTGGGAGTAGGCATACCAGCTCGCGCAGCAGACGCGGGGATGACCGTTGACGTGGAAGGCGGCAAGTTGCTCTCCTTCTCATAGGGCCGATGGTTCCTGCCACCGGCAGGCGGTTCGTCAACCTCCTCGACAACGGCCACAGCGCCAGTAGCAGCTGCGCCAGTGTTTGCCGCCAAGCCCGTCACCATCACCTCAGCGCAGCTTGCAGAGCTGCATGCAGGCCTTCCGCGAGCAGCAATCACCGCGGGTGGATCCTCCGCGTCATGCACCAGCTCAGGGTACGCGGGGTTGGCGACGGTGGCGACGTAGACGAGATGAGAGCCGAAGGAGATCACCGAGCCGCCCTCAGGCATGGCCATGCCGCCGAAACAGCCGGCGTTGTCGGTGACGAAGTCGAAGGAGCCGAATCTGTGGACAAGGCCACAAACTACGCGCTCCGCTGATGAAGATCCCGTCCGAACAGAAACTCCAGCCAGCGCCGCTGGTTGCCCCACGGTGGGCGCCAACTGTCGTGGTGGTGTCACGGCAGATGCCATGGGATGGCTAAAGATGTGGGGACGAAGGACGCTGGAGGTGCTCGGGGAGGGATCACGCGACGAGTAGCCGCGTGAGGTAAGATCCACACAACACAAACAACACGATGTACCCAGGTTCAGGGCCCTCGTGGGGAGGTAAAACCCCTACTCCTGCCTTTCTCTATGTATTATGATGTCTCTCCGAGTAGCCACAGTACAAATGGTATCTCTACCGAGTAGCCTCTCTCTCCTCTCCGAGTAGAGCTAGGTCAAGAACTTAGGGTTTCTAGGGCTCCAAAATGAGCGTGGAGCCAGATCCCTCGCGCAGGAGGCGGCGGGGCACCTTATATACACGGTGCCCAGCCGGATACATCCAAATACGAACAAGTGTCGACATAGTGTGCACATCGTCCTTTCTCCGAGTACCCGCTGACAGCTTTGGTTCCTAATCTTGGCTGCTTCTGTAAAGTCGTTGGGCAAAACTAGGGAACAGACTGGTATCACTGTACCTAGGCACAGAGTAGGCCCCCTTATCCTGCCACGGCCTGCTTCCATGCTGTCACTGTCAGGCAGGCCGGTCCCAGATGAACAGTAGTTCGAATGCTGCCAAGTACGGACCCAGGATACGCGGGATCCTGTGTCAGAACGGCTCCTTTGACTTTCTGGCCCGAGTAGGTTCCCGCCAATTCTACTCGGGCCAACTCTTCTACTCGTACGGGAGTAACTTGATTGATTCCTTCATCTGGTCTTCTTTACGTAAGACCGAGTAGCACTCGACCGGGTAGCAAGCTGCCGGGTAGAACGCTACTCGGGCAGATTTCTATTCTGACCCTGGCCTTTATCACTTGCCTTTACCCTACTCGGGGGTAACCCCCCGACACCAATCCATTGCTATGATCGTTCCCCGAGGCATCCATCAACTATGTGCTCCCCCAAGCTGTATATAACATCTCCCTTCCCTGCACCGTCCGATTGCGGCGCTCCCCGGTGGCCGAGGCCGTGAATCTCGCAGCCCATCCTGCTGGGAAAATAGCAGGGCTGGACGCCATTATTTTCGTAGACTGGGGTAGGTAGCTGAGGCTGCGGCGTGCACCCCAAAATGATCACGTGTCCGACACGGATGACTACTCGCCGCAGGGGAACATGGACCCGGAGAAATATGCCGCTAGCACCTCCACACCCTACGAATTCATGTCATCATAATCCGACAGAGAGATGTCTAATCTAAAGTCAATGCCCCGCCAGGTTCGGGAGTCCAGGACGGCGAGAGAGAAGGATGAGGTCATGGAGGGGATGAAACAGGAGATTCAGTCTTCATCCCAGTTGTGGGGAAGCCTAGCATGGGGGGCGCCCTGTGGAAGTCATGGAGCCGGCGACGGAAGACGGGGCTGGAGATGGTGTGGCCCCAGTCATGATCACGTGTCCGACAGGGATGGGGACTCGCCGTAGGGGAACATGGACCCGGAGAAATGTGCCGCTAGCACCTCCACGCCCTACGAATTCATGTCATCATAATCCGACAAAGATGTCAGACCCCGGACCCAGAGATATACATACTGTTATGTGCTCCTAGCCATGGACTCACAAGGGCTTCAGGGTTACCAGCCCCGGCCGCAACAAACAACGGCAGGCAGACCGGATTCATCGGCACGTAGTCCGGATCCCCGGTCTACTACTCCTTGTATCCATGCTAGTCATAACCAATTATGCATACCCAAACGTCCACGAGTCGGATGAAACTGAAGGAACGAGACCAAAGTTATACAGAGCTGCTATGTGTCCAGAAAGTGCAACAACAATCGAGGGTTACTGGGGTTACCTCGCCCCAGGCCGATCAAATCGACAGGCGGGCTCGGACATGGATCATCGGCTCCACAACCCCTCGACTGCGACAACTATGCAGGCATAGCCAAAACTGTATAACAATGAGCTCGAAACCAACAACCGATCAAAGCAGTACTCTAAACATGAAGCTTTATTAAACAGGTGTTACTAGAGTATAGCTTACAAGCAGAGGTCACACGACCCAACATTACATCAGACAACGGAAAGCGAACTATGTTGCTAATCAACAAGAATCAAAAAGGCCTAAGAGGCCGCAACATAAGGCGACGTCCCAGCCCATAGATTCCAGGCTGCTACCTGGGAACCCCAAACTACTCGTCGATATCCACGTTGAATCACCACCGATGTGAGATCTTCTCCTGAACCAAAATTAAGCAAACCTGAGTACGGGAGGTACTCAACAAGACTTAGTTAACCTATTATATATCTGCTATCTTTAGTAAGATTTTATGAAGGTTATTTGCGTAAAGCCATCTTTGTTTTGCAAGTTGAGGAAGGAATAGCACGTCTCATGGAGTATTTTGAAAACAGATGAGAAATCTACTCAACTACTGATATCCTCATATTTTAATCCACCGAAACATATCAGCACCTCGTGCTTCAAAGATCACCTCCTCCAGTTGTTCCACACTACCTCATGCTACAAGGTAACCCCTCTCGGCATCTCCGAGGAAGCATCCTTCATCCGTTATCAACAAGTTTTAAGCATTCCGTTTATGTTGTCTATGATCACAGAATCCGTCACCAAGTCGTCTTTAACCGCAGACACGGCTTTTCGAAAAGATTTAACCCTGCAGGGGTGTACAACTTTACCCACACGTACCAACCGACTCTTAGTGCCACTAGATTAGCACTAGCCCGGGAAGTGCCGGCAGAGGGTGGTCGATTCCCGGCCTTTACCTTGTCGAACTATATCCATGAGACAACCCAAACAGGGCCACCCCGTCAACAGGGAGTTGGCCACCTCCTGACGGCACCTGTTCTGTGAGTCGGGAACAAGATCCGTGTACGTCCATCACTTGTCCCGGTCACGACCTAATTTTCTCCAAAACATTTTCCGACTCACACGCAGATGGAAAGCTCAAACTACGTGGCTCATGGATAAGGTTAAACAAGTTAGTCAGCCGGGCGGGGTTCATCGGCCCACGTGTGGCTGTACGCTCAGTCTTGGCTCGAAGGCGAGAACTCGCTCCTAGGGCATGAACAGGACAAAACGCCACAACCCATTGTGGCCTCACATCCATGCCGTGATTAGTCAAGTTATCAAAGGTAACTCAAATCATAAACACCTGACATGGTAGATTCACGCATTGACCAGAATCATCAACTAGGCATGGCTAAGCAAGACTCACAAGGTTTAGCGGAGCGCGCACAAACAAACCTATAGCTGCTAGGTGAAGTGGATCAGGATATCTAGGTTATGCAGTATATAGGAGAACTCTATCTACTGACATCAAATAGTTTGGAACCGAATGCAAAGTACGAGGTTCAAATCACTTTGAAATCATATATGAGCAGATAAGAGGTTATGCTTGCCTTGGTTATAAGAAAACCAGATAAAGATCTTCTGGAATAAGTGCTTGACTTGTCGGTTAAGATCAAGTATTCGTCATTGGGCTGCTGGCCTTCTCTTCGGAGTCACGTTCTACCGAGGGGGAAACAACACCGAAAAGGAGAACAATCAATCATGGCATCGATGCAATGCACAACATGTATGCATGATCAAGTTAATGCACTGAAATAAATCCCTAGACATGATCGTTGGGTTGCTAGGGTTCATATGTCAGTTAGGCATTTTTACTGAATTTATCCCGAAATAGCCCCCGGAGGGGCAATTCGGACGGTTCTGAAAGTAGGTACCATTTTAAAAGCTCAAATGAGGTTGAAAGCATCATAACTAGATTATACTTGTCATTTTGAGCAATTTGGTATATAACTTGTATTTTTCTAATTTTATTGAATAAAAACTTATTTTCCTATTTTTAAATGATTAAACAATATGAAATAAAAGGTCATTTTTGAACTTTGTCACATATCTATGAAAATAACATATCTGGATAGATCTCATTTTTCTGATCAAAACCACACTTTCTTTTTATTTTTCTGACTAACATTTTAGGAGATATTAATTATTCAGTTTTGTTCCTTTTTCTGGAAATAAAAAAAACAGGAAAATATGACACCATGCTGACGTCATGATGACGTCAGCAATGGCCGAAATTGCTCTGCTGTAGATCAATCCGTCGATCAAGGGGCCGATTCTCAAATCGCGCGGCACCACGGGATGCTGGAGGGGTCAGTGAACCTAGGGGAGGCAGCGCGGCCGGTTTTGGTTCGTCGGAGCCTCGCCGGCGAGCACGCAACACGGCGGCG
This sequence comes from Alopecurus myosuroides, assembly GCA_028641055.1. Lineage (NCBI taxonomy): Eukaryota > Viridiplantae > Streptophyta > Magnoliopsida > Poales > Poaceae > Alopecurus > Alopecurus myosuroides. The sequence goes on from CM054058.1 coordinate 546,685, forward strand.
GCCACTGGTTCCGGCCGAACCGGCGATTCCAGCCACGGGAGGAAGCGGGGAGGCTACCGGGGGATGCGGGAGCTCACCCTGAGTGCGTTGAAGAGGACGGCAGGGTCGAAGGAGGTCAGAAACGCCGGCAATGGTGCACGGCGGCGCCCGGACGACCGCGAGGAAGACGGCGGAATTCCGTCGATCCCGACCATCCCGCCAAACGAAACTCGACGGGGGGACAGAGGACGGCCTCGCGGAGCTCCTGGGCTGCTCAGACCAGCGAGGGGGCAACGTAGCGGCGGGGACAGGGGATCGCCGGCGAGAAACGGGTTCGGTTAGGGTTAGGTTTCGTTCACGATAGGAGATACAGAGAGGGAGGGGATACTGCGTGAGGGAGAGAGAGGAGTGCGGGGTGGTCTCTCCTCGCCCTTATCCTCGCGAAAGGAGTAGCAGGAGGTGGCGTAGGCGGCGTCGGCGAGCTTCTGTCCTTCTGGCGGGAGGAAGACGATAAAAGGCATTTTTTTCCGGAAAACCCCCTGGCTTTTCTAGGAACTACAAACTAGCCCTTTCCTTTTTAAAAACAGGACAGAAACAGGGTTTTTGAGGGCCTTTTTGTGAACAGAAAATTTTGCAAAAATAGGATTTGGAAAGCTCATGAAATTTCCAACAAAACCATATTTTTCTTTGGTGAATTTGAAATATTTTTCAACACAAGATTTTGGAACCCGAAATGAGTGCTTTTTGTGGGATTTTCTGGAACCATTTAATTTCATAGTTTAAATTGGTTCAAACATGATTTAAATTTTTGTTTGATGCATGTATGAGATGAACACACACCACACACCCTAATGTAGAAAACTTGGGATGTTACAAAAGAGATGTCATCTAAAGTCAACGCCCCGCCAGGTTCGGGAGTCCGGGATGGCGAGAGAGAAGGATGAGGCCATGGAGGGGATGAAATGGGAGATTCAGTCTTCATCCCAGTTGTGGAGGAAGCCTAGCATGGGGGGGTGAACACGCTCTCGTTCTGGTACTTATCCATATCCATATGCATGCAAGAGATACATGTAATTATTTTCACTAAGAATCTTAACTGCATACACGTAAAAACCTGAACCTGCGTGCGGGATCAACAATGTGAACACGTAACGTTTTGAAAAATCTTCTCCACTCCCGCCGTAATAACCTCAACCTACACCAATCCATCGCTATGATCGTTCCCCGAGGCATCCATCGACTATGTGCTCCCCCAAGCTGTATATAACAGGGGGCACCCTGTGGAAGTCGTGGAGCCGGCGACGGAAGGCGGGGCTGGAGATAGTAGCAATGACCCTAAACCCCTAAACCCCTAAACCCCTAAACCCTAGTAGTAGCAATGAGCTACCTAAGCCCGACCCAGAAGTGCGCATCCCAGTCGCTCGCGGCGACCGTGGCCGTGGAGCTCGCGCGGCTGGAGGGACAGCTCGCGCAGTGGGCTGATCCGGACGCGCGGTAGCGGCTCGTGGGGCTCGGCGAGGCGGCTGCGTCGTGGGTGCTGCGGACGATTGGCGAGTCCCGGGCACCCGTCAATGCCGACGAGCGCCGACATCCTCTGACGCAATTGGGGCTGGAAGCGCAGGCCATGCCGCCGACGGCGAGCCCGGGGCTGCCCCTGATTTGCGAGACGCTACGGCTGATCTCGGCTACCCAGAAAAAGAGGACACAATTAATTTCGGAGTTCCGACCTTCGCCATCGCTAGACTCGTGCTCCTGCGTGTCGAATGGCCAGCGACGGTCGCTTCTTTTGTCCCTCAGACTAACAAAATTTCTAACTATTTGTTGAATTAATTTGAACTTTTTGTAGACGTCAAAATTTTAAAATTTAATTTTTAATGCTACCCAGTATACCTTTATGCCACTCAGTAAGCCTATGCGACCCAGTATATCTTATGCTGCCCAGTAAACCTATGCGACCCAGAAATCGAACTGGCTTCCATCTCCAATCTCTGTCTCGAGCTCACCGGACTGGGCCGCGGCGCCGCCCCCCCCCCCCGGGGCTCCTCCTCGATTACGGATCGCCAACGCCGCAGTCCGACTCGTTGACCGGCTTAAATGGATCGGTACTGCGCTCGTCGATTGGTAGATTATGGTGCGCAGATCGAGAAGGGCCAATGGAGAAACTCGCGGACGCTCGCGCACATCCAAAGCCCCACTAGAGCCGGAGGCGAGGGCCTCAAGCGAAGCATCATCAGGTACGTATTTTTTTCTAATTAAGGAGGGAGGGGACATCTTGTCTGCCTCCTGCCCTCAAGGTGCCTCGGCTACTTGGAAAGCGATTATTAAAGGTAGGGAGGTGCTACAAAAGGGTTTAATCAGACGAGTTGGAAACGGAAGAACAACTGAAATATGGCATGATCATTGGATTGATGGTTCAGTTTCCATGAAACCGTTGGGGAGAGCTTGTGATGACCCCGTCTTGTTTCTGTCAGATTTGATTGACGAGGATAGAAACAGCTGGGATGTGGAGAAGGTGCAGCTGGTGTTCTTTCCTTTAGATGCAGCTGCAATCCTGAGTATGGCCAAGACCACGTACTGAACAAGAAGATTTTTGGGCTTGGGCATGGAATTTCACGGTGCGATCTGCTTATCGAGAGTTGATGCAGGGGGAGGGCCTGCCTGAACCAATGTGGGGCTCGTCGACGGCTGATGCACCAACCGATCTAACTAGGAATTTACCTTCTCACGTTGGGTCCCTGGTTTTAGGCAACTGAAAAACGTATTGTTGAAAGTGGACGCACATATTTAGCAGTAAGTTTAACTCGAATTCCCAGTCCCTCCTCCAATGGAAGAGAGTTGAGGGAGTTCGTACCTTAAACTCCCATGCACCCGAACCAATCAGGGGAAGATAAATCTGTAATTCCCATGAAACAAACACGCTGTGCAAGAAAGCCGCCACTTTATTGAATAGCTATTTCCCCTGAAATGACCCGCTAAGTTACCCACTCATTTGAGCTCATGTAAGTGAAGTTACCCACACATTACCACTGAAATGACCCATGATTGTTTAGCTAAGTTATCCATTTTTGTTCTAGGTTTGCGGTTTGTCATTTTTATATCTTGCAGGCCGCCATAGATACTCTGTTTATGGTTTAGATACTCTGTTTATGGTATTGTTACATGTACATTTATATTAATTTATCTCGCTGTGAGGCTGCGTTTATATTTCATCTATTTGACCAAATTAGGATCCACGGAAGGGCCCAAAATCGCGGATGGCGGAACTCGCGGACACAAGCGCAAATCCAACGCCTCACTAGAGCTGGAGGCGAGGGCCTCAAGCGCAGGGATCAAGCGCTCGCGCTCTTCTGCCTCAAGCGAAGCATCATCAGGTACTTATTTTTTTTCGAGTTAAGGAGCATTCCCTATTTCATTGCTAGCGTGTTTGGCCAAATGAGGGAAAGAGAATGGGAGTTTAGAGGAGGGAGTTTAGTCGAGAATAGGATCTGGGAAATTGATTGTTAGTCCCAGTCCCTTGTTTGGCGTGTGATGGGATTGAGTAGGGGATCTAACTAGGAATTTACCTTCTCACGTTGGGTCCCTGGTTTTAGGCAACTGAAAAACGTATTCTTGAAAGTGGACCCACATATTTAGCAGTAAGTTTAACTCGAATTCACAGTCCCATGTCAGTGAAGTTACCCACACATTACCACTGAAATGACCCATGATTGTTTAGCTAAGTTATCCATTTTTGTTCTAGGTTTGCGGTTTGTCATTTTTATATCTTGCAGGCCGCCATAGATACTCTGTTTATGGTTTAGATACTCTGTTTATGGTATTGTTACATGTACATTTATATTAATTTATCTCGCTGTGAGGCTGCGTTTATATTTCATCTATTTGACCAAATTAGGATCCACGGAAGGGCCCAAAATCGCGGATGGTGAAACTCGCGGACACAAGCGCAAATCCAACGCCTCACTAGAGCTGGAGGCGAGGGCCTCAAGCGCAGGGATCAAGCGCTCGCGCTCTTCTGCCTCAAGCGGAGCATCATCAGGTACTTTTTTTTTTCGAGTTAAGGAGCATTCCCTATTTCATTGCTAGCGTGTTTGGCCAAATGAGGGAAAGAGAATGGGAGTTTAGAGGAGGGAGTTTAGTCGAGAATAGGATCTGGGAAATTGATTGTTAGTCCCAGTCCCTTGTTTGGCGTGTGATGGGATTGAGTAGGGGATCTAACTAGGAATTTACCTTCTCACGTTGGGTCCCTGGTTTTAGGAAGAACGGAGAAGTAAAAATTAACCTGTTAGATGAGATTCCAGATGCGACGGGCTATAAGAATAGAGGGGAAATAGTTCGCATTGATGTTGACAAACTTCTGCGTGGATTGAGGACTCCCAAACCATTCCGCAAGAAATCCGAGATCTCCGAGAGGACTGCTGATGGATCAACTAGGGGTCCACATGCCACTGTGTTCTCAACTCGTCTCATGGGGGCAGAAAAAATTGAAATCACCTGCCCGGCTTATGCATCCACTGTGCTGTCCACTATCTTAGTCCCCAACAGTACATATAATGTGGATGCAAGATGGCTGAAATATGTCTCCAGTGTTGAGGTGATGAACAAGTACAATTGGTGTGAACTTATATACAGGTATTTGATTCAGGCCATAAAGAACCTTAAGGCAGAAAAGATCCATTATCTTCATGGAAATATGCTACTTCTAGCGGTAAGTAAAGAGGACCAAAACATGCCCATATTTCTTGAAGCATACTTTCAAACATATTTGTATATTTCTGAAACATATTTCCATACAGGGCATAATTCTTGACAGGGCGGTGGATCGGCACATGCCCAAAGGTTTTCCACGGACCTCGTTTATAACGGACGATGATCTGAAGTGGCTGAATGGACACAAGGGGGTATATGACCGTATTAAGGTGACTAAAAGAAAATCCAACACTATAGGAGAATGAACAGAAATTCTAACTCTAGGCAAATCCTTGCTTTTGCAGCTGAAAAATGATTGTGACCGTGATAAAAATGTCAAAAATAAAGAAGGTGAAACATCTCGGTCTGAAGAAGATGGAGATATGTCACAAATGGATGTAAGTCAATATACACAAGGTGATGCCATGCTGCTAATTTTTCAGTATAGTATCTAATATTTTAATAATTCCCACCTTTGCAGTTTAAAAAGCATGTTACCGGTCAATTAGAAAAAATCATTAAGTCCTTGGAAGAGAAGGATGATGTCATTTGTCATCAGGATGTCATCCGTAAACTTAAAGATCTTAAGAACAAAAGCCTTGTCCAGGATTTAGGAAGTGTAAGCTAATCTGGTATACATAAATCTAGCAATTTCTATTGATTCTTTCCTCCACAAGTTTAATCTATTGTTTGCAACATGGTTCAGGACAAAAGAAAAGCAGATAACTTTAATTATCCTGGAAGACCTGCAAGTGCTGAAATTCCAGAGGTCACACTTCTGTGTGTGGACCTTCGAGCCCTTGATGAACGTACATCTTGGTACACCACTGGTTTAATTGGACTATACTCTCTGTAAGTAACTAAGTATTGCTTTTTTGGAATCTATTGTTTCTAGAATCTACTTTTATTCCCTTCCTCATAACAGCTATAACTTTAACTTTATTTCCTGTAGGCATCTGAATCAGTCACTACCTCTGAAGGCTATTGAAAAAGGTCTAAAGAAAGACAAGTATCGTGTTCACGATATATTTATATACACGATACTTAATTCAGCATTCACGAGCAACGATAAGGCTAAACTGAAAGAAATGGTAACATTCTTAATTTGTTTTGACTTCCCAGTGGCTGTTTTCTGCCTCATATATCTTGTAATTTCTTACTCTGCAGGGAACATGGAACCTCATGAAAGAAGAGATATACCATTTTTTTCCTGTCCATTCAAAGTATGAAATCTTGTTGTTTTGTTAAGAAATACTAAATTTAGATGATATTTACTATCTTGTACTATGGTGATACCACTGGAGATTAGCAACATGATATCCTTCTCTGTGTTTCAGTGGGAATCATTTCAGCGTGGTCGTCCTTTATAGGCCTGACAAGCATAAGGGTGTCCGTATACTGTATCTGGACTCAATCCAATCTCTTAATCTGAGTAAAGCTGTTATCAAACAATTTGAGATGTAAGTCCGAAACATTTAGCAGCTGTACTATTTGCTGTACGCTATATGATATATTTTGAAACCTTGTATATTGTGGACAGCTTCGTAAAAGAAGCAATGGAACTAGATGTCCTCAGCTGCTTGATTCCCAAGGTAGCGGCTTCGTAAATACTTCCAAAATTTTCTCCTTAATAGAATGGGCAGTGCTCCTGCCGTGCATTTGAAAACGGATGGCTTGTTTGTTCATCACTTTGAACAATCTTACCTTTTTTCTGACAGGTGCCTCAGCAGGGAAACGGTTATGACTGTGGCGTCGATACATTGTATAACATTCAGAGAATGATCACGATGGGTGCCCCTCGTGACTTGGAGGACCTGCAGAAAAAGGTTAAAGTCGCTTGGATGGCATGTCAATAAATGTTTCTACTATATATGCTTCTAGCTCATATATTTTCTTTCTCTTTTAATGTCAGCTCTCGGAATCATCCTATGAACGCGAAGACATTGTTAAATTCAGAAAATTCATTAGATATTTGGTTAAGCGTAATAAGCTGCGGTTTGATAAAGGTGGGACGACCTGCACCTGTGGAGAAGGAGAACATGATACTTTGATGGCCAAGTGGAGTGGCACCTTTCTTAATCACAGTACGTCTCTCTGCCTGCCTCTCTCAAGTATGGAGCTCGTATTTCTGTGGTGAGTTGCATGAGAAATGATATCTTATCGATGACCAGGTCCTAACGGTGCTCCAAGGAAATCATCCCGCCTCAAAAATCGAGAAGCATGATCGTTGACTCCTGTGTAAGGAGATCGAACAGCACCTACTTCAACGCCTCGGTGCGCAACGGTCCCTTCTCCGAGTTCCTCCGGTGTCTGTCGTTATGAGACAGACGTCTGTCGCTGGCAAGACTACCTAGATGTTCTGCAGTTATGAGACAAACCTTATGCGACCTAATATGTTGAATATACCTGTGATAACAGTATGCCACCTGATATGTCTCAGAATCTGGGTATTACAAGATGAAGGAAATAATAGACGAAAGCAACAGCTGCGTTGTGAGACTGGATGCATCCAGATCAGCTAAATACTCATGTCAGTGATAAGTTACCCACCCATTACCACTGCAATGACCCGTTAAGTTACTCACTTATTTGAACTGAAATGGCCCATTCTTGATCAGCTAAAGTACCGATGTCAGTGAAGTTACCCACCCATTTCCACTGAAATGACCCATGTTTGTGTAGCTAAGTTATCCATTCTTGTTATAGGCTTGTGGTTGACCCATTCTTGATCAGCTAAATACCCAAGTCAGTGAAGTTACCCACCCAATACCACTGAAATGGCCCATGTTTGCTTTACTCCACCTGATATGTCCCTTTTCCTCATGTTTTCAAAGCCTTAACCATTTAATTAAATTCCGTAAAAATGTGTTTCAGATCATTTGGGATGTGATCTTCAAATCCATCTGAGCTTTGAAACATGCTCTAACTTTGGACAAAAATTAAGGCCGAAATGACTAAGAAAATTTCAAAGTCTTAAGTCTGAATTTTCTGAACCATTTTCTGTCAGATCTTGACACTCTCCAAATCATGTTCAAATTCATGTATTTTGAATCCAAATCTTGTCCCTGCCCTGCCCTAGTGTGTGTGCAATGTAATGGGAGCCTGTTGGCAGTCTGGCTCGAGCCTGGGAGGCATTGCACGCTTGTGCACCAGCACACCCGAGGAGAGCATGATCATCTTGTTGCATATGCTATTCAGGTTCAACACTTATAGCCAGAACCGAAAGGCTTATTCTACTACCATTGCAGATGCTATAAATTTGGCTTGCAGGGGCAACAATGCACAATATGTTCCTTTGACTTCTTCAAAGGTCAGGCAAAAATAGATTCACTTTACGATATGGGGGCGGGCATCCCTCGAAACTTCAGCATCCCAGGGAGCTTCCGCAAGTCAACAGTCAGTGCAGCTGCAGCGCCAGGTCAGACTCGACGATTTTCTGCTCGAACAAGTAGCTGAATTACTGAAGTTTATGAAAAGCAACGGTGTGCGTGACGCTGAAAAGAAGGAATTCCTCGACAAAACATACTGTGCTGATGTTTAGTCTCTGACTGTTCCTTCTGCTTCACTTGTCGGTTCTCTAGATTAGTGCAGTGTGTAATGTATGAACTAAGCTCAACCAGTGTAGGGGTCTCGTGCCTAGGCTTCATGTTAATGTTTGTCGTGGTTGTGAATTTCTGTCCATGTAAGACAGACTGTTAGTTTATCATGATGCATCTGTGGTGTACTCTGAGTTTGATATTTTTTATGAAGTTCTTGCTTTTGTGGTTATCAAGCAATATGTTCTTTAAATTGCTTCCTATGGTCTAACAGATCTTCATTCCTGTATGTTGTAATAGCCAGAATATTGAATCTTGAATAACACATATAGCCAGCTTAGGTGAAGGCCATGTTGCTGGTGCTCAATAATGACAACAACGGCAGGATAGACCGAGAAGAAGGCTTTTCTCGTTCAAGAAGATTAACTCAATTCCTAACTATTTTCTGAATTAATTTGATTTTTTTGTAATGTCAAAATTTCAAAATTAATTTGGATTGGATTCAATATTGACGTATATTTTTTCCCAATATGGCACACACATATGGAGACATAATTTGTAGGTTATTATTTTAATTTAAACATAAAACAACTCAAAATATATTTTTAGCGTTTCCTCTTATAATGGTCAAGCCTCACGTCTGGGCCGGGCTTAGGTAGCTCAATGCTACACAAATAGTACTTAATTATTACATAGTTCATCAATCCACAACCTCAAATTGAACACAATATTGCCACTCAAGTTCACAACCATTGAGAAAAGAAAGGTGAGCCAAGTCTCTAGTGCTATAGGTAGCCAGCATATTTCTCAGCACCATTTTGTCATCCTTCATTTCTCCTCAAAGACATCATATGCACAGCCCAAATAGGATGCCCGCAAAATGAGTTGATTCCTGCAAGTATAATTAGTTAACACTCAGAAGAAACAAAGGATGTGAATGGCAAATTTAAAGCCAGCATGATATGATGTCCCGCTATGAAATGAAAACATTACTTACGACTTGACCCTATTTTTTCTTGCGTATACATTTCTTTGGCTCCACTGGGGTAGGTTTCGATGGTTCCGTCCTTTTCCTTTTGCCAGTTATGATATTTTCTGGTACTCAGATGATTCCACACAATGATATTTAGAAAATTGCACCGGACAGAACTTCACAAATGATCAGATATGGGGTAGCTGTAATCACCTTTGTCCATCCCCTGTCGAGTAGATCCTATCCTCGTTTTCCTTTCCCTTTTGTCGCCCAAGAGAAGATCTGGTATTCAGATGATTCCCCAGAATGATATTTAGAAAATTGCACTGTGCAGAACTTCACAAATGATCAGATATGGGGTAGCTGTAATCACCTTGGCCATCTGCATTGTCATTTCCTTGGTCAGATTTATCTTCTTCTCCCTTATCTTCCTGCTCGGGTCCTCTGCCACTGGCTTGGTCATCGGAATCTTCTTCTTCCTTATCTTCCTCTCGCTCGTGTGCGGCTGCCAAAAACGTGAGGACATACATATATCAAAAGTCATGATATATGTTTGCAGAACTTAAGAAAGAAACCAAAGAACATATATTCAAGGGAAAATATGTTAGGGTATCCAACATTTACTACCTTTTTTTTGAGCAAGCCAGGCACATTCTATATGTTTCTTGGTGATAAAACATGTCCGTGGATGACCAGCTGGTGGTCGATCACGGCCCGTAAGAATCTCATCCGCAGACATAAGCTGCATGCAATGGCCACAAATAAGTTATTGCTCCTCAACAAATAAAACCATAGCTTTTGAACACTTACCTCAAGAATGTGAGTACATCCTGGAACATGTGGAAACCTTTTGGAATACCATTGCTCTATGGCATAAACAAGAAATTCGGCAGCAAATGTACTCACGTCCAAATTTTTTCTGTTTTCAGGGTTTTCAATATCCTTCAAAAAACTTGTATCTACTAATCCGTTCCCAAATGGAGAAACTATCAGACAATTCAGAACAGCGGTCATAAAGTAGATACAAAAAGTTTCCTCATCCAGTGTCCCACTAATCACTTTAGCCCATAGAGTATAATGACTCATATGAGTTAGCTCTTGGTAGTACTTAGAATTCGATGCAGAACCACGATGGTCAGACCTTGCAGGACGCTGAAAACGTATCTCACCAGTGGGCATATCATAGTACTCCTGAAATTTGTGACCATCTATCTTTTTGCCAAAGAAAGTCTTTGCCGACCTGTTCCAGTTTTTTTTTAATAGCTCAGGTGTGCGCTCTCTGTGTACCACATGCTCCTCATTCAGTTTAAATACGAATCCCCAATTTATTTTTTCCACCCAGTCCCTTTCTTTAGATCCTGGTTTCAGATTGCTAACATAGGAGGCAATTTTATCAGGGGCACAATACGGAGCTTGCTTCATCACAAGTAGTTTCTGCAAACATTGTAGACATTTTAGACAGCGGCAATCAAACAAGACACTAAGAAACAGTTCAGGACATATCGCACAACAGCGAGGCCAGAAGTAGTCCAAGCCAAGGGCCAGCCAGGCCAACAACCGCACGTGAGGTGCAGGAGGCCATGGCCAGCACACTAGCAGCACCGCCGGAGCCATAATGGAACTGTGCCTACTTGGACAACTATGAAAACTGAAAAACTGAAGATACAACCATTTTGATCCAAACAATAACACATGGATATATGGCAGCAAAAGAAATTATGCAGTGATTTAAAGCTAGGTGGTGCTAGGTAATTACTGTTAATATTAATTTTAACAGAATGTCGAATCGCTAGCAAATCATCCATATCAAAGATGTACGTACCATACAGTTCAGAAACGAAAAGATGCTCTTATATGAAAATACAATTCAGAATTTTGGCCACAAGGATTTCAAAGGTAAACAATAAACTATCAATGCCAAATTCTCAATGTTCAGATCGTTTACAAACTATGCTCTCGCTTCTGCTGTTTAGTCCCTCACTCATAATGCTCTTGATCATGCTATCTAGTCTCTCACTCCCACATGCAAACATATCTTTACTACTACGCACACATCATACCATGAGGTGCACATACTTTCTCACTTGCAGCAAATTACCAATGGAGATTGCTGCTAGTTTAAAATAGAAAATATTGCTTGATGAGTCACAACAAATACTTGACCCGATAGAGTCTATTACTTGATGAGTTAAGAGACAATCTAATTTTTTTTTAATAATGCAACAGAAGACTAAGACTATACTACTACTCACACAGCAAACTACCAATGAAGATTGCTGCTGGTTCATGGACGTATTTTTGAGCTAAGATTGATACACCAGAGTTTTTTTCCAAGATTGTACTATACATGCTTGTACATAGAGACCGTGACGTATTTTCCTGCTATGATTGCACCTGCTAGTATCAGCTACAAGAAAAGAAAACTGCAATCACCATCCATCGGAGAACACTAGCCAGGAGCAGCGGCAGTCAAGAACCAGATCTGACTCGAGGCATCAAGAACCCTAACCTAAGAACTCAGTTTTGCATATACCAGTACATGGGAAGTGGAGGGGGCGAAGAAGGATTATGACTTACAAGAGAGCGGTCCAGTTTAGCCGGATAAGAGGGGCAGCGAAGAAGCTCGTCGGCAGCAAACGGCGGCGGATGCAGAGGCTGGGGCGAGCCCTTTATCTAAAAAAAAGTAACGGCGGCGGTGTCAGGTGCGGAACTAGTGGGGTCAGCGCGATGGGAAGGAGTCTTCGTTGCAGCCGGTCGACGAGTTGGACTGCCGCGGACCGCGGTGGTTGACCGCCACTACCGGTGGCGGAGCGAGGCTAGGCGGCGATCTGTAATCGAAGTGAGCTCGGTGGCATAGGTATACTGAGCCGCATCAGATATATTGGGTTGCATTACGAATTTAATTTTAAAATTTTGACGTCTACAAATAGTTCAAATTATTTCAGCCCCGCCACGCGGCGTGAGATTCCAGGTCAGCCGTCCCATCCCACCACTTGGCACACGCCACCTCCCCAGCCCCCACTCACCCCCTTTCTACTTCCCTCGCAAGGCTGAACCGGTATATTCCCCTACCCGCGCCCCTGCCCCCCCCACAACCACTCTTTATGCGTTTGAATTTCTGATGCAAAGCTCCACCCCCGTGTATCGAGCAAAGCTCCACAGTGCTGCCGAGCCCAGATCGCTTCTTCGTTGTTTGATGGTGTCAACCGCGCGGCTTCGACGGCGTGCTTGGGCCACTCCCGCAGATAACTTCCTCACGCATTCACGGCACACCAGCCGCCGCCCTGCTGGGAGAAAATGAGGACGGTGGCACACCACGCGCTGGAAAAAGCAGCAGATTTTTTTAAAATTTAAAATATCCGTAGATGGAGCGGATCCAGATCGCTTCTTCGTTGTTTGATGGTGTCAACCGCGCGGCTTCGACGGGCGTGCTCGCTTCCCGCTTCCTCGAATCGATCAGATAATCGACTCAACAGCTGGCTGTGTGCGGAGCCGGCGACGGAAGGCGAGGCTTGAGATGGTGTGGCCCAAGTCCTTGCTGGTGAGGGAGGCGCATAGGAGCGACGCTGGCTCGTTGAGAGGGAGTTGTACGGTATGAAGCGGGAGATTCGGTCTTCATCCCAGTTGTGGAGGCCTAGTTTGGGGGCGCCCTGTGGAAGTCGTGGAGCCGATGATGGAAGGCCGGGCTGGAGATGGTGTGGCCCAGTCCTTTCGCGCGGCCGGGGTGGCCCTCCTTGCTGCCGGAGCCCAGATCGCTTCTTCGTTGTTTGATGGTGTCAATCGCGCGGCTTCGACGGGCGTGCTCGGGCCACTCCCGCAGATAACTTCCTCCGCCCTGCTGGGAGAAAATGAGGACGGTGGCATACCACGCGCTGGAAAAAGCAGCAGATTCTTAAAAAATTTAAAATATCCGTAGAGCTGGGAGAAAATGAGGACGGTGGCATACCACACGCTGGAAAAAGCAGCAGATTTTTTAAAAATTTAAAATATCCGTAGATGGAGCTAAGGGACAGTTCCCAGATGGGCTCCTCATCATCGCCATCACCATCGGCACTCAACCTCTTCTTCCCGGACGAGGAACCGGTGCCGCACGTGGGCGGGGTTCCAGTAGGTGCTGAGGACGGTGGCATACCACGCGCTGGAAAAAGCAGCAGATTTTTTAAAAATTTAAAATATCCGTAGATGGAGCTAAGGGACAGTTCCCAGATGGGCTCCTCATCATCGCCATCACCATCGGCACTCAACCTCTTCTTCCCGGACGAGGAACCGGTGCCGCACGTGGACGGGGTTTCAGTAGGTGCGCCCGCATCTTCCTTGAGCGCGTGATGCTCGACGGTGTGCAGAGGTCCTCCGTCTGGCGAATGACCCTGGCCTGTAGTTCTCGCTCCAGTAGTGGCCACATCAACTTCTCGCTTCTTCTTTTGTTACTCTTCATCTCGTTTCTTCTTTTCCTCTTCATCGCGTTTCTTCTTTTGTTCCTCTTCATGTTTTTGTTTTAATTCCTTCTCGCGCTTCAGTCTTTCAGACTCTACTTTTTTCGACGGGCGTTCTTGGGCCACTCCCGCAGATAACTTCCTCACGCATTCACGGCACACCAACCGCCGCCCTGCTGGGAGAAAATGAGGACGGGGGCATACCACGCGCTGGAAAAAGCAGCAGATTTTTTAAAAATTTAAAATATCCGTAGAGGAAATCGATCGAGCAAACTTCATCTGGGAGATCAAGATTTCCACTTGGTTAGCAAACCCAGTGCTCGTCCCAAAGAAAAACACTGAATCAGAGAGGAAATCGATCGAGCAAACTTCATCTGGGAGATCAAGATTTCCACTTGGTTAGCAAACCCAGTGCTCGTCCCAAAGAAACACTGAATCCTCGACTACACGTCTCTGAACAAGCACTGTCCCAAGGATAACTTCCCGCTTCCTCGAATCGATCAGATAATCGACTCAACAGCTGGCTGTGTACTCGTGGAACTGCTCCATGAGTACTAGGAAATTTTTACCTGGCAGCCAGCAAATATGCCCGGAATTCCCAGAGAGTTTGCCGAGCGCTCATTAGAAGTGTACCCAGATTCCAAGCCCGTCAAGCAAATGACTCGCCGCCTCTCCGAGCCCAAGCGCCTGGCAGTCAGAGAGGAAATCGATCGAGCAAACTTCATCTGGGAGATCAACTACTACCCCCAGTACAAAGAAGAAAAGTAAGGCATCGATCAAGACAAAATACAAGTCAGATCAAAATTCCAAGAAGAAGAAGCGATTGGGAAAACTACTGCTCCGTTAAGGAAAGGATTGCATCACTGGAAATTCACATATAAAATTGAAGCTTAAATATGCAATTATGCAATTATTTTGTACTACGGTTGGCCACCTTACACGCATACAAGGAAGGAGACTAGATCCATGGAGTACAAGTGACAATTGTCTGGTCGGTACAGTTTAAGAGACAATTGTCTAGTCTAGTTTTGAGATTTCTTGGACTCTCTAATCTTTGCCTCGAACTTGCCGCCCCGTTGCCGGGACAAGCTGCGGAACTTGGGCTAGACATCATCGTCGGTCGGCTCGACCGGGAACTGCATCAACGAGGATACACCGTCGCCGTCGTCCATAGGAGCGGGAAGCTTTGAAGTTTGTTTTGGTTGTCCGGCCGCGTATCTTGACAACTGAAGTACCTCCTCCCCGGGAAGTCACACCACGAAATGAATATTCCGGCCTTCTCATCGCAAAGGCAGTTCACGTCTTCCTTGTGGTCCAATGGATTGTGGTGGTAGGGTACTGGCGACGGCCTTCTGAATGCCCTCACTGGGGACGACCGTGGCTGGAAGGACGCCGGGGACGACCGTGGATGGAAGGACACCGGGGAACAGATCTCCCTCTCCCGCGACCACGGCTTCCTGATATGGCTCTTTGTAGTTACTGCAGAAAGAGGAACCTTAACTGAAGGTTCAGGAACCCTGCACCTAAAATTTGTGCAACCGAGATTGCAAAGAAATCCCCCAATTCAGCGCCACTGGCAAATCACCGAGATTGGGCCAATCTATCGCGAAAGGGCGGGAGGAACCCTAACTGAAGGTTCAGGAACCCTTCACCCTGCACATAAAATTTTTGCAACCGAGATTGCAAAGAAATCCCCTAATTCTGTATTCAGTGCCTTAGCAATGGATGGCATGTCAAATGGAGTTGAACTCAAAACTCAGAATGGTGCATCAGTTTCAGCAGTATCAGCCACAAAGCTGGGTAGATTTCTTTGTGTTATTAGTCATATATATAGCACTTAATCATTTGGTTTAGAGTGCAGCAAGTACTCTTTGTGCTGACACTCTATGATCAACATAAATCTTCAGGTGTTGAGGAAAGGAAGTTGGGGAGGAGGAAGAGGAACCTAGCTCCTATTGGACACGCATTGCATTAAACCAGCCAGCGTCTTCCCGAGGTGGCGAGGAAGAAGAGGGAGGAGCAGGAGTGTCTCGATGCGAAGGAGGCCGCCGACTACCGCCGTGTCTGGGACCTGGTCATCTGCCCGGCTCTGTCCCTCCTCGAGGTACATATCCCAGAGAAGCACAGGGTTCTCTACCCCCACCAGCGCCGGGGGAAGAGATGAAGCTGTCTGGTCCGTGTTCCCCTCGTCATCAGCCTGAGGACATGTTACAACTAATTGATGCTTCCAGGTTTATATGTGAGGAGGAAGAGGAACCTAGCTCCTATTGGACACGCATTGCATTAAACCAGCCAGCGCCTTCCCGAGGTGGCGAGGAAGAAGATGGAGGAGCAGGAGCAGCTCTACGCGGAGGAGGCCGCCGATTACCGCCGTGTCTACGACCTAGGTTTGTCCTACACCCTGAAGTTCAAAACCAAAAATCACTTGACACCTGCACCTCTATTTTTGCAAGGAAAAAATGAGTGAATAAATCAGAAAAAACAAACACAGAAAAAACAGGAAGAAAACTCTCCGAAAAACACTAGAAGAAAGGCGTAAATGGGCCCGGTCCAACCCATGAAACACGCGAGCGCGCTGTATTAAGTCGCGCAAATCCCCGCCGGCGACAGAGACCAAATCGACCTTTGCGGCGGCGGGGAGCAGCAGCGGCCAGCGGCCGACGGTGTTGGGAGAGTTCTGGCCGAACTGGGTGTCGAGCAGGGCTAGGGGCGACGGGCAAGCAAGGGGCGGCGGCGGACCGGGCATCAACAACTCGCGACAAAAGGCGCCGGCGGTTGCACGGCGAGCATGCGGCTGTCCCGCCTATCTAGGGCTCGAGGCGGCCAGGCCGGAGGCGGCGCTAGTCAGTCTAGTCTACGCATGGGCGTATACTGCAGAATTCTGTGAAAAAAATAATTATGTGAAAAATTGAAGGTATGTGAACCATCACGTTACCTTTCTCTTTGTAGTACATCTTATTTTTGCCCAGCTTTATTAATAAAAATGGACAATTCGATTTCTTGTAAAGAGAAAGTCAATGCTCCTATTAGTTCCTCATAAAAAATATTTCTGGGGGCAACGCAATTCCAACCGATCGATAATTTGTGTAGCAAGAGCATTAGGCCAGATGGAGAATAAGAAGATGGATAAGATAAGAATCAATGATTTATCAGCTCACATCTAGCCAGCGATGGAAAGCCTGTGTGCAGCATTCTCGTCCTCGTCCTAAACGGCGCTTTATGACTTTGACTCCGAGCAGACTTTGCTCGCTTGTATTTCTCCGAGCAAAACAACTAAGCAAGAGGTGACCCCTCCCTCTCCCTCGGGATGTCTTACTTCTCAGCACAGTCGGATCCGTGCCATGGGTTTCCTCGCCGTCGCCGAGCTCCCCAGCTATCATTTTTGTCACTCCCCTAGCTGGACTTGCCTTGTGAGAAAGCTTGATCTCCTTCCCTCCGACATCTTGTACATTATCTTTCTACTTCCGGCGGTGGCCTCCATCTCCTAGCTGCATATCATGCGTGTAGCCTGCCAATCGACATACCAACTGGATGTACAACTGGCAAGAGCTTCATCGACCATGCATACGCATGGGATAAGGACAATGGCCATTGTTAGGTAGGTTTATGTGGCTATCTGTGTTTGAATTGTGGTTAAACCAAAGGTCCGAAGTATCTGCCCAGCTGCGGCTGTTCAAATTTCTTTGATAATCCCGTATATGACATGCATGCCACAATGTGAAACAAATTTGGGCTAATTTGAAGAAGGTCGAAAAAATCACAAACTTACGAAAGGGCCGTTTGGTCTCACCCAAGCCACTTTTTGTAAGCAAGTGATTTTTTTGACCTTCTCCGAATTAACTCAAATTTTACATACATGATCTCCTCTTTTACATCAAACATGAACAAACTGGGAGTCATCTACCCTGAGCTGATAACTCTCATCGGGCTGATATCGTTCATGCTCTCTCGCGATGCCGTGTGGACCTGCGTCCTTGCCATGCGCTTCTATTGATGGACTGGAGGACGGGCACATTCAGCTACGAACTTGTTGAGATTCAACGAGGTACTACAAATTCAAAACATTTAATTTTTGTGTGAAACCCTCGCATTCTCTCTATGTTTGTGTAAGAGATCGTGTATCATCATCATCTGCTTCCATAGTCATTAATACCTGACGAATCTCAAAGGTCTGAAGATTAGAGGAGTCCATGAACACTTCAAGAGCATGGATAAGATCATTGCCTGTAAAACCAATATTCTGAAGTTTGCGATTGATATCGCCCATGCGGGAGGAGGCGAGCGATCAAAGGGATTCAGGGAGCTCTGGTGCCGTGGTACAAGATCGAGGAGATGCCATCTCATTGGTCATGCTACCTCCAACTGGTGGGGACGAAATTCCTAGGGGTGGGGACGAAATTCATCGCGGTGGGGACGAAAATCCTCAAGATGACAACGAAATTCCTCGATTCTAGCCTGAGAAATTCCTGAGGTTTGTTTGGTTGCTAGCCTGAGAAATCTGCCCGTGCAATGCCTCAGATTCTCTCCTATTCCATCTCATCGTGCCTCTCCTATTCCATCAGAGGAGAAAAACCAAGAAATCGATCCATGAAGGGGGTGGCTGCCGACGGGGAACTACTCGAGCGTGCAGATCCGGTGGCCGGCTACTTCAAGATCTACTGAAATTTTGAAGCATTGCTCTACTCGTGTTCCGGTCAAGTTGGCTCATTGCAACTTTTTCCTCCTCCGATTCCATCCTTTTCTAGATCCCCGTGACTCTGTGGTAAATCTTGTTTCGGAGTACACAATCCCTTGTTCTTTCTTCTTTTTCCTCTCTCTCTTTTCTTTTTTCAAACGAGAGATGAATCTGTAGTGCTAGTCCTCGGTAAAAACAAGTAATTGTTGAAAAATAAGTTGCTGAACTTGTAGGCTTTTCCATGGTTCGGTCTTACATTAGTCTAATATAATTTACATTTTTTGCTTTGGTTCTGGTTCTTGTGGGAACGAAGGATCTGAAATAATCATGTTCATATTTCTTTTACTCAGATGGATCTATTTGCATGCATGTTTCAATCTCGTAACAGTTTGTTCTTGCGCCGAATCTGGTGCTCAATCCATGCCTAACTGGGAGACTGGGAGAGCCAAGCGGGGAGTGTGCTGTGACTGCGAGCTTGCCTATTTTTTTTTGACGACCTGAGAGCTTGCCTGTCAGCCTTTGCGTACTGGAGACGAGAACATACCTCCTCTTTTTTTTTGCCGCTGTGGCCTTTCCCCCCGGCCCCTCCCCCCCGCCCGCCGCTGGAATCGGAGACATTTTCTTCCCTGCTTCTTTTTGCCGTTCTGGGCTTGCCCCCCGCCCGCCGATGGACCTGCTGTTGTTTGTCCTTCTTCCCGTCTGCCCCCTTTTTGTCCGGCTTCCCGCCGGCCTGTCGCCCCCATCCATGGACCCGTCGCCCCCATCCATGGAGGCGTCAAGCTAGTAGGGGTACCCCCGGTACAACAGCAAAGACACCAGTACTTCTGACTGGAAAAAGGAAGACTAGGAAGCCGCGCCGTCACCGGGAGGTTTCGACCTGACGCCGGCAGAGCGGCACCAGGTGGAGGAGGTACAATACTCGTGGACAGCCACGACAACATAGGGTAGGTGGCCACAAATGCCAGATAGACATAATGAAAAGGAGCACAGTATCGATCCCTCATAGTGATGAGGAGAGCGCGGATCCTGTCAACCGCTTCCCCTACCGTTGCCCCGGGTGTTCACTTTTGTTTTCATTTATGTCGTTGTTTCTTCTGGTTTACTTCTTTTTTGTTGGGCAAGAGAGATGTACAGGCCCAGAGCAATTTGGTCAGTACGATGGGGAATCTTTTTTTTTTACGACCTGAGAGCTTGCCTGTCAGCCTGTGCGTACTGGAGACGAGAAGACGACGGAGGAGGCACGCG
Source organism: Alopecurus myosuroides (assembly GCA_028641055.1). NCBI lineage: Eukaryota > Viridiplantae > Streptophyta > Magnoliopsida > Poales > Poaceae > Alopecurus > Alopecurus myosuroides. The sequence goes on from CM054058.1 coordinate 566,212, forward strand.
TGCCAAATACAACCGATTACTACATAACCTTGCTAGGCTACCCTCCTCGTTAGCCATCCGGGCGTGCATACGATTCTAGGCCATTTAATCGATTCTAGGCCATTGGATCGTGTGAACAGTGTTTGTTTTCACCCTTTTTCACTTCTTGCTTGCTTAAAAAGGAATCGCGAATGTAACCAAATTATTTCTCCCTGGTTAAAAAATATAAGCAAGTTAAAAAATAAATAACATTCAGTGTATGTTTCTTACCCTAGTGGTGCGTGCCTCCTCCTCCTGAGCCGCGCGTCCCCCTTCCGCCATTGCCCATTGACAGGTCCGTGCCGCCAGAAGTCGCCGATGCATAGTCACCTCCTGTACAGCGGACACATTCCTCCTCCGCTCATCGCCGATGCGCGAACTATCTAATCCGCCGCCGCTGAAATCCGGGGATAGAATGGTACAGCAGAAAACGAAGCTTGGTAGGAGGAGGACTTCGGGAGCTGCGGTTCCGGCGATAAGATCGATCTAGGTACAGCAGAAAACGAAGCTTGGTAGGAGGAGGACTTCGGGAGCGGCGGTTCCGGCGATGACATCGATCTACTGTTTTCGAGACGATGGGGGACTGTCGGACTGGGAGGCTAGGAGAGCCGAGCGGGGAGTGTGCTGCGACTGCGAGCTTGTCTATATTTTTTTTTGATGACCTGAGAGCTTGCCTGTCAGCCTGTGCGTACTGGAGACGAGAAGACGACGGAGGAGGCACGCGTGCCAAATACAACCAATTACTACATAACCTTGCTAGGCTACCCTCCTCGTTAGCCATCCAGGCGTGCATACGATACTAGGCCATTGGATCGATTCTAGGCCATTGGATCGTGTGAACAGTGTTTGTTTTCACCCCACCGGTGATTTTCTGCCATTGGATGCGGTAGTTTTCTTTTTCACTTCTTGCTTGCCTGAAAAGGAATCGCGAATGTAACCAAATTATTTCTCCCTGGTTAATATAAGCAAGTTAAAAAATAAATAACATTCAGTGTATGTTTCTTACCCTAGTGGTGCGCGTCTCCTCCTCCTGAGCCGCGCGTCCCCCTTCCGCCATTGCCCATTGACAGGTCCGCACCGCCAGAAGTCGCCGATGCATAGTCACCTCCTGTACAGCGGACACATTCCTCCTCCGCTCATCGCCGATGCGCGAACTCTCCAATCCGCCGCCGCTGAAATTCGAGACGATGGGGGACTGCCGAACTGGGAGGCTGGGAGAGCCAAGCGGGGAGTGTGCTGTGACTGCGACCTTGCCTGTCAGCCTTTGCGTACTAGAGACGAGAAGACGACAGAGGAGGCACGCGTGCCTAATACAACCGATTACTACATAACCTTGCTAGGCTACCCTCCACAGCCATCTGGGCGTGCACGCGATTCTAGGATATTGGATCGTGTGAACAGTGTTCGTTTTCACCCCACCGGTGGTTTTTTTTTGCGGGCCAGCCCAGGTACGAACATCTAAAATATCAGTAAATGAAGCCGTAACTCTCAGCTAACTTTTATTGACTTCTAGTCATGCGCTTCTCACTCCACACTCCACAGTGTTCCACTCCACTGGCAAGTTCCAACGAGACCGTGTTCCCCTCAATCTCACGCAGGTGGAGCTGCTCCTGCTTGCCGGAGCACCACCGTCTTGCTCCCGCAGGTAGGTGAGCGAAATGGGACAATCTTGGCTTGCGCAATGCGCTTTCGTCAGTTTTTTATTTACTGTTTCCAGAAAATCTCCTTTATTGTATTTGCATGCATGTTTCAATCTCGTAACAGTTTGTTCTTGCGCCGAATCTGGTGCTCAATCCATCTTCTTCCGTCCATCTCATTGAGAAAATGATTAATCTGCTGCTGCTGTTCTATTTTTAGTTTCTCGGGAAGCTGACCCGACGGAGAACCCACCGCCGTCGCTGGACCATCGCTGATCCAAATTGCCTGGCCTTAGCTACTGCCTGTGAGGCTGTGACCTGCCTGAGGCTCTCAGCTAACTTTTAGTTCTCACTCCACACTCCACAGTGTTCCACTCCACTGCCAAGTTCCAACGAGACCGTGTTCCCCTCAATCTCACGCAGGTGGAGCTGCTCCTGCTTGCCGGAGCACCACCGTCTTGCTCCCGCACGCAGGTGAGCGAAATGGGACAATCTTGGCTTGCGCAATGCGCTCTCGTCAGTTTTTTATTTACTGTTTCCAGAAAATCTCCTTTATTGTATTTGCATGCATGTTTCAATCTCGTAACAGTTTGTTCTTGCGCCGAATCTGGTGCTCAATCCATCTTCTTCCGTCCATCTCATTGAGAAAATGATTAATCTGTTGCTGCTGTTCTATTTTTAGTTTCTCGGGAAGCTGACCCGACGGAGAACCCACCGCCGTCGCTGGACCATCGCTGATCCAAATTGCCTGGCCTTAGCTACTGCCTGTGAGGCTATGACCTGCCTGAGGTTTGTTTGGTTGCTAGCCTGAGAAATCTGCTCGTGCAATGCCTCAGATTCTCTCCTATTCCATCTCATCGTGCCTCTCCTATTCCATCAGAGGAGAAAAACCAAGAAATCGATCCATGAAGGGGGTGGCTGCCGACGGGGAACTACTCGAGCGTGCAGATCCGGTGGCCGGCTACTTCAAGATCTACTGAAATTTTGAAGCATTGCTCTACTCGTGTTCCGGTCAAGTTGGCTCATTGCAACCTTTTCCTCCTCCGATTCCATCCTTTTCTAGCTCCCCGTGACTGTGTGGTAAATCTTGTTTCGGAGTACACAATCCCTTGTTCTTTCTTCTTTTTCCTTTCTCTCTTTTCTTTTTTCAAACGAGAGATGAATCTGTAGTGCTGGTCCTCGGTAAAAACAAGTAATTGTTGAAAAATAAGTTGCTGAACTTGTAGGCTTTTCCATGGTTCGGTCTTACATTAGTCTAATATAATTTACATTTTATGCTTTGGTTCTGGTTCTTGTGGGAACGAAGGATCTGATATAATCATGTTCATATTTCTTTTACTCAGATGGATCTATTTGCGTGCATGTTTCAATCTCGTAACAGTTTGTTCTTGCGCCGAATCTTGTGCTCAATCCATGCCGAACTGGGAGGCTGGGAGAGCCAAGCGGGGAGTGTGCTGTGACTGCGAGCTTGCCTATTTTTTTTAACGACCTGAGAGCTTGCCTGTCAGCCTTTGCGTACTGGAGACGAGAACATAACTCCTCTTTTTTTTTTGCCGCTGTGGGCTTCCCCCCCCCCCCCCCCCCGCCCGCCGCTGGAATCGAAGACATTTTCTTCCCTGCTTCTTTTTGCCGTTCTGGGCTTGCCCTCCCGCCCGCCGATGGACCTGCTGTTGTTTGTCCTTCTTCCCGTCTGCCCCCTTTTTGTCCGGCTTCCCGCCGGCCTGTCGCCCCCATCCATGGACCCGTCTCCCCCATCCATGGAGGCGTCAAGCTAGTAGGGGTACCCCCGGTACAACAGCAAAGACACCAGTACTTCTGACTGGAAAAAGGAAGACTAGGAAGCCGCGCCATCACCGGGAGGTTTCGACCTGATGCCGGCAGAGCGGCACCAGGTGGAGGAGGTACAATACTCGTGGACAGCCACGACAACATAGGGTAGGTGGCCACAAATGCCAGATAGACATAATGAAAAGGAGCACAGTATCGATCCCTCGTAGTGATGAGGAGAGCGCGGATCCTGTCAACCGCTTCCCCTACCGTTGCCCCGGGTGTTCACTTTTGTTTTCATTTCTGTCGTTGTTTCTTCTCGTTTACTTCTTTTTTGTTGGGCAAGAGAGATGTACAGGCCCAGAGCAATTTCGTCTCATGTGCGTACTGGAGACGAGAAGACGACAGAGGAGGCACGCGTGCTAAATACAACCGATTACTACATAACCTTGCTAGGCTACCCTCCTCGTTAGCCATCCGGGCGTGCATACGATTCTAGGCCATTTAATCGATTCTAGGCCATTGGATCGTGTGAACATTGTTTGTTTTCACCCTTTTTCACTTCTTGCTTGCTTGAAAAGGAATCGCGAATGTAACCAAATTATTTCTCCCTGGTTAATATAAGCAAGTTAAAAAATAAATAACATTCAGTGTATGTTTCTTACCCTAGTGGTGCGTGCCTCCTCCTCCTGAGCCGCGCGTCCCCCTTCCGCCATTGCCCATTGACAGGTCCGTGCCGCCAGAAGTCGCCGATGCATAGTCACTCCTATACAGCGGACACATTCCTCCTCCGCTCATCGCCGATGCGCGAACTCTCCAATCCGCCGCCGCTGAAATCCGGGAATAGAATGGTACAGCAGAAAACGAAGCTTGGTAGGAGGAGGACTTCGGGAGCGGCGGTTCCGGCGATAAGATCGATCTAGGTACAGCAGAAAACGAAGCTTGGTAGGAGGAGGGCTTCGGGAGCGGCGGTTCCGGCGATGACATCGATCTACTGTTTTCGAGACGATGGGGGACTGTCGGACTGGGAGGCTGGGAGAGCCGAGCGGGGAGTGTGCTGCGACTGCGAACTTGTCTATCTTTTTTTTGATGACCTGAGAGCTTGCCTGTCAGCCTGTGCGTACTGGAGACGAGAAGACGACGGAGGAGGCACGCGTGCCAAATACAACCAATTACTACATAACCTTGCTAGGCTACCCTCCTCGTTAGCCATCCAGGCGTGCATACGATACTAGGCCATTGGATCGATTCTAGGCCATTGGATCGTGTGAACAGTGTTTGTTTTCACCCCACCGGTGATTTTCTGCCATTGGATGCGGTAGTTTTCTTTTTCACTTCTTGCTTGCCTGAAAAGGAATCGCGAATGTAACCAAATTATTTCTCCCTGGTTAATATAAGCAAGTTAAAAAATAAATAACATTCAGTGTATGTTTCTTACCCTAGTGGTGCGCGTCTCCTCCTCCTGAGCCGCGCGTCCCCCTTCCGCCATTGCCCATTGACAGGTCCGCACCGCCAGAAGTCGCCGATGCATAGTCACCTCCTGTACAGCGGACACATTCCTCCTCCGCTCATCGCCGATGCGCGAACTCTCCAATCCGCCGCCGCTGAAATTCGAGACGATGGGGGACTGCCGAACTGGGAGGCTGGGAGAGCCAAGCGGGGAGTGTGCTGTGACTGCGACCTTGCCTGTCAGCCTTTGCGTACTAGAGACGAGAAGACGACAGAGGAGGCACGCGTGCCTAATACAACCGATTACTACATAACCTTGCTAGGCTACCCTCCACAGCCATCTGGGCGTGCACGCGATTCTAGGCCATTGGATCGTGTGAACAGTGTTCGTTTTCACCCCACCGGTGGTTTGTTTTTTTTTTGCGGGCCAGCCCAGGTACGAACATCTAAAATATCAGTAAATGAAGCCGTAACTCTTAGCTAACTTTTATTGACTTCTACTCATGCGCTTCTCACTCCACACTCCACAATGTTCCACTCCACTGCCAAGTTCCAACGAGACCGTGTTCCCCTCAATCTCACGCAGGTGGAGCTGCTCCTGCTTGCCGGAGCACCACCGTCTTGCTCCCGCACGCAGGTGAGCGAAATGGGACAATCTTGGCTTGCGCAATGCGCTCTCGTCAGTTTTTTATTTACTGTTTCCAGAAAATCTCCTTTATTGTATTTGCATGCATGTTTCAATCTCGTAACAGTTTGTTCTTGCGCCGAATCTGGTGCTCAATCCATATTCTTTCGTCCATCTCATTGAGAAAATGATTAATCTGCTGCTGCTGTTCTATTTTTAGTTTCTCGGGAAGCTGACCCGACGGAGAACCCACCGCCGTCGCTGGACCATCGCTGATCCAAATTGCCTGGCCTTAGCTACTGCCTGTGAGGCTGTGACCTGCCTGAGGTTTGTTTGGTTGCTAGCCTGAGAAATCTGCCCGTGCAATGCCTCAGATTCTCTCCTACTCCATCTCATCGTGCCTCTCCTATTCCATCAGAGGAGAAAAACCAAGAAATCGATCCATGAAGGGGGTGGCTGCCGACGGGGAACTACTCGAGCGTGCAGATCCGGTGGCCGGCTACTTCAAGATCTACTGAAATTTTGAAGCATTGCTCTACTCGTGTTCCGGTCAAGTTGGCTCATTGCAACTTTTTCCTCCTCCGATTCCATCCTTTTCTAGCTCCCCGTGACTGTGTGGTAAATCTTGTTTCGGAGTACACAATCCCTTGTTCTTTCTTCTTTTTCCTCTCTCTCTTTTCTTTTTTCAAACGAGAGATGAATCTGTAGTGCTAGTCCTCGGTAAAAACAAGTAATTGTTGAAAAATAAGTTGCTGAACTTGTAGGCTTTTCCATGGTTCGGTCTTACATTAGTCTAATATAATTTACATTTTTTTGCTTTAGTTCTGGTTCTTGTGGGAACGAAGGATATGAAATAATCATGTTCATATTTCTTTTACTCAGATGGATCTATGTGCATGCATGTTTCAATCTCGTAACAGTTTGTTCTTGCGCCGAATCTGGTGCTCAATCCATGCCGAACTGGGAGGCTGGGAGAGCCAAGCGGGGAGTGTGCTGTGACTGCGAGCTTGCCTATTTTTTTTTGACGACCTGAGAGCTTGCCTGTCAGCCTTTGCGTACTGGATACGAGAACATAACTCCTCTTTTTTTTGCCGCTGTGGGCTTCCCCCCTCCCCCCCCCCCCCCCGCCCGCCGCTGGAATCGGAGACATTTTCTTCCCTGCTTCTTTTTGCCGTTCTGGGCTTGCCCTCCCGCCCGCCGATGGACCTGCTGTTGTTTGTCCTTCTTCCCGTCTGCCCCCTTTTTGTCCGGCTTCCCGCCGGCCTGTCGCCCCCATCCATGGACCCGTCGCCCCCATCCATGGAGGCGTCAAGCTAGTAGGGGTACCCCCGGTACACTCTTCGCCTTCTTCTTCGTTTTACCGGCACTAATTTCATTATCACGTGCATGCGTGCACATACCAATTTAGACCGGCAGCCACTGAGCTCAGAGCTTCATGCAGTCCAGCTACAGCTAGCCTGCACAATCTAGAGTGCTCTATTCACCTTACGTGCTAAGGAAATAAAAACTGGACAGATAAATAAAAGACCATGCCGGCCCTTTGGCTGATTGTGACGCCTGGCGACACGGCGTTCTCGGAGGATATTCCGCTCTGCCTCTTATCCAGTCCACTCCTCGATCGTAAGAACTTGGAGGCCGGAGCACCTCGATCGTGGGCGTCGCTCCTCTCCCCAGTGCACAGTGCAGGTACTTAAATCAGCCTAGCTCCCGATGTTGGGAATGTCCGAAATGGATCAGCATCGGTGGTAGCTGCGGGTGTCTGGGTTCATTGGGAGGCATACAACATTAGGTTCTAGGTGTTAGTTCAGCATTCAGCAAGATCACAAGGCATCATCAGCAGCAGCAAGAGGCACCAGCCTCTTCTTCTTTTAAATTCTACTACCAGCTGCTTGAGGACTGCCTCTGTGTCAGTAAAGGTTTCCGCGAACTACTACCCCCAGTACAAAGAAGAAAAGTAAGGCATCGATCAAGACAAAATACAAGTCAGATCAAAATTCCAAGAAGAAGAAGCGATTGGGAAAACTACTGCTCCGTTAAGGAAAGGATTGCATCACTGGAAATTCACATATAAAATTGAAGCTTAAATATGCAATTATGCAATTATTTTGTACTACGGTTGGCCACCTTACACGCATACAAGGAAGGAGACTAGATCCATGGAGTACAAGTGACAATTGTCTGGTCGGTACAGTTTAAGAGACAATTGTCTAGTCTAGTTTTGAGATTCCTTGGACTCTCTAATCTTTGCCTCGAATTTGCCGCCCCGTTGCTGGGACAAGTTGCGGAACTTGGGCTAGACATCATCGTCGGTCGGCTCGACCGGGAACTGCATCAACGAGGATACACCGTCGCCGTCGTCCATAGGAGCGGGAAGCTTCGAAGTTTGTTTTGGTTGTCCGGCCGCGTATCTTGACGGTCGCCACGTCGAATGCTCGAATGTACCGAGCCATTTGTAAGATTTCTTGGAGCCCCTAGAAAATAAATCTAGGATTTTTTTACCTTGTAGTCAGTATTGTGCCTTCGCTTCAGTATTCGGCCCTGCTGTCAGTATCCGCCATGAACTAGCCGGAGGCAGGAGGAGCACGGGAGGGTCGGGGTGGCCGGTCGCCGGTGGCCGGCGCGGTCGAGCTGACGGAACCCAAGAAACCAGGCACGTCAGTGTTGGGGATGGACGCGGCGGTGTGGTCGGAGCAGTGAAGGAACAGCACCCAGCCTCCGCGGATCCCGCCGGCCGTGTCTCCTCTGCAACGGACTTTCTCCCATGTCAGCTCCTCACACCACGGCGCCGGGTGTTGGGCCGCGGATGGATCCGTGGGCGGCCGAGCCCGGAGCGAGAGGTGTTAGCGGGACATGGAGCACCCACGCACGGAGACGCTCAGCGCCCGAGTATCCGCTCAACACATCCGCCGTGACGCAAAGCTCGCGCGCCGCCAAAGCGAAGTAGCCCCAGCGACGAAGAGGTTGCTGTCTCCAGCAGCAGCTCCCTCGCTCTCTCTGTCTACCTCTGAATCGCAATGGAGCTAGCGATGTTTGCTGCTCTACCTGCTGCGAGACAGCGAGAGATATTAATAGAGGCGAGCGGGGCCTCAATGTTGGACTCTACACGCAAGTTAACCTGCTACCGTTTGGGCCAAGTACACCTACGCTAGATCCTGGGTCCTGGCAGTGTGAAGTCTCTTCGATTTCAAGCCATTGCGTTCTCGTCTTGAGCACGTGGCACTTCGGTCAGCTAGCCAACTAGAAGTCCAGTGCGTTATAAAAGAGTCCGGAGGGCTGAAGTCATTTGCTCCTCTAAGAATAAGGGAAACCTGCACAAAAGGTATACCGTTAGGGTCATGTAGCGGGGTTCACAGCGCATCGAAATCGTCACACGACTCGTCACACGACTCTAGCGGCATCGCCAAAGCCCGCCGGCCCAGCCCAAGACGTTCTACAGATGCAACTCCGGCACCCAAGATTTTGTGTAAGAGATCACGTGTACAAAATTTCAGTTGATTTGGAGGAGTTTAAAAAAAAATCACCCGTAAGGTATAGTCCGAGGTTTTGACAACCAAACGCATAGCCGGACATGATGGGCAGGTGGTGGCGTAAGTTGTCGTGATGTAGCCATGGCAACCGCTGCATAGGCACATCAGGTATGAACCAGATAACATGACATATAATTTTGTCGAGCAAGTGCAGTCTTCTAGGCCTTCTGAACCTGCTGGAATGATGTTCACTCCATGATCAGCAGTTGGACACACAGCTCTGAGCACGGAGAAGCTCAATGGAGCCTACGTCCAGCCCGACGACGCCCTCCTTCACCGTTCTGCGCTCTCGCCGGCGAGCAGCTCCTTCCATTCGATGCCGGCCCAGCCCAAGACGTTCTACAGATGCAACTCCGGCACCCAAGATACTTGCCTTCCTCCCCGCATCCGCAAGCACCTACCATGGCCTGAACCCAGACACCCGCAGCTACCACCGATGCTGATCCATTTCGGACATTCCCAACATCAGGAGCTATCCATGTTGTCGTCGTGATGTAGCCACGGCAACCGCTGCATAGGCACATCAGGTATGAACCAGATAACATGACATATAATTTTGTCGAGCAAGTGCAGTCTTCTAGGCCTTCTGAACCTTCTGGAATGATGTTCACTCCATGATCAGCAGTTGGACACACAGCTCCGAGAGCGGAGAAGCTCAATGGAGCCTACGTCCAGCCCGGCGACGCCCTCCTTCACCGTTCTGCGCTCTCGCCGGCGAGCAGCTCCTTCCATTCGATGCCGGCCCAGCACAAGACATTCTACAGATGCAACTCCGGCACCCAAGATACTTGCCTTCCTCCCCGCATCCGCAAGCACCTACCATGGCCTGAACCCAGACACCCGCAGCTACCACCGATGCTGATCCATTTCGGACATTCCCAACATCAGGAGCTATCCATGTTGTGACAAATCTTTGATTTTCATGAATATGACCTGCATGCTACCATCTAAAACAAATCTGGGATGATTTGGAGATGGCCGAAAAAATCACTTGCTTAGAGACGGACCGTTTGGTCTCACTTAAGCTAGTTTCTATAAGCAAACTCCTCCAAATCAGCTGAAATTTTGTGGATTTCGCATGACAGGCAGGTGGTGCCATAAGTGGTCATGATTTAGCCACGACAACTGCCGCAAGTATCTTGGGTGCCGAAGATGCATCTGTATTGCGGCCGATTTGATCCTGTCGCCGGCAAGGGCGGAGCTGAGGTGCGCCAGCCGACCCAGGTGCGCGTGCGCCTCGTTGAGTTCTCCGGCGGCGCTTTCCTCCGGCTTTTTTCCCGGAGCAAAAAACCCTCCTCGCTTAAAAAAAACCATTTTTCCCCTACCAAGTACAGTACATCTCGGAGCCAAAAAAAAATTGGGAATTTCGTGCCGCCTCCACCTTCTTCCTCCCCGCATCCGCAAGCACCAGGTGGAGAACATGGCAGCGGGTAGGCCGCCGGGCAACTAAAAATGGTTACGAAATTTAAAATGGTTCCAAAATTTAAAATGGTTCCATGCCCGAAATGATTCCATTCTTAACATGGTCCTTTCAAAATTGGTTCGAAATTTTTGAATTGTTTTCAACTACAAATAGTAGTTTATGGAAGCAGTCAAGATCGGCGGCGGCCAGGGTCTCTCTTCCCCAAAATAAAAAAAAGGGTCTCTCTTCCCCACTCGAGCGGCGGCCAGGTAAATCCGGCACCTCCCCTCCGCCGGCCTCCACCTCGACCCCCTCTTTTCCGGTCCGCCCACCTCCCATTCCCTTCGCCGATTGGATTGGGTTTGGTTAGTTTACCTGCTTTGGTTTGGTTTGGAGTAGTGTTAGTTCTGCGGCCTTCATCTCACTATGGCGAACTCCTCCACCTTCCCTTCTCTTTGCAGGTCGGGCGAGCTCCACCATCGAGGTGAACCGGGGCGAGCTCCAGCCTTACCAACCGGCGTCCAGCGCAGGTATGCTCATCCCCTTGCCACCCCTCCGTCTGTCGGCGTCCGCCCTCCCTCTCTCTGTTCCCCATCTCTGATTGTTTTCTTTTCCATTATCAATCTCTATGCTGCTGTGAATATTTTCTATACCGAGGTGAATATTTTTTTATCATGAAAGATTGTTGGTTGCTGTGCATGATCTGCTGTATGTTTGTGATTTATTTTTGTCATGAATTGATGTTGCTGAATATTGTCTAGGTTACAAATGATATGCCATGCTAATATCCATAGTTAGTGACCTCTAATGTTGGGTTAACATCATATTTTCTTGTATCAGCAACAGCGAGGCAAGGGACCATGTCTGAGTATAGCACAGGAAGCAGCACGTCGCGAGGTGCGTCCTGGAAGAATCGCCTTCCGTTCAACCCGAGCCAAATGAGCCTAGTCCGGAACGCCCCTGAGATGTTGTGTCCGAGTTGCAAGGTGAAGACCGACTGCTTTGTTTCATGGACTGAAGGCAATTTTGCAATGAGATTTTATAGATGCAACCAGCAGGTACTCTCTATTCCCCTTATAAAAAAATCTATAGCTTGGTTCCCCATTCTCTGAATCTTACATTTGTTTCCACTTTGGCTGTTTATGAGTACTCGTGCTTGTGAGGTTTTCAAAACCTCTGAGACCCAGCTGATCCATGCTGCATCAAAACCTTGGGTGGACATAGTATGTAAAATTGATTCCCAGTTGATACAGTCAAAAGCCTTCTGAAAATCCAACTTGAGAACCATCACTGGTTTGTTTAGTTTATTCGTTTGGCGTTTGATTTTAGGTGTTTATTATTTGGGAAAAAAATTGGTCCCAATGTTGCACACCTCATTTTTATTTTGGTCTTAATGTTGCAGACTCCCGAAGGACATAGTTTTCTTAAATGGATCGATAAAGAGCATACAGAGTTTGTGAAACAGCTACTCTTTGCCTTCCTTGATGCTTCTTTGGCGAGCAAGAAAGAACTAGATGAACTCAAGACCTGTAGGAGCAATCTGGAGCAGCAACTAGAGAATAAGACAAGAAGAATTCAGGAGCTGGAGGAGCAACTAGAGAATAAGGGAAGAAGAAATAGTAGAAGAATTCAGGAGCTAGAGGAGCAACTAGAGAATAAGGCAAGAAGAATGCAGCAGCTAGAGAAAGCAAGGGGAAGCTGGTTTAGCGTGTTCTTATGGTTAATTTCTGTGTTTTTTGCTATGTTTGTTGGTGCGGCTTTGGAATATGGGCAGAGCAGCTCTCTGGAAGATATGAAGCGCTTGGATTTCAATTGAAGGTCGAGTGGTTGGGTAGTGATCTTGGTGATCCTAGTAGGGTTGGTGTCTGGTACTTTATCTTAGACTATATGTAAGAAGTAATGTACATCTCTTGCTCCTGCAACTTGAGGGCTCTCTTGAAGAGATGATGCAGAAGTTGAATTTCTAGCTCCGTTGCTCCTGCCATTATCTTATCACTAATATGTACTCCGTTGTGCTTTCACAACTATCACTCCTGCCATTATCACTAATATGTACTCCGTTGTGCTTTCACAACTAATATGTACTCCGTTGCGGCAGTTGCCGTGCCTACATCACGACCACTTACGACACCACCTGCCTGTCATGCGAAATCCAGATGACTACGACGCTACACACTACACCATACGACGAGCAAAGCATAAAATAGCATGTGCCCTAATAGAAGATCAATATAGGTTCAAGTACTGAATTCACGAGCTAAATTGCATGTCAACTAAGACACATACTTAGTTCTTAAACACATCCAACCACATACAAGTAACCGATAAGCGGTAAGAAAGTAGCAGGAGCAATGGTGTGCCCATCAGAGATAACATAAAATAAAAACACCGGAGCACCGATCAGAGGTAACAGAGTAGCAGAAGCAACGGTGTGCCTATCAGGATCACATGGAGGAGTCGTCCTTCTCAGCCTCTTTAGTTTACCTCTTCAACTCCTCAGCCTCTTTGCTCTCCTCTTCAACTCTGGCTACAAAATGAGAAAAACAACGGTTCATATCAAGTGAAAATATAGGCTCAATATATACTGTATTTTCCACACAGCCCTTTACTGCTTACAAAGAGGTTATCGAGGTATGCTTTCCTTCTTGTATAGTCATCGGGAATGGCCCAAAACCCTGTCACAACAGCTGGCTCTTCCAGTGCCCGCAAATACCACAAATAATCCTCATTAAGTTCATCAAAGCCATGATTTATCAGATACGCCCCTGCAGCACATATCGGATCATTCAGGCTAATTGGCCTGATCTCCTTGTTCTTTTTCTCCAGACCCACTGAACTTGAGGTTGCGCGTGACCGTGAGCGATTGCATGATGAAGATTTGCGTGATGAAGATTCAATATCAATGAAAAGACCACCGTATAGTGCAATATAGTACTCAAGGATCTCATGCTCAGTGATTTTCTGGGATGCAAAATTTCATTTCAAGTTAACAAACAAAAATACAGTGTATCCCGAAAGCTCTACCAGACGAAAATAAATTTCAGTATACTGGAAATGATTGGGCTCTGATTCTACTTGGTCAATTAGATGATCAATGAGAGCTAGGGTGCTATATCTCTGGTGGAGAACTTGGCACATGCAAAATAATGTAATTTTTGGTGACGGCGGGTGTGCAATAGAACAGTCTGCTCTGTTTTTGCTATCCTACCATAATACATTCCAAGAAGTTAATGGGAAGACAGAACAGACTAATACAAAAGGGAAGCAATCTGTCCATTATATTACTCCGTCGACACAGCTAGTGCTCAAGCTGCATCTTGGAAGAAACTGCCTCCTGCATGTATGGTACAGGACACCAATTTTGGCATTGCCTCGTGTGTTGAGTGGGTGTATTTTGCTGGGACGTGCTCCACCCTGCGTGGTGGAGTCGCTTAAGCAAGATTGTATGCAAATGAACCCTGTTACTTTATAAATGAAATGCCTAAGTTCTCGTGTGTTGAGTGGGTGTATTTTGCTGGGACGTGCTCCACCCTGCGTGGTAGAGTCGCTTAAGCAAGATTGTATGCAAATGAACCCTGTTACTTTATAAATGAAATGCCTAAGTTCAAAACAAAAAAACAGTGTACCAGCAAAAAAAATGAATGAGCAGGAGTGGGGCAAATACCTCTGCTGGCTCTGCATAGCCATTCTCCAAATAGTTGTGATGTCTCAGACCAAAGTCCTTAAATTTGAGCTTAACCGTTCTATGAGTCACAGGAACCCAGTCAATTTTATTGGTAAGTGGTTCAAAGACTGCATTGAAATCACGTGCAACATTCTTATAATAGCGCGATTTGAGGTCGTTATATTTTTGCTCCTCAACCGGATAACCTTTGGCGAAAGGTTCCAGCAAATACAGTTGTTCCCGTATCGTCCATATATGTCGCCCCATACTTGCTGCTCCAGAACTCTCTATATAAAAAACAGAGGCAATGCACGTATCAAAACCAGTCATTTGGAGGCAATGCATACAGTTTGTTTTATTTTAGCAGAAAAAACAGTAAAGTTGAAAAAAAGGAACAAACCTCGCGGTTCTTCCTCAGCTTACCGGGGTGACTGGAAGAACTGGAATCGCTCAGGCTCCTTAGCTGAATCTGTTGCTTCAGCTGTGTCAAAGACATGTCTTCATTAATATGAACAAGCAATCCTAATTCATCTGTTTTACAAGCTGAGTACCATGAATGGATCTAGATTTCATCCCCTCAAAATCAAAAGGGGGAGAGAGAGAGGAGAGGAAGACTGGAAGAAAAACAAAATCAAAAGAAACAAACCTTAAAAGATTTCTTCCGATTTGATTTACATGATGTACTTGCTCCTCCGATGCGAGCCTTCCATATATCAAGCAAACAAAATGATCAGGTAAACCCCAGAAATAGCATAACACGACATTTAAAACAGAACACAATCAACCCTTGAACCACATCAAAACGTTAACGACATGTAAAGTAAGAAGATGATCACGATACTATTAGCAAACTGAACATGCAGAATGACACTGTTGTTTTATTATTATTGATTCCACCAAATGATGATCCGAAGTGGCCGCTATGGAGGTATGTCAATACAATCGGGAAGACTGGAAGAGGGCAAGGGGAGAATGCGATCTACAAGTCTTGGAATGAAGCTGTAGGTCGCTAGATGAAGGAAAGCTAGACAAACCTTGCGTTTCTTCCTCGACTCACCAGAGGAACAACAGGACTCGCTCAAGATCTTTGGCTTCAGCTGCAGGATCCTTGTCTTCAGCTGCAGCCATGAACAAAGAAGCTTAAAACATGCATCTAAATTAATGAACATGGAGGAGGGGCGAGGCGGGCGGGGGCAGGGAGGGGCGGCCGGCGGCGGACTGAGAGCGGAACGAACCTCGATCTGGCGTGGCCGTGGATCCGCAGTGGGTACGCGGTGGCTCCTAGTTATAGTCATGGCTATACTAGCTAATCTATACTACCAAAAAGGAAGAGGGTACAGAGGTTTCGTGCGCCGAGCGCCGAGCCTTCAATGGCGATTAGACGGCAGCATCGAGCGCCGGGAAGAGAGGCAGAGCCTCCATTATTGCGACCTGAAAAGAGGCGAGGGCAACCGGGAACACGCGTCCGTGAGGGAGAGAGAGTTGGGGAGGTGAGGGGGAGAGAGAGTCTATGGCTAGTGGGCCCGGCGAGATGCCCGGTTGCTGGAGGCTTTACGGTTTGACTCACCTCGCATGCGAGTCAACCTGACCAACGGGTTGGGCCGGTACGGCACGGCGGCTCAGCCCACGCTAGCAGAAATAGCAGAGCATCTCTGTTTGCCCACAATCGAGAGCAAACAGCCGATGCATCACTTCTGCTGCACACTGAACCTGGATGCATCCAGTCTCACAACTTTTTTTTAAATAAAGAGTGTATATTAATATCGCGGAGATACAAATTATACCCAGTCTCTGCAACAACACAATAACCAAATCTATTACGGATGCACACAGCCGAAAAACAATAAATTTGGTCCATAAGGGCAGGAATTCCGTCCGCGGACGCAAAAATTTCGTCTTCCTATCACAGAAATTTCATAGCCCAGCCGAAACTTCGTCCTCGAACACAGAAATTTCGTCTTCGTAGAAACCAAAATTTCTTTATAGAATGACGAAATTTCTGGGTTCATGGGCGAAATTCGCGCACAGATGCAACCGGCAGTGCGACTATGGTACAAATGGTACATGCGGCAGGTGCTGTGGCTACATCACGACGACATACGCCACCACCTGCCCGTCATGCAAGAACCAAATGACCACGCAGACGGAGCTGACGCTCGTGTCGTCGACCGATTCCGGAGGGCAGGCGACGGTACTGTGGTCAGAGGGCATCGTGGCGGCGTTCTAAACCCTGAAACATTGATGCCCAAGCGTGACTATCAGGTTGATACAGAGTTACAGACTCTCAACAAACGAATAGAAAAAAAAACATACCTCGTTGTAGCCGATCTCCATGTTCTTCTCCTGGAGCACGGCGAGGTGCTACCTGCCCGTCATGCAAGAACCAAATGACCACGCAGACGGAGCTGACGCTCGTGTCGTCGACCGATTCCGGAGGGCAGGCGACGACTGTGGTCAGCGACAAGGGCATCGTGGCGGCGTTCTAAACCCTGAAACATTGATGCCCAAGCGTGACTATCAGGTTGATACAGAGTTACAGACTCTCAACAAACGAATAGAAAAAAAATACCTCGTTGTAGCCGATCTCCATGTTCTTCTCCTGGAGCACGGCGAGGTGCTTGATGGGGAAGCTGTTGAGCAGCGTGATGCTGGATATGGAGGACATCGGCCTCATGGCGAGGCCGTCCATAACCGTGTACGCCGCCACGATGCCCTTGTCGCTGACCATAGCCGCCGCCTGCCCTCCGGACTCGGTCGATGGCACGAGCATCAGCTACGCTTGCGTGGTCACCTGGTTCTTGCATGACGGGCAGGTGGTGGCGTAAGTCGCCGTGGCAACCGCTGCATGTACCCTGGGTGTCGTAGTCGCACTGCTGGTTGCATCTGTAAAACGTCTTGGGCATCGAATGGAAGGAGCTGCTCGCCGGCGAGAGCGTAGCGGGGTGAAGGAGGGCGTCGCTGAGCTGAACGTGAGTAGCACGCTTGTGCTAACCATGCATGAAT
The DNA here is from genome assembly GCA_028641055.1 of Alopecurus myosuroides. Lineage (NCBI taxonomy): Eukaryota > Viridiplantae > Streptophyta > Magnoliopsida > Poales > Poaceae > Alopecurus > Alopecurus myosuroides. The sequence continues at coordinate 583,304 of CM054058.1, forward strand.
GCATGCATGCACCAAGAAAATAACACATTTGGTTGGAGGGGTCTTTTGGTTACCGGATGTCAAAATATTTGAACATGATGTTTTAAAGTTTTAGAAAATCCAAATAAAATTGGCATCGATTCATATCTATGTATTTGCAGATTTATGTTATAAAATACGTTGTAATACGCAAAAATAACAAAGCCATGATTTGAAAAGACAAAAATAACTCATCTTTTCTTTCGACATTTGTCTTCAGAAACAAAGCAGCTGATTGCAGTTGTTCCAACCTGTAGGTGGGCTTCTCGGTTTAGGTTCTTGACTACTATTTCTTCCGTTGTGGACTTTTTTATCTGCAGTGTCCCTGAAGCTGCTGGCGATCGAGCTCATGCTAATGTTGAAGCTGCTGGCGATCGAGCTCATGCTGTTGCTGAAGCTCGGACATTTGTACCTGAAGCTACTGGCGATCGAACTCATGTTGTTCCTGAAGCTGCTGGCGAATGAGCTCATGTTGTCGCTGAAGCTCGGCCCGCTATTCCTGAAGCTGCTAGCAATCAAGCTCATGTTGTCGCTGAAGCTCGGCCAGCTGTCCCTGAAGCTGTTGGCGATCGAGGTCATGATGTTCCTGAAGTTGCTGGCGATCGAGCTCATGCTGTCACTGAAGCTCGATCAGTTGTCCCAGAATCTTCTGGAGATCGCTCCCGCTCTGTCGCTGAAGCTTGGCCAGTTGTCCCAGAATCTGCTGGCAATCACGCTCATGCTGTCCCTGAAACTGCTCAAGAATAGTGGTCTGACCATCAACCTGACTCTGCAGCATGGGAGGAACATCTGCATGCCAACCAGACCCTCCCGCATCCGCTTCGTGAGAACGCTGGACCTTGCAAGCTCGCCGACAGTGTCTCTTCCGACCAACATCAGGTGCTCTGTCAGGGGCTTGGTTGCCATCTATTTGAACCCCGTTGCTTTTGGATGCAGAGGATTGGTTAACTGACACCGAGAGGAAGTTAAAGGCAATTGGAGCTAATGATGAGGAAAGGGTGCGTTATGCAACACATCTTCTTTCTGGACCGGCAGCGTCCTGGTGGGACAATGAGGTGGCGATGTATCCACTGGAAAAGGTATTCACCTAGGAGGAGTTCAAGGAGAAGTTTAGAGAGTACCGTTGTCCACGCGGCGGAAGGAAAGCAGTAAACGTTCGTCGGACTAGCCCTACCCGAACACGTTTGCTTTGATCGAAAGGCCAGTGTCTGCATGCCGTGGTCATGCATCGATCGGTCAGACGTGGGCAGGTCACTAGGTCAGTGCATCGTGCAGGCTGCAGGGGCAGCTGACCATGCATGCATTTATGCACGGGGCTGGCCGTCCGGCCACTAGCCAGGCAGCGTGCAAGGCTGGGTATCAGAGTAGCACACTTGTGCTAACCATGCATGAATGCCGAATGAGCTCATGTTGTCGCTGAAGCTCGGCCTGCTATTCCTGAAGCTGCTAGCAATCAAGCTCATGTTGTCGCTGAAGCTCGGCCAGCTGTCCCTGAAGCTGTTGGCGATCGAGGTCATGATGTTCCTGAAGTTGCTGGCGATCGAGCTCATGTTGTCGCTGAAGCTCGATCAGTTGTCCCATAATCTTCCGGAGATCGCTCCCGCTCTGTCGCTGAAGCTTGGCCAGCTGTCCCAGAATCTGCTGGCAATCACGCTCATGCTGTCCCTGAAACTGCTCAAGAATAGTGGTCTGACCATCAACCTGACTCTGCAGCATGGGAGGAACATCTGCATGCCAACCAGACCCTCCCGCATCCGCTTCGTGAGAACGCTGGACCTTGCAAGCTCGCCGACAGTGTCTCTTCCGACCAACATTAGGTGCTCTGTCAGGGGCTTGGTTGCCATCTATTTGAACCCCGTTGCTTTTGGATGCAGAGGATTGGTTAACTGACACCGAGAGGAAGTTAAAGGCAATTGGAGCTAGTGGCAGAGTGGTGCTGTCATCAGAACTTTCGGGAGGCTCCCTCAGGAAGAACTCTGCGCTCCCAGGTGTCCTCGGGTCGTCATCCTAGCAACCATGATTGATTACTGACTGACTTTTGCACGACAGGCAGAAAGAGAGACCAGGATAGTATTCTGTTTTTACCTCCGTATCTTGAATGGGTTCAGATCCATGACGTGGTGTCCCTGGCTGCGGCGGCCCAGCTGCAAACGGAAGACGGAAGGGGCTATGTATTAGTAGTTCAGTACTATGTAGTAGGGTTGCAGGCGGCGCCCGCAAATCATCCCGCAAAAGCGAAGTACAGGCAAAACGAGCTCTCGGGCTGAGCAGAAAATAAAGCAGGCCTAGTTCAATTGCCCGTCCCGCATCCCGTGCCGCTTGCAACCCTACTATGTAGTATGTGCAGCCACTGTTTTTGGTAGAAGAGAAAATATGTGAGCATAATATAAATTCAAACTATAACATAGGTCAAAACTCTTGAGTCAGTGTTATAAGCATAGGTGAAGGTCTTTCTTTCTCATGTTTACCTTTCCAGACATAAAATACACACCAACGGACATGTATGCTACCTTGAAGGCGTGAAATTGATTTTTTAAATAGATTTGTATAGCAAAGATATGATAAAAAGGAGTTAAGAAATGTTTTGTGTAAAAAATCTAATGGTGTTAACTCATGTATCAATATCATATTTATACAGTCTGACGTGAGGTTGCTAGGACACACAAAAAAACATGTAGTCTGCACGGTCGGCAAATCAATTGGGGTCGTTGTTTGGACCTTAACAAACACATATAAAACTATGATCTCTGAAATAATTTTATTCTATATGGAAAGCGTTTCAACATCTTAAAAATAAAATATATCCTTTTTGTAACATGTTGTGCGTAGTATGGTCTAATAAGTATTAAAATGATCCGCCGAGCTTTTTAGTTTCCCTGTTGATTGACGATGTATCCACGTTTTGATTAATATAAGGAGTCCTAGCTGTTTCAAAAAAAAGTATTAAAATGTAACAAAAAGGAAAGCTAGGAATTTAAATTATACAAATACGTACTGTGTTTTGATATCTATTTCCCGTTACCTGCAAACAAAAAGATATCTATTTCCCGTTGATTCTATGGGTGCATATATGAACCGAAGTGAACAAATCAGTGTTACTACCCATTTGGCTCTTTCAAAATAGAAGAATAAAAAGGAGAGACAATTGGGGGGAAAAGTGGGGGACTTGAGCAAGCACGAAATCTGCCGCACGTACGCGTGCTCGACTGAGCAGCAACGGAAATCGGGAACCACACACACAAAAAGGCGGGAGCAGCAATGGCACGGCCCGTACCTGGATGAGGGTCGCGGCATGGCGAAAACCCTAGGTGGTGCTGCGGCGTGACGGCGGAGACTGGCGGAGAGTGAGGCGGCGCGGAGGTGGCGGAAGACATCGGTTCCCGGCGGGCTCAGTCCACTCGTCGGGGTGTCGGAGGGCGGCGAGAGAGAGCGGAGCAGCAGGGGAAACGGCAAGTGCTTGAACTCAAACCAAACGACGAGAAGAGAAGACGTGAGGAGAATGGCAGTTAATGTCACGGGGAAGCGCATTGGGATTTTCGGGCGGCGCTGCATCATTTCTTTCATTTCCCAAATTTTGACTTTCTCATTCACTTGGAGCTGCTGCGACCTGCGAGGTAGACTTTACCGTTGCAATTCACACACAAAAAAAAGTTAAAAGTTATCCACGTAGTCGTGAAAAGACTTGGAGCTGCAAGTTGTGTGCATGCACAACTCGTGCCATCTATGATCTATGTACCGTAAATCACACAATATAGTCGTGCACGAAGCTACGACAACGCGAGCTATCCTCATATATAGTCGTGAAAACTCCTGGCCGTCTGATGGAGCGTCCGCATGCTCGCAGAAGACACTGTGTCGCAAAAGACACATTTGACGGGCATCTAAAGATGTTTTTTTTTCTGTTGAAGACGGGCTTTAAGGGGTTTTTCCACGACAAAAAAGAATATAAAAACATTAGAGCTGTAAAAATTATCGAACCTGTTTTATTTGTCCATATGACCTTTTCTTCCTTGTAAAATCACTTATTAGTTTCCCCATGTGGTGAGAAGATTCATGTATTCAATGAACGAATCTTGTGTAGTAATCATGTGTGTCATGTCACAACTTAGGCTGGTCATAGTGAGAGTAACATGAGTAGTAGTAACATAAGACGACATGCAGTGCCAACTAGGCATTTTGATATGTGACGTGGTGTCCCTGGCTGCGGCGGCCCAGCTGCAAACGGAAGACGGAAGGGGCTATGTATTAGTAGTTCAGTACTATGTAGTAGGGTTGCAGGCGGCGCCCGCAAATCATCCCGCAAAAGCGAAGTACAGGCAAAACGAGCTCTCGGGCTGAGCAGAAAATAAAGCAGGCCTAGTTCAATTGCCCGTCCCGCATCCCGTGCCGCTTGCAACCCTACTATGTAGTATGTGCAGCCACTGTTTTTGGTAGAAGAGAAAATATATGAGCATAATATAAATTCAAACTATAACATAGGTCAAAACTCTTGAGTTAGTGTTATAAGCATAGGTGAAGGTCTTTCTTTCTCATGTTTGCCTTTCCAGACATAAAATACACACCAACGGACATGTATGCTACCTTGAAGGCGTGAAATTGATTTTTTAAATAGATTTGTATAGCAAAGATATGATAAAAAGGAGTTAAGAAATGTTTTGTGTAAAAAATCTAATGGTGTTAACTCATGTATCAATATCATATTTATACAGTCTGACGTGAGGTTGCTAGGACACAAAAAAAAACATGTAGTCTGCACGGTCGGCAAATCAATTGGGGTCGTTGTTTGGACCTTAACAAACACATATAAAACTATGATCTCTGAAATCATTTTATTCTATATGGAAAGCGTTTCAACATCTTAAAAATAAAATATATCCTTTTTGTAACATGTTGTGCGTAGTATGGTCTAATAAGTATTAAAATGATCCGCCGAGCTTTTTAGTTTCCCTGTTGATTGACGATGTATCCACGTTTTGATTAATATAAGGAGTCCTAGCTGTTTCAAAAAAAAAGTATTAAAATGTAATAAAAAGGAAAGCTAGGAATTTAATTAATACAAATACGTGCTGTGTTTTGATATCTATTTACCGTTACCTGCAAAAAAAAAGATATCTATTTCCCGTTGATTCTATGGGTGCATATATGAACCGAAGTGAACAAATCAGTGTTACTACCCATCTGGCTCTTTCAAAATAGAAGAATAAAAAGGAGAGACAATTGGGGGGAAAAGTGGGGGACTTGAGCAAGCACAAAATCTGCCGCACGTACGCGCGCTCGACTGAGCAGCAACGGAAATCGGGAACAACACACACAAAAAGGCGGGAGCAGCAATGGCACGGCCCGTACCTGGATGAGGGTCGCGGCATGGCGAAAACCCTAGGTGGTGCTGCGGTGCGACGGTGGAGACCGGCGGAGAGTGAGGCGGCGCGGAGGTGGCGGGAGACATCGGTTCCCGGCGGGCTCAGTCCACTCGTCGGGGTGTCGGAGGGCGGCGAGAGAGAGCGGAGCAGCAGGGGAAACGGCAAGTGCTTGAACTCAAACCAAACGGCGAGAAGAGAAGACGTGAGGAGAATGGCAGTTAATGTCACGGGGAAGCGCATTGGGCTTTTCGGGCGGCGCTGCATCATTTCTTCCATTTCCCAAATTTTGACTTTCTCATTTACTTGGAGCTGCTGCGACCTGCGAGGTAGACTTTACCATTGCAATTCACACACAAAAAAAAGTTAAAAGTTATCCACGTAGTCGTGAAAAGACTTGGAGCTGCAAGTTGTGTGCATGCACAACTCGTGCCATCTATGATCTATGTACCGTAAATCACACAATATAGTCGTGCACGAAGCTACTCCCCCTCAAATTTTACCTTGTTTTCATCAGTTAGCTCAGCGAAATTGCGTGGTGGGCAGCGGGGACTGCTGAACCCGTTTGGAGCAGCGCACCCTGGCCAATCAGAGCTTTTCCACATTCTGGCAGGACCCACTCACGTGCAGCTGCTGGAGTACTAGTTCCCTAAGTTTCATCGCGCCCGGCTAAGTTACATAGTCTGGTTTCTAATTTACTGTAGTCTGCACGGTCGGCAAATCAATTGGGGTCGTTGTTTGGACCTTAACAAACACATATAAAACTATGATCTCTGAAATAATTTTATTCTATATGGAAAACGTTTCAACATCTTAAAAATAAAATATATCCTTTTTGTAACATGTTGTGCGTAGTATGGTCTAATAAGTATTAAAATGATCCGCCGAGCTTTTTAGTTTCCCTGTTGATTGACGATGTATCCACGTTTTGATTAATATAAGGAGTCCTAGCTGTTTTAAAAAAAATTTATTAAAATGTAATAAAAAGGAAAGCTAGGAATTTAATTTATACAAATACGTACTGTGTTTTGATATCTATTTCCCGTTACCTGCAAAAAGAAAGATATCTATTTCCCGTTGATTCTATGGGTGCATATATGAACCGAAGTGAACAAATCAGTGTTACTACCCATCTGGCTCTTTCAAAATAGAAGAATAAAAAGGAGAGACAATTGGGGGGAAAAGTGGGGGACTTGAGCAAGCACGAAATCTGCCGCACGTACGCGCGCTCGACTGAGCAGCAACGGAAATCGGGAACCACACACACAAAAAGGCGGGAGCAGCAATGGCACGGCCCGTACCTGGATGAGGGTCGCGGCATGGCGAAAACCCTAGGTGGTGCTGCGGTGCGACGGTGGAGACCGGCGGAGAGTGAGGCGGCGCGGAGGTGGCGGGAGACATCGGTTCCCGGCGGGCTCAGTCCACTCGTCGAGGTGTCGGAGGGCGGCGAGAGAGAGCGGAGCAGCAGGGGAAACGGCAAGTGCTTGAACTCAAACCAAACGGCGAGAAGAGAAGACGTGAGGAGAATGGCAGTTAATGTCACGGGGAAGCGCATTGGGCTTTTCGTGCGGCGCTGCATCATTTCTTCCATTTCCCAAATTTTGACTTTCTCATTTACTTGGAGCTGCTGCGACCTGCGAGGTAGACTTTACCGTTGCAATTCACACACAAAAAAAAGTTAAAAGTTATCCACGTAGTCGTGAAAAGACTTGGAGCTGCAAGTTGTGTGCATGCACAACTCGTGCCATCTATGATCTATGTACCGTAAATCACACAATATAGTCGTGCACGAAGCTACTCCCCCTCAAATTTTACCTTGTTTTCATCAGTTAGCTCAGCGAAAATGCGTGGTGGGCAGCGGGGACTGCTGAACCCGTTTGGAGCAGCGCACCCTGGCCAATCAGAGCTTTTCCACATTCTGGCAGGACCCACTCACTTGCAGCTGCTGGAGTACTAGTTCCCTAAGTTTCATCGCGCCCGGCTAAGTTACATAGTCTGGTTTCTAATTTACTGTAGTCTGCATGGTCGGCAAATCAATTGGGGTCGTTGTTTGGACCTTAACAAACACATATAAAACTATGATCTCTGAAATAATTTTATTCTATATGGAAAACGTTTCAACATCTTAAAAATAAAATATATCCTTTTTGTAACATGTTGTGCGTAGTATGGTCTAATAAGTATTAAAATGATCCGCCGAGCTTTTTAGTTTCCCTGTTGATTGACGATGTATCCACGTTTTGATTAATATAAGGAGTCCTAGCTGTTTTAAAATTTTTTTATTAAAATGTAATAAAAAGGAAAGCTAGGAATTTAATTTATACAAATACGTACTGTGTTTTGATATCTATTTCCCGTTACCTGCAAAAAGAAAGATATCTATTTCCCGTTGATTCTATGGGTGCATATATGAACCGAAGTGAACAAATCAGTGTTACTACCCATCTGGCTCTTTCAAAATAGAAGAATAAAAAGGAGAGACAATTGGGGGGAAAAGTGGGGGACTTGAGCAAGCACGAAATCTGCCGCACGTACGCGCGCTCGACTGAGCAGCAACGGAAATCGGGAACCACACACACAAAAAGGCGGGAGCAGCAATGGCACGGCCCGTACCTGGATGAGGGTCGCGGCATGGCGAAAACCCTAGGTGGTGCTGCGGTGCGACGGTGGAGACCGGCGGAGAGTGAGGCGGCGCGGAGGTGGCGGGAGACATCGGTTCCCGGCGGGCTCAGTCCACTCGTCGAGGTGTCGGAGGGCGGCGAGAGAGAGCGGAGCAGCAGGGGAAACGGCAAGTGCTTGAACTCAAACCAAACGGCGAGAAGAGAAGACGTGAGGAGAATGGCAGTTAATGTCACGGGGAAGCGCATTGGGCTTTTCGGGCGGCGCTGCATCATTTCTTCCATTTCCCAAATTTTGACTTTCTCATTCACTTGGAGCTGCTGCGACCTGCGAGGTAGACTTTACCGTTGCAATTCACACACAAAAAAAAGTTAAAAGTTATCCACGTAGTCGTGAAAAGACTTGGAGCTGCAAGTTGTGTGCATGCACAACTCGTGCCATCTATGATCTATGTACCATAAATCACACAATATAGTCGTGCACGAAGCTACTCCCCCTCAAATTTTACCTTGTTTTCATCAGTTAGCTCAGCGAAAATGCATGGTGGGCAGCGGGGACTGCTGAACCCGTTTGGAGCAGTGCACCCTGGCCAATCAGAGCTTTTCCACATTCTGACAGGACCCACTCACGTGCAGCTGCTGGAGTACTAGTTCCCTAAGTTTCATCGCGCCCGGCTAAGTTACATAGTCTGGTTTCTAATTTACACACTAAGTTATGGATGTTCAAATATAGGGTGGGCTTTTGGCCCATCTAACAATTTCAGGAAAATCCCTAAAGCCATAGTTTTTCCTTCCTTGGTGTTGTGTGTGCATGTGTCTTCCACCTTGAGTTTTCTTGATCTTTCTCGTGTTCATGAGAGGAAGAGAGAAGTTGAGAGGTAGAAGCAGTAGCGGAGCCAGGATTCGAGCAAGCCCCAGGCCAAAAATTAGAAGTAAACAACCTACTAAAAGATTAATGGTCCACCTCCGATTCCATCCTTTTCTAGCTCCCCGTGACTGTGTGGTAAATCTTGTTTCGGAGTACACAATCCCTTGTTCTTTCTTCTTTTTCCTCTCTCTCTTTTCTTTTTTCAAACGAGAGATGAATCTGTAGTGCTAGTCCTCGGTAAAAACAACAGCAAAGACACCAGTACTTCTGACTGGAAAAAGGAAGACTAGGAAGCCGCGCCGTCACCGGGAGGTTTCGACTTGACGCCGGCAGAGCGGCACCAGGTGGAGGAGGTACAATACTCGTGGACAGCCACGACAACATAGGGTAGGTGGCCACAAATGCCAGATAGACATAATGAAAAGGAGCACAGTATCGATCCCTCATAGTGATGAGGAGAGCGCGGATCCTGTCAACCGCTTCCCCTACCGTTGCCCCGGGTGTTCACTTTTGTTTTCATTTCTGTCGTTGTTTCTTCTGGTTTACTTCTTTTTTGTTGGGCAAGAGAGATGTATCCCAGAGCAATTTGGTCAGTACGACGGGGAATCTTTTTTTTTACGACCTGAGAGCTTGCCTGTCAGCCTGTGTGTACTGGAGACGAGAAGACGACGGAGGAGGCACGCGTGCCAAATACAACCGATTACTACATAACCTTGCTAGGCTACCCTCCTCGTTAGCCATCCGGGCGTGCATACGATTCTAGGCCATTTAATCGATTCTAGGCCATTGGATCGTGTGAACAGTGTTTGTTTTCACCCTTCTTCACTTCTTGCTTGCTTGAAAAGGAATCGCGAATGTAACCAAATTATTTCTCCCTGGTTAATATAAGGAAGTTAAAAAATAAATAACATTCAGTGTATGTTTCTTACCCTAGTGGTGCGTGCCTCCTCCTCCTGAGCCGCGCGTCCCCCTTCCGCCATTGCCCATTGACAGGTCCGTGCCGCCAGAAGTCGCCGATGCATAGTCACCTCCTATACAGCGGACACATTCCTCCTCCGCTCATCGCCGATGCGCGAACTCTCCAATCCGCCGCCGCTGAAATCCGGGGATAGAATGGTACAGCAGAAAACGAAGCTTGGTAGGAGGAGGACTTCGGGAGCGGCGGTTCCGGCGATAAGATCGATCTAGGTACAGCAGAAAACGAAGCTTGGTAGGAGGAGGACTTCGGGAGCGGCGGTTCCGGCGATGACATCGATCTACTGTTTTCGAGACGATGGGGGACTGTCGGACTGGGAGGCTGGGAGAGCCGAGCGGGGAGTGTGCTGCGACTGCGAGCTTGTCTATCTTTTTTTTTGATGACCTGAGAGCTTGCCTGTCAGCCTGTGCGTACTGGAGACGAGAAGACGACGGAGGAGGCACGCGTGCCAAATACAACCAATTACTACATAACCTTGCTAGGCTACCCTCCTCGTTAGCCATCCAGGCGTGCATACGATACTAGGCCATTGGATCGATTCTAGGCCATTGGATCGTGTGAACAGTGTTTGTTTTCACCCCACCGGTGATTTTCTGCCATTGGATGCGGTAGTTTTCTTTTTCACTTCTTGCTTGCCTGAAAAGGAATCGCGAATGTAACCAAATTATTTCTCCCTGGTTAATATAAGCAAGTTAAAAAATAAATAACATTCAGTGTATGTTTCTTACCCTAGTGGTGCGCGTCTCCTCCTCCTGAGCCGCGCGTCCCCCTTCCGCCATTGCCCATTGACAGGTCCGCACCGCCAGAAGTCGCCGATGCATAGTCACCTCCTATACAGCGGACACATTCCTCCTCCGCTCATCGCCGATGCGCGAACTCTCCAATCCGCCGCCGCTGAAATTCGAGACGATGGGGGACTGCCGAACTGGGAGGCTGGGAGAGCCAGGCTGGGAGATTGACTTCTACTCATGCGCTTCTCACTCCACACTCCACAGTGTTCCACTCCACTGCCAAGTTCCAACGAGACCGTGTTCCCTTCAATCTCACGCAGGTGGAGCTGCTCCTGCTTGCCGGAGCACCACTGTCTTGCTCCCGCACGCAGGTGAGCGAAATGGGACAATCTTGGCTTGCGCAATGCGCTCTCGTCAGTTTTTTATTTACTGTTTCCAGAAAATCTCCTTTATTGTATTTCCATGCATGTTTCAATCTCGTAACAGTTTGTTCTTGCGCCGAATTTGGTGCTCAATCCATCTTCTTCCGTCCATCTCATTGAGAAAATGATTAATCTTCTTCCGTCCATCTCATTGAGAAAATGATTAATCTGCTGCTGCTGCTGTTCTATTTTTAGTTTCTCGGGAAGCTGACCCGACGGAGAACCCACCGCCGTCGCTGGACCATCGCTGATCCAAATTGCCTGGCCTTAGCTACTGCCTGTGAGGCTGTGACCTGCATGAGTTTGTTTGGTTGCTAGCCTGAGAAATCTGCCCGTGCAATGCCTCAGATTCTCTCCTATTCCTGGATTTATGTAGTGAAGTATCACCGACTGGCTAATTTAAGTAGTACTACTGTGGTAACAATCTCTGTTGTACATAGCATCAGTAGAACTCATGCTTGATGGGTGTGTTGTGCATTTATTCAGTCGGGTGAGGACTGCGGCTGGCGGTTGCAGAGCTCGGCTGGCGGGTCCGTTTGTGCGACGAATACCTAAAGTAGCGGTCATTGAGAGGCATCACTACTGGCCGTCAGTTGTTCTGCCGCCTCCGCCTGATGGTGGTAATGAGCAGACCAAATTAGACGAACCCAAGGCACATCTTTCTGACTTTGGTTGTCAAATTGGGAGCATGCCATTCACATAATAGAGGGTAATGGAACTTTGATAACTTTCCATTTCTCTCGCGTGGGTCCCAGAAACTAGGATAATGGAATTTTGATAAATTTCCATTTCCCTCATGTTGGTCCCAGAAACCAGGCTAATGGATTCTGATAAATTTCCATTTCCCTCTATTGCGTCCCAGAATCCAGGGTAATGGAAATCTGATAAATTTACATTTCGCTCGTATGGGTCCCAGAATTCAGGGTAATGGAACGTTTATCATTTTCCATTCCCTCTCATGGGCCCCAGAAACCAGGGTAATGTATTCTTGATAAATCCCTCTCGTGGGCCCCAGAAACCAGGGTAATGTATTCTTGGTAAATTTCCATTTCTCTCCCGTTGGTCCCAGAATCTAGGATAATGGAACTTTGATAAATTTCCATTTCCCTCTTGTGGGTCCCAAAATTCAGGATAATGGAATTTTGATAAATTTCCATTTCCCTCGTGTGGGTCCCAGTAACCAGGGTAACTCAAATACTTCAGAACCTTGTTTACGGTTTAGGAAGTGACCATGTTCTGAGTTTATTTGGTCACTGTAATGCCTGCACAAAATACTTCTTAAAATGCCAGGTTTAGTTATGACACTGTAATGTCTGTGGTGTGCTTCGTATGCATGCAAAACTGAGTTTAAAATTTCAGGTCTCCTTATTAAGTTATGTTCTGTGTGTGTTGTGCTCTAAATGATTAAGTTATGTACTCTTTGTGTTGTGCTTCAACTGCCAAATACAATCCAATAACATTTCAGCTGGTCTTGGAGAAGGTAAATTAGCACTTCAGCTAAATGAAAATAATCATCCCCAAGCAACCAGCGCAACATAGAAATCACATATCTGAACAATTTCCACACTTGAACACAAAAAGCTTGGAACATCAACGGTCTAAGCTTAACATAACAGAGAACAAATTCAGTGGCAACAACACAGGACAAATTCGAAAGTAAGTACTAAACATCCTTACAACACAAGCACTAAGCATTCCTTTTCGACGAACAAATTCGAAAGTACTTAGCAGATGGCCCTGGAGGTGCAGCTTCGGGAGGCATACAAAATTAGGTTCTGGGTGTTACATTGTCGACTTCGCCCAGGGGCCCCGGAAAATATAGAGCCGGCCCTGGTTATAAATCCATCATATGCCAGCCAAAATACATAACTACCACTGATGACACAACATTTCATAATTCATGTGCAGATAACTCAAATATCAGTATGTTATTATGATATCAATGCATCAGCAGAGCTCGGACTAACATTTGAACGACAAGCCTACGGCGCCTCCAAGCGCAGTGCTGTTACTCCATCCTCGAGATCTGTGGAAGACACGCTGCTTGCTTTAACAAAACCCAGCTTCCCTGCTGCAGCACCTCGATGTCGCACTGCATTCAACAAAAAGTTCGACCAGTTACACATTTCATGGTTTAGTAGTGAAGGGTTAGCTGGTTACATGTGATGAAAACATGCTTTAATCCTAACTTCCACTATGGTCCAGCATAAACTGCACATTTAGCCATATGACCAGCCTATGATAGTACTTCGAGAATACATCAACCAGATCGCGGATCAGCTGGTCGAGAATGTAGCGTGGATCAAACAAGCAGAACACAATGGCCACATACACTTGGTTATAGAAATAAACTCAGAATAGCCATGACACCGTTTTTTTTTCAAAATATGGTACTTGGTTAAAAACAATGTTGTACCTACGCATCCAACAGCTATAGATCTTTATTTTGAATGTCAGTTTAAATTTTGATATCCCCTTGTAAGGAAATAGAACCTGCTCTTATTTTCAGATCATTGAAGTTTCAGTAAACAAAGAACCCCTTTAGTAGGATTCCGAATCCATACTAATTGATCAGGAGAATCAGTCACATAGGAGTAACAGATTGGCATGTTTTTTATCTAAATTCAGAAGGAGTTGCACAGTTTTCTCCCTATTCACAAACCCTTTTGAACCTCACCTCCTGCAGCCTCAGAAGGAAACTCACACCCAAGTAGTTCAGTTAAAAGGCCTAGAGCAAAAGCTCCAAGCAGCCTTTGGAGGACCCTACATACATGGACCCAGAATATCTTGTCTCTGGAAAGATGACACCCCTCTCAGATATTTGCTCTTTTGGAATTGTCGTCTTGCGCCTTTTAACTGGAAAGTCTTCTGTCGGTATAAAGAAGATTGTGAAAGATGCGATGGACCAAGGTGTATTGAATTCTGTAGTTGATAACTCAGCTGAAGAGTGGCCTTATGTGCACAAATATCAGTTAGCTGAGCTTGCTCTAGCATTCGAATTCAGTCATTCATCTAACAACACACAGAATGCCGACACGCTTGAATCTCGAAGGAAGGACATCCCTAGCTGCGGTGAACTGCCAAGAAAAGAAAAGTTGCTCGCTTTTGGGGGTTTTTGTCGGTGGTGAGTGCTCCACTCTTCGATTCCCCACTCCTCTATTGTTGGGGTTTGCAGTAGCGGTCCCGCCTGATCCTCTGCACGAGCTGCCGTGAACTACCTCAGCCAGGAGCTCTACTCCAGGGACGTGCACTTCTCCCGAGAGCGGCTGTGCGAGCAGAACCGTCCTCAGCAGTTGTACAGCAATGATAGGTTGGTAGTGCACGTCCCTGGATAGAGCTCCTGGCCGAGGTAGTTCACCACCTACGGTGCCCGGACGATGTGCTGGGGATGTCGTTCCTTCCCTCGCAGGAGGCAGTCAAGACCACCGAGCTCGTTAGACGCATGCGCTACATCTGGAAGTTTGTCCGATCCCTTGACTGGGTTCTGAACCTCCCTTGACTGGGTACTTTTAAGGGTTCTGTTGTAAAAATGACTACGTTGTGCTTTTTGAAGATGAAATCGAACCCACTTCTCCATCATGGATAAAAGGCTTATTTGAGGCAATACTCTATGCCATGACCATGGGAGGGTAGTTTATACACTAGAGAATAGTATCAAACTCAAAAACTTGGAACTTGAGTCATGCAAGAATATAATTGGATAGGGTTAAAAGTGATGGTTCAATAGGAATTTCAGGACCAACACTTAGCCATTTTTCCTAGGGAAAAATTATCCAATTAATTTTATAGCATGATCATGAGTTGGAAACTTGCAATGATGATCTCACAATTGAGATAACATCAAGAATGCAGAGTACTAGGTTTTTGAAACACTTGTTCACACCTAGTGAGAAAGAAGAAAATCAGAAAACAAGATTTGCATAAGAGAAGGAATCGATGACTTAGTAATTTTTCCTAAGTCTTTTCCTGTTAAAAAGGGGCAAGTGCAGCAGATGTTTTCAAGGCATAACTGGATTCAATTTTGGTATCCAAGCACATAGTGTTGAAGATCACAATCCAAATTGCCAGAAAACAACTTTTGTTTAAATTAACAAGTTGATTTAGGCCATGAAAACATGAAGGAAACAGGGCATGATGACAATTGTTCTTGTTTTCCAAAACTAGTTGTTATAAACTAACCCACTTCTCCATCATGGATAAAAGGCTTATTTGAGGCAAGACTCTATGCCATGACCATGGGAGGGTAGTTTATACTAGAGAATAGTATCAAACTCAAAAACTTGGAAATTGAGTAATGCAAGAATATAATTGGATAGGGTTAAAAGTGATGGTTCAGCAGGAATTTCAGGACCAACACTTAAGCCATTTTTCCTAGGGGGAAAATTATCCAATTAATTTTATAGCATGATCATGAGTTGGAAACTTGCAATAATGATCTCACAATTGAGATAACATCAAGAATGCAGAGTACTAGGTTTTTGAAATACTTGTTCACACCTAGTGAAAAAGAAGAAAATCAGAAAACAAGATTTGCATAAGAGAAGGAATTTATGAAGGAGAAGGATTTAATTCTTTGCCAACCACAACATCATATAAAGATAACAAGGACACAAATCATAACACATCAACCAATCATCCATACAAGCACAAAAAGTTTTTGTTGGCTCAGAATTTTGGATACCAGAATGACAACACATGTCATTACAAAATAGGGTGTGACAGTTCTCCTCCTCTTGGTTCTTCGAATCCACCTCTTCGTAGCATCAATCGAAGGCCCGTATCCTCCTCCTGCTCCTGCTCCGCAATTGTCCCCCCTTGGTCTCTGACTTCTGCCGCTGTGAAAAAAGAGGCATTTATTTTATAGTTTTTCTCTTCCAAGGGTTTCTTGATTTTGCTTTGCTAGGTTTACTTGCCTTGAAATTATAAATGTGTTCTCTCTGCTCTACCGGATCCCGGAGAAGAGATGCAGGTTTCACTATGTTTTTTTATGCATTTTTTTTAGCACATGAAGCTCTAGATACCAAAGTGCAAAATGCCCGATGTGAATTAATCCTGAATACTGCTACGTCGATGGAATACTACTGAGAGGGGAGAATATTGACTCGTGCGCGCTGGCTCAAGAGGAGTGGGAGGAGGGTGTTCCCTCTCTTAGTTAAGTCAAGCTCGCAAAGGTGCAGAGACAAATTGGAATCAAAGTGCGGAGGCAAAGCTACCGACGTCTGATCACGACCGGCGCGAGGCCGAAGTGGTTGAGCACTTCGCAGAACAAGCCGTGCAGTGGGACATGCATCCCAGCCTCCGGCACGCCTGCGTACACGCAAGCCAAGTGGAGCTCCGTGTTGGGCATGAGCTGGCTCGGTTGAGCACTTTGCAGAAGAAGCCGTGCAGCGAGACGCACATCCCGGCATCCAGTGCATCCGCTTACACCCATACATCCCCCTCTGGAAGCGACGTGCAAACACGCTGGTAGTCGGCAGGTCGCGTGGTGTAAAAAACAACCTCATTCATCACATGGCATGAGTTCGAAACACTGACCACCCTGCTCCCAGGATGCTCATTGATTCGACTCGCACCGACACTTTTTCAAAATGGGGAAAAACCCTTGCGTCTGCACTCCCACCAGTAGAGCTGTGATGCTCATGTTTGCCCTGGCCAGTGAGTTCTGCTCACCACGGACAACAGTCATGAAGGCAGAAGGAAGCGCAGAAAGTTTGATGGAATCACAACTTCAAAAAAGTCATCTAACAACACACAGAACGCCAACACGCTTGAATCTCGAAGGAACCATAGAAATGTTGGCATAAGGAAGTGCAGAAAGGTTGATGGAATCACACCTTCACAAAAGTCATCTAACAGCAAAAATGCATAAAAAAGCATAGTGAACCATTGAGCAGTCAGCTTTATTTTTTCACTCCTGTTCATTTCATCAATGTGACTTCTACGAATATGTTCGACAAAAAAGCAGCAGTAGCTTGTGGGGCACTGCCTTCGATTCAGTGTTGCACTACCTTGCGATGTACTGCCTTGGGATGGTTCTCGCGCCACTGCCCGCCACCTCAAAATGGGTTTCTGTTTCCGACTTCCCAGGCGGCATTGACGCCAGGCGGTAAGCGCGACTACGCATAGCATAGTCCGTCGCACGTTCCCTCGTTCTTTTTTCTTTCTGTTTTCTCTTGTCCTGGCTCACCGACAGATTAGTCAGTTCCTTGTGTCAGAGATTAGGGTTTAAGGCAGTGCGACACTGAATCGAAGGCAGTGCATCGTAGGCGGTGAACTACCTCCGTCAGGAGCTCTATCATGTCGCTAAGAAATAGGGAGACCTGGTGGAAGTCTGACCTTCACCTAAATTAATGGAATTTTGAATGCCTTCAGAAGATGGGGCTTCTTTTTTGGCTGTGAAAAAACAAACATGAGTGCTGTTAATAATGATATTTAACTACACTGTACTGGAACTAGGAGAAAATGTGTGTCCGTTTACTTGGTTTCTGTGGAGAAGAGCCTGCTGGATTTATCTTTGAAGTTTTCCAATTATTGTGACGTGTTGCTAGGCTGTCATCCTCTGGTAAGGACATTGGATTATCACGAGGTACGCTCCGTGTTTGGAGACCAGGATTGCAGTTCGTTAGAATGCAGGATGACTCTTTCTCACAAGCACTTGGATCATAGATCTCAACTTTGAAGTGGGAATCCCCATTTTACTTGAACCTCAAGAAGTCACCCTCTTCAAGTCCATAAACACTGGCAAATATTGACCATCCAGATCGAAGGACTAGATTATTCAGTTCCTTCGCAACATGAACATTATATGTATTACCATCCAGGGTTTCTAGTTTGACTAATTCAGAGATCTGTCCTCCGACGCTGCGCACAAACTTCTGTGGTATAGTCTACAGGGATGAACATAATTATAAAAAATGCATGTGAAGGCAGTAGTCATGCACATAATAAGAAAAAAGCCGAGGTAATTCACAGTAACATGCAGTATATCATAAAATTGTAAGATATTAAACCGGTGTCGTTTACTATTCAGCAGTAATAACAAGTTCATATTGATGTACATGAATAACCAGGTCGCTGCTGCATATTTCAACTGAAGACTAAGAACAAGTAAGTTCTCATAATGCAAATATAATTTCATTTTTAGGTCTAGCATCTTATTTTCTAAAATGACTGTTGAACATTTTCTCATAAAGGAAAGAAAAGTTGGTCCTAAAATCCTGATTCCAGTAAAAAGATCGATAGACCATTAAATTGTTAACCCAAACCTAACTTGTCCACTTAACCGAAACAAGAAACTAATACAATATACAACATATATCTTCGGTTACAAGAACAACGTAGTTGAGAAGATCTTACCACTCCATTTCTGAAATCACCAAGCATAGGCTTGAAGAAACGCTTTTTCTGATTATCCATGTGGTCCCAATACTGATGTGCAATGTACTGCTTGCATCCAGTGCAAGACTTGTCCATCCCCTGACCACTCCTACAAACTCAGTCGAGACAAAGTTATTATTAGAAAGGAAGGCTAAAAGGCAGGCAGGCATGTGGTAAGTAACCTAAAACTTCAGTGTTGTTTCCTTGATTAGTAAATATAGCCATATGTAGCACGGTAGCAGCCCACTTGGCATACCAAACACCATACAACATATACTTGTGGTCTCTGCTCTCCTGCCGCTGCGAAAAAAGAGGCATTTATTTTGTGGTTTTTCTCTTCCGAGGGTTTCTTGATTTTGCTTTGCTAGGTTTACTTGCCTTGAACTTATAAATGTGTTCTCTCCTCCCGGACGATGTGCTGGGGATGTCGTTCCTTCCCTCGCAGGAGGCAGTCAAGACCGCTGAGCTCGTTAGACGCATGTGCTACATCTGGAAGTTTGTCCGATCCCTTGACTGGGTTCTGAATCTCCCTTGACTGGGTACTTTTAAGGGTTCTGTTGTAAAAATGACTACGTTGTGCTTTTTGAAGATGAAATCGAACCCACTTCTCCATCATGGATAAAATGCTTATTTGAGGCAATACTCTATGCCATGACCATGGGAGGGTAGTTTATACACTAGAGAATAGTATCAAACTGAAAAACTTGGAACTTGAGTCATGCAAGAATATAATTGGATAGGGTTAAAAGTGATGGTTCAATAGGAATTTCAGGACCAACACTTAGCCATTTTTCCTAGGGAAAAATTATCCAATTAATTTTATAGCATGATCATGAGTTGGAAACTTGCAATGATGATCTCACAATTGAGATAACATCAAGAATGCAGAGTACTAGGTTTTTGAAACACTTGTTCACACCTAGTGAGAAAGAAGAAAATCAGAAAACAAGATTTGCATAAGAGAAGGAATTGATGACTTAGTATTTTTCCTAAGTCTTTTCCTGTTAAAAAGAGGCAAGTGCAGCAGATGTTTTCAAGGCATGACTGGATTCAATTTTGGTATCCAAGCACATAGTGTTGAAGATCACAATCCAAATTGCCAGAAAACAACTTTTGTTTAAATTAACAAGTTGATTTAGGCCATGAAAACATTTAGGAAACAGGGCATGATGACAATTGTTCTTGTTTTCCAAAACTAGTTGTTATAAACTAACCCACTTCTCCATCATGGATAAAAGGCTTATTTGAGGCAAGACTCTATGCCATGACCATGGGAGGGTAGTTTATACTAGAGAATAGTATCAAACTCAAAAACTTGGAAATTGAGTAATGCAAGAATATAATTGGATAGGGTTAAAAGTGATGGTTCAGCAGGAATTTCAGGACCAACACTTAAGCCATTTTTCCTAGGGGAAAAATTATCCAATTAATTTTATAGCATGATCATGAGTTGGAAACTTGTAATGATGATCTCACAATTGAGATAACATCAAGAATGCAGAGTACTAGGTTTTTGAAACACCTGTTCACACCTAGTGAGAAAGAAGAAAATCAGAAAACAAGATTTGCATAAGAGAAGGAATTGATGAAGGAGAAGGATTTAATTCTTTGCCAACCACAACATCATATAAAGATAACAAGGACACAAATCATAACACATCAACCAATCATCCATACAAGCACAAAAAGTTTTTGTTGGCTCAGAATTTTGGATACCAGAATGACAACACATGTCATTACAAAATAGGGTGTGACAGTTCTCCTCCTCTTGGTTCTTCGAATCCACCTCTTCGCAGCATCAATCGAAGGCCCGTATCCTCCTCCTGCTCCTGCTCCGCCATTGTCCCCCCCTTGGTCTCTGCTCTTCTGCCGCTATGAAAAAAGAGGCATTTATTTTGTAGTTTTTATCTTCTGAGGGTTTCTTGATTTTGCTTTGCTAGGTTTACTTGCCTTGAAATTATAAATGTGTTCTCTCTGCTCTTCCGGATCCCGGAGAAGAGATGCAGGTTTCACTATGTTTTTTTATGCATTTTTTTTAGCACATGAAGCTCTAGATACCAAAGTGCAAAATGCCCGATGTGAATTAATCCTGAATACTGCTACGTCGATGGAATACTACTGAGAGGGAAGAATATTGACTCATGTGCGCCGGCTCGGGAGGAGTGGGAGGAGGGTGTTCCCTCTCTTGGTTAAGTCAAGCTCGCGAAGGTGCAGAGACAAATTGGAATCAAAGTGCGGAGGCAAAGCTACCGACATCTGATCACAACCGGCGCGAGGCCGAAGTGGTTGAGCACTTCGCAGAACAAGCCGTGCAGTGGCACACGCATCCCAGCCTCTGGCACGCCCGTGTACACGCAAGCCAAGTGGAGCTCCCTGTTCGGCATGAGCTGGCTCGGTTGAGCACTTCGCAGAAGAAGCCGTGCAGCGGGACGCACATCCTGGCATCCAGTGCATCCGCGTACACCCATACATCCCCCCTGGAAGCGACGTGCAAACACGCTGGTAGCCGGCAGGTCGCGCGGTGTAAAAAACAACCTCATTCAGAACACCAACATGGCACGAGTTCGAAACACTGACCACCCTGCTCCCAGGATGCTCATTGATTCGACTCGCACCGACACTTTTTCAAAATGGGGAAAAACCCTTGCGTCTGCACTCCCACCAGCAGAGCTGTGATGCTCGTGTTTGCCCTGGCCAGTGAGTTCTGCTCACCACGGACAACAGTCATGAAGGCAGAAGGAAGCGCAGAAAGTTTGATGGAATCACAACTTCAAAAAAGTCATCTAACAACACACAGAACGCCAACATGCTTGAATCTCGAAGGAACCATAGAAATGTTGGCATAAGGAAGTGCAGAAAGGTTGATGGAATCACACCTTCAGAAAAGTCATCTAACAGAAAAAATGCATAAAAAAAGCATAGTGAACCATTGAGCAGTCAGCTTTATTTTTTCACTCCTGTTCATTTCATCAATGTGACTTCTACGAATATGTTCGACAAAAAAGCAGCAGTAGCTTGTGGGGCACTGCCTTCGATTCAGTGTTGCACTACCTTGCGGTGGACTGCCTTGGGATGGTTTCGCGCCACTGCCCGCCACCTCAAAATGGGTTTCTGTTTCCGACTTCCCAGGCAGCATTGACGCCAGGCGGTAAGCGCGACTACGCATAGCATAGTCCGCCGCACGTTCCCTCATTCTTTTTTCTTTCTGTTTTCTCTTGTCCTGGCTCACCGACAGATTAGTCAGTTCCTTGTGTCAGAGATTAGGGTTTAAGGCAGTGCGACACTGAATCAAAGGCAGTGCATCGTAGGCGATGAACTACCTCCGTCAGGAGCTCTATCCTGTCGCTAAGAAATAGGGAGACCTGGTGGAAGTCTGACCTTCTCCTAAATTAATGGAATTTTGAATGCCTTCAGAAGATGGGGCTTCTTTTTTGGCTGTGAAAAAACAAACATGAGTGCTGTTAATAATGATATTTAACTACACTGTACTAGAAATAGGAGAAAATGTGTGTCCGCTTACTTGGTTTCTGTGGAGAAGAGCCTGCTGGATTTATCTTTGAAGTTTTCCAATTATTGTGACGTGTTGCTAGGCTTTCATCCTCTGGTGAGGACATTGGATTATCACGAGGTATGCTCCGTGTTTGGAGAAGTCACCCTCTTCAAGTCCATAAACACTGGCAAATATTGACCATCCAGATCGAAGGACTAGATTATTCAGTTCCTTCGCAACATGAACATTATATGTATTACCATCTAGGGTTTCTAGTTTGACTAATTCAGAGATCTGTCCTCCGACGCCGCGCACAAACTTCTGTGGTATAGTCTACAGGGATGAACATAATAATAAAAAATGCATGTGAAGGCAGTAGTCATGCACATAATAAGAAAAAAGCCGAGGTAATTCACAGTAACATGCAGTATATCATAAAATTGTAAGATATTAAACCGGTGCCGTTTACTATTCAGGAGTAATAACAAGTTCATATTGATGTACATGAATAACCAGGTCGCTGCTGCATATTTGAACTTAAGACTAAGAACAAGTAAGTTCTCATAATGCAAATATAATTTCATTTTTAGGTCCAGCATCTTATTTTCTAAAATGACTGTTGAACATTTTCTCATAAAGGAAAGAAAAGTTGGTCCTGAAATCCTGATTCCAGTAAAAAGATCGAACCCGCTGGCCGAGGACATGCACCAGGCGGGACGGATCGGGAAGCCTTCCTCCTCGCCCCCTCCCGTCCAGATCCTCAGCGACACCGCCAACATCGACGACGATGCTACCCTCTCGAGGTCCCCGGTCGACCGCTTCACCTCGTCCCTCTGCACCAAGGTCGAGGTCGACGCCCTCTGCGATAAGCACAGCGTCCCGAGGGAGTTCTCCGCGCAGGCGGTGAAATACCTCGGCTAGGAACTCTACTCCAGGACGGCGAGCTCCTAGCGGAGGTAGTTCACCACAACACGTATGAGAGCCTGCACCAGTATCACAGGATTTTGATGTGTGTGAGTAGTTTCATTAGGGGGACCTTATCTGCGGATAAAATTGGACCGTCGTGATTAATTGGGCCAAAAACTCCCACTGAAGCCCAATCTAGGAAGTGAACTGATTTCCATCAGCCAAAAAAGAAAAAAAAAGTGTGAGCGGGTGAGGGGAGGACAACTCCACGCGTCAGGCTACCATCCCCCACTCCCCGGCGCCGCCACTGCCGCCCTTCCCCTCCCCGGCGCTCAGAGCTCCCAGTCCCCCAGCGGCTCCGCGTTCCCCTAAACCTAGCGGCATAGCAGGGAGGCCGGCGACGCCTCTCGGCGCAGTACGGGCCCCCCGGCGACCGGAGTTCATTCCTGCCCGTGTCCGGCAGCGTGGAGCGGGCCAGCAGCAGCCCAATTCGTTCGCTAGCAAGTAGCAACCAGTCAGCCGACGAGCTCCATTACGCTTGTTCTCCAAGCGTACCTAGGTACATTCAAGTCCAGTTTATATAATTTTACAATTTGTTTGCAAGTTGCAACTGATTGATTTTTTACATTTGATGTCCAAGGAACTGTACCCAATTACTAAAATTGATTGAACGTTTATATTCCAGAATTGTTTGAAGAATAAAGAAGACCGGATACATTGCTGCTCTTCGGATGCAAATAGTCTTCTTTTATCATCTGAAAGTATGTAGGCGCCTCTTTTCTTTCATGCAAAATTCAGACTTCATTCTGAATTGCCATATGTTTGTAAGACCAAATTCTATTGTCAAATTATATGCTAGTATCCTCACATTGTCCTATTTGTGTTCAATTTTTTTTAATGAAGGTGGACCACCCTGCTTCAAAATCCTGGATCCTCCGCCACTAAGACCCTCGCTGTTATCCTTCTTCTGTAATGCCGACGCCTCGCCAACTTCGTGATAGGGTGCTGTCCTGGTCTCACAATCAGCGTGAATACAAGGTAAGCATTCGACTTCACTATGGAATAATTAACAATCTGCTTTCCGTACAATAAGAAAGTTATCTGGCACACAAAATAATCTACCTCTCAAACAGTTGTTCCAAAATGTAACATCCTTGTTTGTTTCCTGCCTCTTTTGTTCATATTATCAAACGGTTAATTTAACACTGAGCCATCCTCCTGTTAACAGTTCTCCTCAATTGCCAAATATTAAGGATAGTTGTGTATTCAGGAGGCTAATTGTTCTTACAAGTTACAGGTGAAGAAGATTCCTGACACATTCGATGAGCCCATTCAGTATTTCAGCTCGTTGACGACCTGCTTCCTTGAAGAGCTCCGTTATGAGATATTGCACCAGAAATACAAGCCGGTGGGATCGATCGATAAATTCGAACGTTCTGTGAATCGTGGGTTAATAGGCTTTATTGGGTCGTAATGAAAAAAAGCAGCTTTAAACCGGCGCCAGGAGACATCATTCTGTTGTCTCACAAGGTCTTACGGTCATCGCATGTGTTGAAAGGATTGAAAATACTAGGAAGGGAGTGCATATTCCAGTTGAAGCAGTCAAAGGGACAAGATGAATGAACTCAAGGAAGGAGAACCCGCCAGAGTCCATGCTAACATATAACGTGTGTCCATATGAACATGTATGGGAAGGGCTAAAGAGGGTCGTAATCTCCATTTCGAAGAGCGCAGTGTCATCCATCACATATTGAGGAAAAACGAGGGCGTAAGTTTGTAATTTCATTGTTTTCTTTTCATTACTGGTTTGTGGTGTAGTTTATGTTAATATGTCTTCCTCCAAGGTTCAATCGTGTATAAACTGCATATGCTTTCGCTATTTCTATTACCTTTATGTTTTCTTCCTCTATAGAAATCTATTTTGTTAACTATAAGTCTACTCTTACTTTTTTGCTGTTGACCGATCAGTATCGCTAATTAAGCAGGCTGACATTACTACTGTATAAAAAACTGAACGTAATTTATGCTCTTTGTATTGTTTCTATAGTTTGGAATTTTTCTAACTTGTTTTGATATTCCTTTATGCAACGTTTAATGTCTTTTTGCGTCCTATATTTCGAACTCTGAAATCTTAAATTGACCAGGCAGGCTACTAGTGTGTGTGATGACTGCGCCACTAAACAAGAAGATCTTGATCTTTGCCCGTTTAATCTCAATACATCACAGTCTTCCGCGGTCAAGAGTTGCATTTCAGCAGTTAATTGTTCACACAGGTCATCTCTGAGGCTGATTCGGGGTCCACCTGGCACAGGGAAAACAAAGACTGTTGCTGTTATATTGCAGTTACTTCTGAAGAAAAAACAGAAGATACTTGCGTGTGCTCCATCCAACGTGGCGGTCGTACAATTGGCTTCTCGTGTTATGGAACTAGTTGAGCATCAGCCTGTAAACGACTATGAGTGTTCTCTCGGTGATATTGTCATCTTTGGTAATACTGAGCGAATGATCATTGACAAGGATCTATCACAAATCCATCTGGATGACCGTAGCAAGAGATTGAGTGTTTACTTTTGGGAAAACGGGTCATTGAGATTGACTGAATCCTTCTGCTGGCTGTACAATGTCCTGACTGGTATGTATGACCACAATTTCTACACGTTTGATGAATTTATGGAAAGTGTAGAAGAATTTAAAAAAGGTGCTGATAAACTATCAAAGGATCTTCCGTTTCAGCTGCGTTCAACGGTGGTGTCTGCCAAAGATTCACTAGTCAGGTTGTCTTCTTTCAGTGAAGAGTCGTTTCGTACTACCTTCAATAAACTTACGAGGCATGCTGCCTAAGCCCTACAGAAAGGGAGCTTTCCGATGAGAGAAATCGTTGTATCACCGCCTTCAAACCAGCTTGCAGGAATGAATATCTTTAAAGGAGATATAAGTCATTCCAGGAATTCTGTTTGGGAGAAGCAACACTCAGATTTTGTACTGCTTCTAAGTCATTTGATCTGTTCAAACATCATGTGAGGACGGAAATCCTGGTTATTGACGAGGCAGCATATCTGAAAGAATGCGAGTCGGTAGTTCCTCTTCTCCTCCCAGGGATAACTCATGTTTTCTTGATTGGGGATGAAATGCAGCTAACATCACTGGTAAAGAATAAGGTATGTCTTAAGAGTAAACAACATTTCAATACTATCATATATCATCCGGTCTGGTGATTATTTTCAAACATCAATTCCTGCTCATATATAATTTTCTTCACTATTGCTAGACTGCTAAAGAAGCTCAGTTCGGGAGAAGTCTCTTTGAGAGATTGGGTGCAATGGGTTACACAACGCACTTGCTAGATACACAATATAGAATGCACCCTTCAATAAGTCAGTTTCCGAATACAAAATTCTACAATAAACTAATTTCTGATGGAGAGAATGTGCGTCGTAACGAGTATGAAAAGCTATATCTCCCCGAAATTATTCATCAACCATATTCATTTATTGACATTAAAGGTCGGGAAAGGCCTGGTGAAAGTTTGATAAATATGGTTGAGGCTGCTGCGGTGACTCATATTATTGAGAAACTAGGGGAAGGTATATCTATGGTTTCAAATAGAATGTTTAAAGCATTAAGTAACTTCTTCGCATCAGGTTTGATGGATCTAATGATTTTCTTTGGTCTTAAACTACCACAGAATGCTTAAAGGTGGAGCAAATAACAAGTGTTGGTGTCTTATCACCATACAGATGCCAAGTAGATGTTATTGAAGAAAAGCTTGCAAGAGATGTTAAGAAAAACGCATATCTTTCTGTTACAGTGAATACATTTGATGGATTTCAAGGTGGCGAGAGAGATATCATCTTAATTTCAATGGTTAGGTGCAATAATAATGGGAAAATAGGCTTCCTCTCAAGTCTAAACAGAGCTAACGTTGCATTAACTAGAGCAAAGTATGTTATTCTTCTGTGACAGTGTTTCATTTACACTTCATTTTAAATTTAAATAACACGATTTTTTGCACAGGTACTGCCTTTGTATCCTTGGAGATAAAAAAACTTTAGAGGCTTGTGGTTCAGTATGGGAAGAGGTAGTCAAGGACTCTGAACGCCGTGGATGTTTGAGTGATGTTGATCATTGTGCGAGCTTAAAACAAGCAGTGGAGCAACAATTAAAAGTGGAAGGACAGGTAATAATGTAGCATTGTTTTTTTTTTTGAAAAGGTGTCCACATATTCCTAATGCACTATTATCTGCATACGATGTGACACTGCTGCAGGAACTTGCTAATGCAATATCTGGATCAACTACCCCGAGAAGCCCAAGACCTACAGATGTTGACCATGCTAGTCCGTCACGCTGCCAGTTGTCTAATCCTTATCCGATTGAGTCTGCTCAATGTGTTTCAGATGCACAGTTTACAGATCAGCACAATCTGGCTAGTATGTCTTGCCGCCAGACATCTCATTCTTCTCATTCTGTTCCAGTCGCAGGCTTGACAGCTCAGCTTCCAGACATGGGACTGGCAGCTCAGTCCTCTAAGGCTCAGTCACCTGCTCCCTCTGCAAACCAGTCTTTTGAAAAGGGACCCACAGGGCCAACAGAGACTGGAGTGTGTCCAGAGGCCACAACATCTGCAGCAGCAAAGGGGCAGAGACTAGAACTTGCTAATGCAATATCTGGATCAACTACCCCGAGAAGCCCAAGACCTACAGATGGTGACCATGCTAGTCCGTCACGCTGCCAGTTGTCTAATCCTTATCCGATTGAGTCTGCTCAATGTGTTTCAGATGCACAGTTCATAGATCAGCACAATCTGGCTAGTATGTCTTGCCGCTAGACATCTCATTCTTCTCATTCTGTTCCAGTCGCAGGCTTGACAGCTCAGCTTCCAGACATGGGACTGGCAGCTCAGTCCTCTAAGGCTCAGTCACCTACTCACTCTGCAAACCAGTCTTTTGAAAAGGGACCACAGGGCCAACAGAGACTGGAGTGTGTCCAGAGGCCACAACATCTGCAGCAGCAAAGGGGCAGAGACTGGCAGCTCAGTCCTCTAAGGCTCAGTCACCTACTCACTCTGCAAACCAGTCTTTTGAAAAGGGACCCACAGGGCCAACAGAGACCGGAGTGTGTCCAGAGGCCACAACATCTGCAGCAGAAAAGGGGCAGTGGAACCTGAACAACAGATTTTCCGGTAGGATTTTGGCAAACCACAAATGGATTCATTGGGGAACACTCACAATGCACGCTGTGGGTAAAGATATCAATAAATGTGTGATGCAATTGGTCTCAAGATTCTGCTGGCGATAACATGTGACTGGGATTTCGAGAAGATCCGGCAGTTTTTTGCGACGGTGGTCATCACTGAAGATAGGTCCTCTATGACTTGGACGACTGATAGTAAAGAGTGTGTCATCAGCAAGAAGGATTGGCAGAAGCTTCTTGGCGTGTCCCATAGGGTGACAGGTCCGAAGATACATGATTTAGGCCATCTGTCTTACGAGGATAGGAAAGAGCACTATGATAAGTCAAACCCCACAGAAGCCGATATGAATCTAACAGCTGGACTTAAACTTCTGTCCAAATCAGTTGACCGCATCGTGAGCAAAACCATTCTCCCTAGGAAAAATAGGGGCCAAATATCTAATGAAGCCTTTCATGTTGTACATCACATTCTGCATAAGAGGAATTTTGATGTCGTAGACTTGATGCTTCAACACATAAAGGAAGCTAAAAATGACAACAAGAGGCATCTACCGTTTGCCCCCTACATAATGTTGGCGATTAACAAGCAAATGGGGTATCCTAATAACACTGTCGGCTCTGTGCACAAAAAGCTCAAAATTGTGAAACTCCAGTTCAATCCACCACCGCCTCCAGTTCCGGTGAGTGATCATGTAGCTACAGAGTCTCCTCAGCCAGTTCACTGTCAGGCTCAGCCATCTGATCCTCGAGAGAAGGCATCTGAATCTCGAAAGAAGGCAGTGTTGGAGATTCTAGCTGATATACTCAAAGAGGTACTCAAGGGTCAGTCTCATGACTCACTTGACTATCTAACGATATCGTTTTATAAGTTTGTGAATGGGAGGGATCGACAATCATCTCTAGCCACTCTAGCTAGTCAATTTCTTTGGTCGATCTCTAATGCGACCGCACGACATTTAGTTCCTGTTCCTCCACTGGTCCCTGCAGTACCTGAGTCGCTGGCGCCAACCCTTTCTCCTTCTACAGCTCATGCAACTCCGGCTCAGCCTTTTGCCCCGGATCTTCCAGCCGAGCCAGCTGCTACAGAAGCTAGGAAAGAGAGAATGAGAAAGAGGAGGGACATGCGAAGAAAAGAAGAAGAAAAGAAGAAGAGAAGGATATGAAGAAAGACAACTATATGTCGAGAAAGCGAAAGTGACGACAATTACACTCGCAACAGCAGTAGTGTTTCGATCTATCTAGCTGTGTAATTTCATAGCCATGTTGTTTACCGAACCATGAATTCTTGTGTACTGAAAGTGATGGCAACAGGTTCCAGGTTTTGCATGTACTTGGTGTCAATTCTATGTACTCAGAACTGAAGCTGTGCAGGTTTTGGAGGCTGCAGCCCAGGTTAGAGATGATTAGAAGCTCAAGAGCTGTTGGAGGGGAAGCATCTGCGACAAATGTGTCTGTAGGCCCTTAGTTGAGCCGTTTGCATGTTCGGGATTTGTGGGCATTCTTATGTTGCCTTAGTCTGTGTTGTCAGGCTCGTTCGGGTTGTAGTCTGTTTTAGTGTCAGTTGGGTTCAGTCAATGTTGTGTTTGTGCAGCAGGACAGCGCTCATGTCTGTTTCCACCCTAATGACCTACTGCGGCCAGAGCATTCGACGCCGCGGCCGTCAAGATGCACGTCGCGGCGGCGAGAACCAACTTCAATCTGCCCACCGCCAATGATGAAGCCCCACCCACTTGCAACACTCTTGAGCTGATAAATGGACCATGTAAGATTCATCATGCATGTTCTTGTCGAAGACGTTGAGGTCGCAATGCGTCGCTCCTAATGGAGATGGCGGTGGCCTCGACAATGCAGGTGTTGAGGAAAGGGAGGGAGGGAGGAGGAAGGCAGTGAGATTTCTGAGAACATTTCTGAGAATTTTGTGACAACAATGTTGAACATCCTCGCTTTAGTGACCTTGAATCCGGCTCCGACAGCGACCACCTTCTTCGACAACGGCACTACGCCATGGTGCCAGTCCGCGTGATCTCTTTTCTTGAGATCAGGAAAAAATCCACTACGTAAGAATGGAAGGGGGACCGGCACACCGCCCTCCACCAGAGACAATGGAGGCCGACGCGCGCGCCGCCAAGCTCGCCACCCTCTAAGGGGATAGGCCGGATTAGCCGATGAGAAATACCGAAGTCACTAAGCTTACTGACAAAGTTAGAATCAAGGAGTATGTTGGAGGGCCTAAGATCTCCATGAACAATTGGGTCTGGTTTCTTCTCGTGCAGGATCAAAGCTGAACATAACTCAGCAATAACACGGACGCGAATCTGCCACGTAAGAGTTCGCCTCTAGTAAAAAATCAATCTTTACAAGCCTAAAACAAACAATAACTTAACTTTGCACAGAGTCCAAATACACTAGTGAACATGGTCAAACACTAGTGGAAAAAGGGCCTCTGGTCCCGGTTCTAGAGGGCCCCTGGCCCCGGTTTGACAACCGGGACCCATCAATCGGGACTAGAGGCCCCCCACCTTTGGTCCCGGTTCCTTACGAACCGGTAATAAAGGGACCTCCACGTGGCCCCGGAGGAGCCCGCGGGGCTGGAGACCTTTGGTCCCGGTTCTTAACACGAACCGGGGTACTAAAGGTTGGCCCCTTTTTTTTCTCTTTTTTCGATTTTTTTTTCAGGGTTTAGGGTATCGGACGGTTTCATCGTACGAGGATCGCGTCAATGCGCCAGAAATGCGGTTTGGTATATATAAATTACTAACTTTTAGTCATCAAATAGCATCATCAACTAGTAGTCAACTAGTAGCCATTATATAACATCGATCATCAATACAAAATATTGATAACAGGTCATAACAGTTCTAGATCACGAGGACTACAAACACTACTTAATACCCTTAACTCTCTCCGTCCTCAGTCGTCGTCGTCGGAGTGGTCTCTGTCGAGGTCGAAGTAGATGGTTCGCCAAAGTTGAAAGGAGATAAATACTCCCACGATCCATATAGTATCGTCGGAGCCGTGCTAGTCGATTCAAAATGACTAGGCCGTAGAGAAAAGACTACGGAAAGAATCATGGTTCGAACCCTGATTCATTCCATTGTCTTTCTCTACGGTCTAGTCATTTTGTATCCACTAACTCAGCCCCAGCCTTGCTATATGGATCTCGAACTTATCTATCCCCTCTCGACTTTGGGGCTATGAGATGAAATAATTTAAACCAAACAAGATAAATCAAACTAAATAACATAATTTTCCTCTTGCTAAAGTTTTGCCCACGAAAACGAATCATTCTATCCGAACTCCATTTCAGAACAATTTTGAAGAGCTTCACAACATAACCTTCGATCATACTTACCCAGTGCACTAGTTTAATATAGAGGCTAACTAGGAACTTTTGTTATCTAATAACCACTAGTTGTTTACATACCACACATGTATTACATTTCCTATTAATACAATTATACTAGCAACTTAAATAGGCAAACATATAGTTCAACTAGGGATCGGAATACCTAGAAAATCAAATGCGAGGATTTGAACCAACCAAAAGAGGAGAAAGGGGGTGGAATACCTTAAGAACTCGATGTGCACCTACAATCTCAACAAATAGACCTCCGATCTGCGCATATGAAGGGGATTTGGGGGGCGGGGCGGTTTCTGTTCTTGAAAAAGGGAGAGGGGGAAGTGGGGGGAGTAGGAGTCGGGCGCGGGGGCGACCGTTTTACTTATCTGGTACCATAGCACCTTCATCGGGGGCGTTATGGTGCAGGAGTATAACGCCCCCCTCGAGGGCGTTATGGTGTCGCCACATGGCCAGGCGTTGACCTCTGCCCTGGGCATAACGCCTAGTTCACGGTGTTGTCACACAGACCATAACGCCTCCATGGCGGGCGTTATTGAAGGGGGTCAGATTTTGAATTTCGTGAATCCGAGAGTGAGATCGTGAATTTGCTACGCGAAATGATTATTTTGATTAAAATTCACCGCTCGAGCGTCGTAGGTCTAGCCCTAAGGCAAGTGTTTTCCATATTTTATGAATCTTCTCGGCGCTCATATGCAATATGACATTTGAAGTTCAGATTCCGACATCGCAAGGTTCAGTTCTGACATCGCAAGGTCATCAGCAGTTGTAACTCAGCAATGATAGGTTGGTAGTGCCAGTCTCTGGATAGAGCTCCTGGCTGAGGTAGTTCACCGCCTCGGTTGCACTGCCTTCTATTCAGTGTCGCACTACCTTTTAAACCCTAATCTATGACACAAGGAATGACTAATCTTTGAGCCATGACAAGAGAAAACAGAAAGAAAAAAGAATGAGGGAAACGTGCGGCGGGACTATGCTATGCGTAGTCGCGCTTACCGCCTGGCGTCAATGCCGCCTGGGAAGTCGGAAACAGAAACCCATTTTGAGACGGTGGCGGTTAGTGGCATGCGAGAAACCAGCCCTAGCAGGGAGGAGTTAGTGGCAGGAGGTGTCTGTGACTAGTTCCAATATTACCTTGTTCAGATTTTTTAAAATATTTTTTAGATCTTAGAAGACAGCGGCCGCTGCGCCTGCGGCCGTCGGCAAGGACCCGTTCGAGGACTCCCGGACCATGTGCTAGCGCAGCTGCTGTCATTCTTGCCTTCGCAGGAGGCAGTGCAGACATGCGTGCTGGTTAAATGCTGTGCCACATCTGGAAAGTCCGTCCCGTCCCTGCGCATCTTCGACGACAAGTTCAAGACCGAGGAGCAGAGCAACATTTTCGTGAATAAGCTGATCAAGTTGCGTGACCCGAATCCCCTCTTCATGTGTTGCGATATGGTTCCCTATGATGACATCGAGTCTGGCTCCAGTAAGCCGCCTCCTGCAAGGTTGCAGGTGCTTTCGAGTTGAGGTGCCTCACTATTGGGGCACAAATTTACAAACAGACGTTTGGTCCTACTTAACCAGTTTTTGTAAGAAAGTGATTTTTTGATATCCCCTCTAAATCAACTCAAATCTTTGTACACATAATCTCTTACATAAGAGTGGGGAGAATATGAGGCTTTACATTTTTTTAGATTTTTTTTGAATTTATGTTACTTTCATTAATGCCCGATGTGAATTAATCCTGAATATTGCTACGTCGATAGAATATGCCCATTGATTCGACTCGCGCCGGCACTTTTCGGAATGGGGAAAAACCCGGGAGGGTCGTCGCAGGTCTCAACTGTAAGAATTTGATCATTTCGCCGGTAGTAGGTGGTATTGTGTTGGCTAGCTGAGACGCCGATTGCAATTAGCCGAGACAAAGGCCCCCAGTTCAGGGCACGAACCGCCGGCTGTGATACCGCCTGCAGGCTCTCGCACGTGCTGCAGTGAACTACCTCTGCCTGGAGCTCGCGTCCTGGAGTAGAGTTCCTGGCCGAGGTAGTTCACCGCCTGGGCGGTGAACTCCCTCGGGATGCCGTGCTTCTCGCAGAGGGCGTCGATCTCGACCATGGTGCAGAGGGACGAGGTGAAGCGCTCGGCGGGGGACCTCGAGAGGGGACCGACTACTACATTGGTCGCATTGAACAGAACCCGATGGCCGAGGACATGCACCAGGCGGTGAACTATGCTCAGCCAGGAACTGGCGGGGGTAAGACACCGCAGCCCGTGCAGAGAGGATCACGTACCAATACTAATAGCAACCTTTGCCATGGTAATATTTCTTTGAACATCTGTAGAGGCTTATAATTGTTATCTATTCCTTTTAAGAAGGGAAACATCGTACGGAAAAATAAATGTCAACTTATTAATCAATTATCATTCATGGTGCACTATAATTTAGAAACCAATCTAATTCTACCCTATTAGTAACAAACAAAATGAATTATAATTTAAAACATACAATTAGTTCCAACATTACTACATAATTTACAAAAAACTTGTTTTACAAAATTCACCATAGCCATACCAAGAAACATAGTGTTTCCAATATAATATTAATCTAATCCTACCCAAATATTAATAACCAACAAGAAAATATAATACTATATAATTAAAATAGTTAATTTACATTGAACTATAATTTAGACATAAACTTTTTTTCCAAATTCCTACCAAACCAGATTATTCTTCGAATTCTAGGGTTTACAATCTAGTTGTTCGAACTCCAACTCACGTACCACTACTAATAGCACCTAATGAAACTACCTCATACTTACCCTATCTAAAATTACCACTAACACCTATTACTACTACAATCTAGGATTTCCAATCTAATGAAACTAACCAAGATGACTAAGAGAACTAATGATCTACTAACAGATACCTAATATACTAGCAACTTAAATAGGCAAACAAAATAGTTCAACTAGGGATCGGAATACCTAGAGAATCAAATGCGAGGATTTGAACAACCAAAAGAGGAGAAAGGGGGTGGAATACCTTAAGAACTCGATGTGCACCTACAATCTCAACAAATAGACCTCCGATCTGGCATATGAAGGGGATTTGGGGGGCGGGGCGGTTTCTGTTCTTGAAAAAGGGAGAGGGGGAAGTGGGGGAGTAGGAGTCGGGGCGGGGGGGCGGGACCGTTTTTACTTATCTGGTACCATAAAACCTTTCATCGGGGGCGTTATGGTGGCAGGTGTATAACGCCCCCCCTCCGAGGGCTTTATAGTGTCAGCCACATGGCCAGGCGTTTGACCTCTGCCCTGGGCATAACGCCTAGTTCATGGTGTTGTTCACACAGACCATAACGCCTCATGGCTGGCGCGTTATTGAAGGGGGTCTGATTTTGAATTCAGTGAATCCGAGAGTGAGATCGTGAATTTGCTACGCGAAATGATTATTTTGATTAAAATTCACACTCGAGCGGTCGTAGGTCTATCCCTAAGGCAAGTGTTTTCCATATTTTATGAATCTTTCTCGGCGCCTCATATGCAATATGACATTTGCAGTTCAGTTCGACATCGCAAGGTCAGTTCTGACATCGCAAGGTCATCAGCCGTTGTAACTCAGCAATGATAGGTTGGTAGTGCACGTCCCTGGATAGAGTCCTGGCTGAGGTAGTTCACCGCCTACAGTGCACTGCCTTCTATTCAGTGTCGCACTACCTTAAACCCTAATCTCTGACACAAGAACTGACTAATCTATGAGCCAGGACACGAGAAAACAGAAAGAAAAAAGAATGAGGGAACGTGCGCGGACTATGCTATGCGTAGTCGGCCTTACCGCCTGGCGTCAATGCGCCTGGGAAAGTCGGAAACAGAAACCCATTTTGAGGGTGGCGTGTAGTGGCGCGAGAACCAGCCTAGCTGGGAGGAGTTAGTGGCAGGAGGTGTCTGTGACTAGTTCCAAATATTACTTGTTCAGATTTTTAAAAATATTTTTTAGATCTTAAAAGACAGCGGCCGCTGCTTCTGCGGCCGTCGGCAAGGACCCGTTCGAGGACTCCCGGACCATGTGCTGGCGCAGCTGCTGTCGTTCTTGCCTTCGCAGGAGGCAGTGCAGACCTGCGTGCTGGTTAAATGCTGGTGCCACATCTGAAGTCCGTCCCGTCCCTGCGCATCTTCGACGACAAGTTCAAGAACCGAGGAGCAGAGCAACATTTTCGTGAATAAGCTGATCAAGTTGCGTGACCCGACATCCCCTCTTCATGTGTGCGATATGGTTCCCTATGATGACATCGAGTCTTGGCTCCAGTATGCCGCCTCCTGCAAGGTGCAGGTGCTTCGAGTTGAGGTGCCTCACTATTGGGGCGATGCACCTCATGCACGCTTATCCAGGAAAAGTGTCATCTCTGAGCACTTGATGGTGCTATATCCCACTCGCTGGAACAAAGCACAATTTGTTCGATGGGGGGGGGAGGGATCTGCATCAACTGTTTAAGGATAGTGGTCATGATTGAGAAGAATATGAATCAGAGTTTGACTCTGCACTCTCTCTTGCGGTAGAGCTCGCCATCGATACTTAGTAAGGTCTTTCACACGGTCACCTAGATATATCTTTGGAAGCTTCTTATCAACCTTCACGCGGTCGTCATTACCAAAACAAAACGATGTCACTAAACGAGAAATGGCAGACTTCCAAGGAACCTCCAGGCCAAATCTCAATTAAGTCAACAAGCTGAGATGCAACTTGTATGATAGCCACTTTTTGATGCGCATACAAGAGTTTGCTTATTCAGCTTTAGAAAGAAAGTAGCATCACAACACAATGTCTCCGAAGGTATTTTAGACAATTTAGGAGTTTCTAAACAGCCAACTAATTGCCAAACACTAAACTCAAAACAACAGCTTTTTAGGAGTTAGCTAGTCCGATATAATAAAAAAAAACCTACAACAATACACGTTTTCACGACTCTCAGGGCATTTCAGACAATTTACCAGTTCACAGCAAGACAGCAAGCTAAGTTGCCAAACACGACAACTCAAAACAGCAGCTTTTTCCTGGACATCACATTTCCCTGCACAGCACCACAGCCAGACGCAGCCAGCCACAACCAGCCCAAACAAACACAACCCTGACACTGCTAGCTGCTCTCTTGCAACTGGTGCAGACCACTTCCATTGGCGCTGGTGCTGGGACTTGGAGGTGACGCTGCCTCAGATTCATTATTCTGATGCGAGAGTATATCTCGTAGCTCAGATACCCATCTATGGCTGCATAATGGAGGTTTCTCTGGGGAAGCGGCTTCCCACTCCCAAAGACTGTGATCGTATTTGCTGAGTACCTTCTTCATATCTAGGTAGGTGTCGTCAATAATTTCAGATGCTATCAAAGCCATTCCAGCCTTTAGAATGTCGCCATTCGTTCTTCTTTCACCTGTCTGGTACAGATCTTGGATATCAATGTGGTGACCCGAAGGAATTTGGATGCCAGCCCGATCAAGCAAAAGCGTGTCACTCGTGAGGTCAACCGTAGTGAACTTAATTCCCTTGTGTTGAAGGAAATCAACCAGCGCTGGAACGGGATACATGTCACACCTGCAGTTGTACAATAACGAAGTCCATGTTAAAATTGCTAAAGTAATTTTCATCTCAGCAAGAAATTAAGGTGTCATATATAAATTGTGTTTCTTACGAGAAATGACTATGTGAAAATTTGCACTAGATAAAATACAGTGTACTTATCTTAGATCACATAATCATATTGCATATGGCCGGGGTTAAACATGTTGCACATGTTTTGCATCAGGTTACCGTACATGTAACTTCTACGGTTATGTTTACAGGATAAACATAGTGTATTAGAGGACAAATTTGTTAGATCAACACCATAACACAAGTAGATAGGAAAAAATACATCTCTTCTTCAAAGAGAGGAGTATAGATTACACGCTGAAATACACTGAATATTTGTAGTTAGTCCGTCAGAAAAAAACATTCTGAGATTCCCTTATCAAGATCAACACACATGCAGATTAGTAGGTGTATCAACTCATGCATAGATGGGGATGGTTAACTTACCTACAGAAGTGGAAGACGAGTACGTGCTGGCGCATCGCCAGTTGAATGACGGCGACCTGCGTTCTTCCCCGGTGTACACCTTGCTCCTGGTGTACTCGAGGTCCAAGCCAACGAACTTCATACCGAATCTACGCTCGTCGATCTCAAGCCAATGCCGTACATTTGAGATGCTTTTCACCTTCTCAGGATCGTTGGTGTAGACCACTGTGATCTTCGTGGTGCCATGGGCAGTGATCGGAAACTCCGTGGTCGTTTTTTGGTGGTCGTCCTCTGGTGGCAACGTAGTCTACGGGCGACGGCATGTGTCCGCCCGAGCGGCTTCTGATAATCGTGCCTTCCATGGCTGAAGTGGGGAAGGGAAAGATCGGGAATAAAGAAGACGACATGCATACGCCTTGCCCGTCAGTTTGGGTCCGTAGTCTTTCCAAAGAGTGTCAGTTATTGGGCGGTTGTGGCATGAGGCAGTGGCGGAGCCAGGCCTTCAAATCTGTGTAGTCAAATGCACATATTTGTATATATTTTTTACTAATTTTTACATGAATTTCTACTTGTATTGCTATAAAACTGTGTAGTCATTTGACTACACAGGCTATAAGTGGCTCCGCCACTGCCATGAGGAGGGAGCCACGACTTTACATGGGTCCCACATTTTTATGTAACAAAAAAATTCAAAAATTCAATTAAAAAGTTTTAAAATTTTCTTAACTCTTGTAATCATCCCTGATATGCCTAGTAATTGTTTAGAGCCATGGCATATTTTTTTAATTCCTAGAGCATTTAATATGGAATTGTTTTTTAGGCCAGTTGATAACAGGGTCCTGAAACTGTTATTTCTTTGCTGTTTTTAGCTCATGATTGAGCCATTTTATTTGTTATCTGTGTCAAAACTTGGTTTGGAGAAGATGAACAGTAGGTATTAGGATTAGACTGCATGTCATAAATCTGCTGATTGTTCGATGTTTCGCTAGAGAAAACTGAAAACGAGTTTAATTCAAGAAGTTCAGCAGAGTCTTAGTTTACAACACAAGAAAGTTCATAACATAGATCTCCTCCAAAGCAGGAAGAGGCAGCAGCAGCAGCAGGAAGAGGAACCAACAGCACGAAGAGGCACCAGCAGTAGGAAGAGCAAGAGGCACCAACAGCAGGAAGAGGCCCCTGGAAGACATTACATGCCTGGAGGTACTTTTTCATTCTCCGATGCCTACAAAATGAGAAATAAATTGTTCATATCAACAAGTCAGTGAGGAAATTATAGGCTGCATGCTGTATTTTCCAAACTGGCCTTACCACCAAACAGGAATCGAGGAAGTTTTTCTGGCGCTCGAAGTCCGTAAATTGGAGAAACGGATCCATAACATCGGCGGACCGCAGTAGCGCTGAATACTTAATAAGAATCGCGCCATCGATTTTATTAGAAATCAGATACGCCAATGCACTTGCATGCTGATCCGGTTTGCTTTTCTTTCTAGTCTTTATCGACCCACCAACTGAAACTGAACCAGAACCAGAACTTGTGCCTGCCCCACTAGTGAAGAATGAAGTCATTGTGGCACCATACTCCTTATAGAGTTCGTCCTCTGAAGCCTGGGATGCCTGGGATGCAAAGTTACATTTAAGTTAACATACAAAAACGAGCAGGACAGGTGCAAAGAACTTTCAGGAGTGAGGCAAATACCTTTCCACCAATGCATAGTCCATATTTTCTACGAAAACCAGTAAATTTGTCCCTAACCTTGGTTTGATCCAAAGGAACATATCCGTCCTTTTTAAACTGGTCATTCATTTTAGCTGCAAGTTTCTTATAAACTTCCATTTTCTGCTGTGGCGACTGTACAAAATCCTTAGCAAACTCCCACAGCTGCTTATTTTCATCTTTCGTCCAGTCATGTCTGACCTATACATCAAAACCAGTAGTCAAAATTAGAAGTTGGCAAGTCAATATCTGCCTTCCACTGTTCTTCCCCTATTCAGAAAACAGTAAACAGAAAAAACCAGAGTCAATGATTCTATACCGGATCTTTTGCTTTTTTTGGCATGCTTGCTGGACGACTCTATATATCAAGCAAACAAAATGATCAGGTAAACCCCAGAAATAGCATATCACGACATTTAAAACAGAACACAATCAAACCTTGAACCATATCAAAAAAAAGTTAACGGCATGTAAACTAAAAAGATGATCACAATACTATTAGCAGACTGAACATGCAAATGACACTGTTGTTTTTTATTATTGACCACAATTAATCACACTATTAGCATCAGTGTTGCAACTAACGTCATTGTTGGGGCCAAACCGGGCCATGGCCCGCCCAGGATTTTTGCCAAAAAATGACTATACCAATGCATTCACAGCCCAATAGCTAAAGCCCAGTTCACTAATACTAGTAGGAGAAGCAGCTGCTCAAGCCCAGTTCGGTAGTATCGTCATCCACTAGAAGAGTACCATAGTCGATTCGGCCGTTCCCCTCTGTATCCTCGTTATTTTGCTTTTGCGCCAGCCATTGAGCCAATACGTTTGGAAATTTATGGGGCAGCAGCGGCACGGCAGGCAGCAACCGCCGATCGCCATCATATCTCATCGTATGTCCAAGGATTTGGCCATATGAGAACAAGCCTGATGTCCAGCTTACCGGCAGTGTCAGGTGCAGAATAAATCGAGCAGCTCACCTCCAATTTCCCTTCATTTGCATCAAGACAGCACACCAGCATGTCTATTTTGTTTTCTTTGCCAAATTCTTAGTTAGCGATTGGATAGGTTGAGGAAAAAAATTCTTGTGGTTCCTTCCAAATTACTACTCTGTAACAGCAACAACACAGTAACAACACAGTAGCTAAAACGTGAATTTTTTTGCCCTTCCTTAATTTGGCCCGCCCAGCTATTTGTTTGAAGCTCCGCCACTGACCGCTATGGAGGTATGTCGGCCCCTTGGGAGGGTCAGGTGCAGAATAAATCGAGCAGCTCACCTCCAATTTCCCTTCATTTGCATCAAGACAGCACACCAGCATGTCTATTTTGTTTTCTTTGCCAAATTCTTAGTTAGCGATTGGATAGGTTGAGGAAAAAAAAATCTTGTGGTTCCTTCCAAATTACTACTCTGTAACAGCAACAACACAGTAGCTAAAACGTGATTTTTTTTGCCCTTCTTTAATTTGGCCCGCCCAGCTATTTGTTTGAAGCTCCGCCACTGGCCGCTATGGAGGTATGTCGGCCCCTTGGGAGGGGGAGCCCCAGTTTCATTTCATCAATGAAACCAGACAGGTTCAGTACAAGGTTTTATGTAAAAGCTACAACTAAAAACTGAGGGAAACTCGGTCAAGCTGGCAAACCGAGGGGAAGACTAAGGAGAAGTACGGCCAGATGAAGGGAAGCTAGACAAACCTTGTGTTTCTTCCTCGGTTCACCGAGGCCAGCAGAGGAAGAACAGGAGTCGCTCAAGCTCCTTGGCTGAATCGGAGTCTTCAGCTGCAGCCATGAACAAAGAAGCTTAAATCATCTAAATCTAGGCAATATCCAAACACATCTAAATCTAGGAGGGAAAAAGGGAAGAAACATACCTTGGTCGGCGGATCTGTTTTGCGAGCCTGCCGCTGGGTTTGGCTCCGAGTCTTCATTGAGCTGATATATGCCAGTGAGGAGAGAAGTTCGTACGCGTGCTAACAAGGTCGATTTGACAGCCTATGGCGCGACAGCGGAAAGAGATGCAGAGCTCAAGCGTGTAGCAATGGACTTCCATTATTGCGAGGCGTGAGGAGATGCAGAGGGCAGGCGGCGCGGTCAGGAGGGAGACGTCGCTCGTCCAACCAATGCGCGTGGATTTTTGGGCCGGCACGAGGCAAGAGAAAAAAGCCCGATCCGATAGGAGAGTGCATTATCTGAACCTAGGGGCATCTTGCACCCGTTTTACATAAATGCATTCCCATAAAAAAAACATAAATGCATTTTAAATACGTTTTAAACAATTAAAAAAATTGCAGAAAAAGTTTGGGTGTATATCTCCGCAATGTATAGGATGACGCCGGCGGTGGGCATATTTCCTGACCCAAAATTCTTGGTAATACAGCTTAATACAATTTTATTACCAAGTTTTCCCGATACAGAACTCTTGGTAATAAAATTAATTTTTTTTCTATTACCAAGAATTTCCGACCCAAAATTCTTGGTAATACAGTTTACCACCGACACTGGGTTGGGAGCTGGCGCGGATCGAGAGGTGGCAGCGCTGAGGATGATGCGGATGATCGGGGAGTCACGGACGTCCGTCAAGAACTTCTCCGCCTACAACATGTGGAAGCGTACATGCATACAACCCCCTCTGGAGGCGCTCAACCTCTTCTTCCCGGACGAGGAACCGGTGCCGCGCACGAGCAAATCTTTCCCCATGTAGCGAACTCGAGAAAATCACAAATTTACAAACGGACCGTTTGGTCCTACTTATGTTACTCTCATATATGCTCATTGATTCGACTCGCACCTGCACTTTTTTGGAATGGGAAAAAACCCGGGAATGTCGACGCAGGTTCAACCGTAAGAATTCGCGGCCAATGTAGTAGCGGTCCCGTCTGATCCTCTGCACGAGCTGCAGTGAACTACCTCGGCCAGAGCTCTACTCAAGGGACATGCACTTCTCCCTCGAACAGAACCCGCTGGCCGAGGACATGCACCAGGCGGGACGGATCGGGAAGCCTTCCTCCTCGCCCCCCGTCCAGATCCTCAGCGACACCGACAGCAAGGACCACAACGCTACCCTCTCGAG
Source organism: Alopecurus myosuroides (assembly GCA_028641055.1). Lineage (NCBI taxonomy): Eukaryota > Viridiplantae > Streptophyta > Magnoliopsida > Poales > Poaceae > Alopecurus > Alopecurus myosuroides. The sequence continues at coordinate 625,430 of CM054058.1, forward strand.
GTCCCCCGCCGAGCGCTTCACCTCATCCCTCTGCAGCAAGGTTGACAGCAACGATGATAACGAATACTAGGTGGTACGGAAATATTTTTTTGAGTACATGAAATATTTGTCCTGAAATATTTTTACACCTGTATGAAATACTTAGTTGTGCTGAAAAAACAATTTTCAAGAAATAGCCAACTTGTCCAAACGGTTGAACCTGCGTCGACCTTCCCGGGTTTTTTCCCATTCTGAAAAAGTGCCCTAGGGGACATGGAGGACGGCATCGTCGATAAAAAAAAACTTGAAGAGGAACAAAAGAAGAAACGCGATGAAGAGGAAAAGAAGAAACGAGATGAAGAGGAACAAAAGAAGAAGCGAGAAGTTGATGTGGCCACTAAGAAGAGGCAGAGGGAATCCTGGTGTACTCGAGGTCCAAGCCAACGAACTTCATACCGAATCTACGCTCGTCGATCTCAAGCCAATGCCTCGTACATTTTGAGGATGCTTTTCACCTTCTCAGGATCGTTGGTGTAGACCACTGTGATCTTCGTGGTGCCATGGGCAGTGATCGGAAACTCCGTGGTCGTTTTTTGGTGGTCGTCCTCTGGGGCAACGTAGTCTAACGGGCGACGGCATGTGTCGCCCGAGCGGCTTCTGAAAATCGTGCCTTCCATGGCTGAAGTGGGGAAGGGAAAGATCGGGAATAAAGAAGACCCATGCATACGCCCTGCCCGTCAGTTGTGGTCCGTTAGTCTTTCCAAAGAGTGCGTTATTGGGCGGTTGTGGCATGAGGCAGTGGCGGAGCCAGGCCTTCAAATCTGTGTAGTCAAATGCACATATTTGTATAGATTTTTTACTAATTTTTACATGTTTCTACTTGTATTGCTATAAAAACTGTGTAGTCATTTGACTACACAGCTATAATGTGGCTCCGCCACTGCCATGAGGAGAGGAGCCACGACTTACAGGGTCCCACATTTTATGTAACAAAAAAATTCAAAAATTCAATTAAAAAGTTTTTAAAATTTTCTTAACTCTTTTAATCATCCTGATATGCCTAGTAATTGTTTAGAGCCATGGCATATTTTTTTAATTCCTAGAGCATTTAAATGGAATTGTTTTTTAGGCCAGTTGATAACAGGGTCCTGAAACTGTTATTTCTTGCTGTTTTTAGCTCATGATTGAGCCATTTTATTGTTATCTGTGTCAAAACTTGGTTTGGAGAAGATGAACAGTAGGTATTAGGATTAGACTGCATGTCATAAATCTGCTGATTGTTCGATGTTTCGCTAGAAAAACTGAAAACGAGGTTTAATTCAAGAAGTTCAGCAGAGTCTTAGTTTACAACACAAAGAAGTTCAATAAACATAGATCTCCTCCAAAGTAGGAAGAGGCAGCAGCAGGAAGAGAAGAGGAACCCAACAGCGCGAAGAGGCACCAGCAGTAGGAAGAGCAAGAGGCACCAACGCAGGAAGAGGCCCCTGGAAGACATTACATGCCAGGAGGTACTTTTCATTCTCCGATGCCTACAAAATGAGAATAAATTGTTCATATCAACAAGTCAGTGAGGGAAATTATAGGCTGCATGCTGTATTTTCCAAACTGGCCTTACCACCAAACAGGAATCGAGGAAGTTTTTCTGGCGCTCGAAGTCCGTAAATTGGAGAAACGGATCCATAACATCGGCGGACCGCAGTAGCGCTGATACTTAATAAGAATCGCGCCATCGAATTTATTAGAAATCAGTACGCCAATGCACTTGCATGCTGATCCGGTTTGCTTTTCTTTCTAGTCTTTATCGACCACCAACTGAAACTGAACCAGAACCAGAACTTGTGCCTGCCCCACTAGTGAAGAATGAAGTCATTGTTGCACCATACTCCTTATAGAGTTCGTCCTCTGACGCCTGGGATGCCTGGGATGCAAAGTTACATTTAAGTTAACATACAAAACGAGCAGGACAGGTGCAAAGAACTTTCAGGAGTGAGGCAAATACCTTTCCACCAATGCATAGTCCATATTTTCTACGAAAACCGTAAACTTTGTCCCTAACCTTGGTTTGATCCAAAGGAACCATATCCGTCCTTTTTAAACTGGTCATTCATTTTAGCTGCAAGTTTCTTATAAACTTCCATTTTATGCTGTGGCGACTGTACAAAATCCTTAGCAAACTCCCACAGCTGCTTATTTTCATCTTTCGTCCAGTCATGTCTGACCTATACATCAAAACCAGTAGTCAAAATTAGAAGTTGGCAAGTCAATATCTGCCTTCCACTGTTCTTCCCCTATTTAGAAAACAGTAAACAGAAAAAACCAGAGTCAATGATTCTATACCGGATCTTTTGCTTTTTTTGGCATGCTTGCTGGACGACTCTATATATCAAGCAAACAAAATGATCAGGTAAACCCCAGAAATAGCATATCACGACATTTAAAACAGAACACAATCAAACCTTGAACCATATCAAAAAAAAGTTAACGGCATGTAAACTAAAAAGATGATCACAATACTATTAGCAGACTGAACATGCAAATGACACTGTTGTTTTTTATTATTGACCACAATTAATCACACTATTAGCATCAGTGTTGCAACTAACGTCATTGTTGGGGCCAAACCGGGCCATGGCCCGCCCAGGATTTTTGCCAAAAATGACTATACCAATGCATTCACAGCCCAATAGCTAAAGCCCAGTTCACTAATACTAGTAGGAGAAGCAGCTGCTCAAGCCCAGTTCGGTAGTATCGTCATCCACTAGAAGAGTACCATAGTCGATTCGGCCGTTCCCCTCTGTATCCTCGTTATTTTGCTTTTGCGCCAGCCATTGAGCCAATACGTTTGGAAATTTATGGGGCAGCAGCGGCACGGCAGGCAGCAACCGCCGATCGCCATCATATCTCATCGTATGTCCAAGGATTTGGCCATATGAGAACAAGCCTGATGTCCAGCTTACCGGCAGTGTCAGGTGTAGAATAAATCGAGCAGCTCACCTCCAATTTCCCTTCATTTGCATCAAGACAGCACACCAGCATGTCTATTTTGTTTTCTTTGCCAAATTCTTAGTTAGCGATTGGATAGGTTGAGGAAAAAAATTCTTGTGGTTCCTTCCAAATTACTACTCTGTAACAGCAACAACACAGTAACAACACAGTAGCTAAAACGTGAATTTTTTTGCCCTTCCTTAATTTGGCCCGCCCAGCTATTTGTTTGAAGCTCCGCCACTGACCGCTATGGAGGTATGTCGTCCCCTTGGGAGGGTCAGGTGTAGAATAAATCGAGCAGCTCACCTCCAATTTCCCTTCATTTGCATCAAGACAGCACACCAGCATGTCTATTTTGTTTTCTTTGCCAAATTCTTAGTTAGCGATTGGATAGGTTGAGGAAAAAAAAATCTTGTGGTTCCTTCCAAATTACTACTCTGTAACAGCAACAACACAGTAGCTAAACGTGATTTTTTTTGCCCTTCTTTAATTTGGCCCGCCCAGCTATTTGTTTGAAGCTCCGCCACTGGCCCCTATGGAGGTATGTCGGCCCCTTGGGAGGGGGAGCCCCAGTTTCATTTCATCAATGAAACCAGACAGGTTCAGTACAAGGTTTTATGTAAAAGCTACAACTAAAAACTGAGGGAAACTCGGTCAAGCTGGCAAACCGAGGGGAAGACTAAGGAGAAGTACGGACAGATGAAGGGAAGCTAGACAAACCTTGTGTTTCTTCCTCGGTTCACCGAGGCCAGCAGAGGAAGAACAGGAGTCGCTCAAGCTCCTTGGCTGAATCGGAGTCTTCAGCTGCAGCCATGAACAAAGAAGCTTAAATCATCTAAATCTAGGCAATATCCAAACACATCTAAATCTAGGAGGGAAAAAGGGAAGAAACATACCTTGGTCGGCGGATCTGTTTTGCGAGCCTGCCGCTGGGTTTGGCTCCGAGTCTTCATTGAGCTGATATATGCCAGTGAGGAGAGAAGTTCGTACGCGTGCTAACAAGGTCGATTTGACAGCCTATGGCGCGACAGCGGAAAGAGATGCAGAGCTCAAGCGTGTAGCAATGGACTTCCATTATTGCGAGGCGTGAGGAGATGCAGAGGGCAGGCGGCGCGGTCAGGAGGGAGACGTCGCTCGTCCAACCAATGCGCGTGGATTTTTGGGCCGGCACGAGGCAAGAGAAAAAAGCCCGATCCGATAGGAGAGTGCATTATCTGAACCTAGGGGCATCTTGCACCCGTTTTACATAAATGCATTCCCATAAAAAAAACATAAATGCATTTTAAATACGTTTTAAACAATTAAAAAAATTGCAGAAAAAGTTTGGGTGTATATCTCCGCAATGTATAGGATGACGCCGGCGGTGGGCATATTTCCTGACCCAAAATTCTTGGTAATACAGCTTAATACAATTTTATTACCAAGTTTTCCCGATACAGAACTCTTGGTAATAAAATTAATTTTTTTTCTATTACCAAGAATTTCCGACCCAAAATTCTTGGTAATACAGTTTACCACCGACACTGGGTTGGGAGCTGGCGCGGATCGAGAGGTGGCAGCGCTGAGGATGATGCGGATGATCGGGGAGTCACGGACGTCCGTCAAGAACTTCTCCGCCTACAACATGTGGAAGCGTACATGCATACAACCCCCTCTGGAGGCGCTCAACCTCTTCTTCCCGGACGAGGAACCGGTGCCGCGCACGAGCAAATCTTTCCCCATGTAGCGAACTCGAGAAAATCACAAATTTACAAACGGACCGTTTGGTCCTACTTATGTTACTCTCATATATGCTCATTGATTCGACTCGCACCTGCACTTTTTTGGAATGGGAAAAAACCCGGGAATGTCGACGCAGGTTCAACCGTAAGAATTCGCGGCCAATGTAGTAGCGGTCCCGTCTGATCCTCTGCACGAGCTGCAGTGAACTACCTCGGCCAGAGCTCTACTCAAGGGACATGCACTTCTCCCTCGAACAGAACCCGCTGGACGAGGACATGCACCAGGCGGGACGGATCGGGAAGCCTTCCTCCTCGCCCCCCGTCCAGATCCTCCGCGACACCGACAACAAGGACCACAACGCTACCCTCTCGAGGTCCCCCGCCGAGCGCTTCACCTCATCCCTCTGCAGCAAGGTTGACAGCAACGATGATAACGAATACTAGGTTGTACGGAAATTTTTTTTTGAGTACATGAAATATTTGTCCTGAAATATTTTTACACCTGTATGAAATACTTAGTTGTGCTGAAAAAACAATTTTCAAGAAATAGCCAACTTGTCCAAACGGTTGAACCTGCGTCGACCTTCCCGGGTTTTTTCCCATTCTGAAAAAGTGCCCTAGGGGACATGGAGGACGGCATCGTCGATAAAAAAAAACTTGAAGAGGAACAAAAGAAGAAACGCGATGAAGAGGAAAAGAAGAAACGAGATGAAGAGGAACAAAAGAAGAAGCGAGAAGTTGATGTGGCCACTAAGAAGAGGCAGAGGGAAGAAGGGGAAAAGAAGGAAACAATGAAAAAAAAGAAAATGCATTGATGAAGCTCGAAAGCCGGAGATGGGGCAAACCCTGCTTGATAGGTCGAGGTCGACGCCCTCTGCGAGAAGCACGACATTCCGGAGCTCCTGGCGCTCCCCGTCCAGATCCTTAGCGACACCGACAGCAAGGACGACGACGTTATCTCCAGGACGGCGAGCTCCTGGCGGAGATAGTTCACCGCAGCACCATGAATTGGGGCCTTTGAACCAAGTACCGGCAAAATGATCAAATTCTTACGGTTGAACCTGCGACGACTGCTAGCGTAGACGCTCTTGGGAGAACTGCACGTCCCTGGAGTAGAGCTCCTGCCGAGGTAGTTCACCGCAGCTCGTATCGAGGATCAGGCGGGATCTCAACTACATTGGCCGCGTCGAACAGAACCCGCTGGCCGAGGACATGCACCAGGCGGGACGGATCGGGAAGCCTTCCTCCTCGCCCCCCCCCCCCCGTCCAGATCCTCAGCGACACCGACAGCAAGGACCACGACGCTACCCTCTCGAGGTCCCCCGCCGAGCGCTTCCCTCTCCCTCTGCAGCAAGGTCGACAGCAACGATGATAACGAATACTAGGTGGTACGGAAATAAGCACCCATAAACAGAACGAGTCAAACAGTTTCAAGATTGTCTCTAACATCAACAGCCGCAATTTTACAGAGTCTCCAACATGAACAGCCACCAGGGCAACAACAATACAACAACAACGTGCAGATAAAAGCAGAGCTTAGTAGCAGAGCAGCAAGAGGTTCTTCCCTTCAGTTTCTTTCCTTGAAGATCTTCTCCATTTGCTCGAAGACATCACTTTTTTTCCTTTTTTGGCGTTTCAGAGACTTAAAACATAGCATTTTTGGCGTTTCAGAGACTTAAAACATAGCAAAGCAGCCGCTTCGAAAAAGTCATCCTTCACAAGTTCCGATGCATAATAATAAAGCTTGTCCTGGGAGCTATTGGCAACCATAAAATCAAGTAAATCATCTGTTGTTAAATCATTTTTCCCTTTGGTCTCCATTCGCGCTGCAGATGAACTTTCAGAAATCTGATTGAAATATGGATCGAGACTCGGGTACTTCCGAAGGAGAACGAGGGTCATTCCACCCTGCACATAACCAAATATTCAGAGAAGTATAAACTACACATTCAGCCTCTGTACGTCTATTAGACTGAACTAAGATTGGTCAAAATCTCCAATTGCGCAATGCTTTTTAATTTGAGAGGGCAAAACATTGATAGAGAAGTGGAGCAAATTTTACTACAACACGGGAATCTAAGCTGCTAGTCGGGACACCAAACTTGTCGCTGGATTAGCAGTTTTGTCAAAGGATGAATGCCTAGCATCACATATTTTACAGCCTAGCATCACATATTTTACAGAGGATATGCATCACCTATTAACTTAACGCTAATTCGATTGACAAAGGTACCCGCTCCATCCCTATAAAACATTTTTTTAATGAATGTGGGAGGAGCCCTGCCGTACTTAATTTAGAAGATTCGGGACACCAATGCTTGAAATATTTTGTATTTTGGGCTCAGCTTTGGAGCTAAAATTATACACAGTGATAGAATACATACTGCGGTACACACAGGTATTTAATTTGAAATTGTTTCAAACTTATCCTTAGTAAGAATTTCCTTGATATGAAGAAACCACATAAAATCTATGCAGTTTTGGTTAGACACTATGAATCTATAAAATAGAAAACGACACAGTAGGGAGCCTTTCGCTACTGTTTTTGTGTTAAAAAATAAGCGAACAGTGAACGAGCAGGAGTGGGGCAAATACCTTCGCTCCAGCTGAAGAGCTCGATGCACCATCTGGCCGATTGTTTGCCCATACACGAGCAAGGCCGAAGATTTTTGACTTGACCCTATCCTGTGTGAAATAACCACTCCGAAATGCGCATTAGCAGTGGTTGCAACTGAACGATGAAAGTCCGCATTAATGTTTGCAGTTTTTTCCATCTTTTGCAGCAGAAATTCTGTTTCCTCGTACTTCCACACAGTTTGTGCTGCTCCACTTACATCACTAGGACTCTAAATATCAAAATCAGAGCACAAGATAAGCTCACTTGCAAAGTCATTTTCAGAAGAGGTTTACAAAACAGTTCACAAAAAGAGCAATAGAAGAACCAAGTCAATTGTCCCTCCCGAATGAACAACCTGTTTTGCTAAGGAATACACAGTTTCAAATAAATTTTATTAATTTGCAGAGAAGACAACAAAAGCTGGCTGACTATCACATAATCCACAAGAATCATGTTCTTTACTAAATGTGTTTCTGTGCATGACCATGTTTCTGTGTAATGCCTACGCGGTTTTCCTTCCATACTTGCCACAACACTCTATATATCAAAACTCAAGTAAAGTATTAGAGGCAATGCTTTGTTTTCTTTTAGCAGAAAAAAAAGTATTTACTGAATCATACTAGATGCGCTCACATTCCCTGGCTGAATCTGTTGGAAAAGTTAAATTAGAACAACTCAGGAATGACCAACATGAGATTTTTGGAAAATACTAGAAATGACCGCGCCCTTGTGCAGGAGTATGGGTACCCTAATGCATTGAAACACCGATAACTGAATAACAGCTACAGTTAAGCTCAGAAACGAGAAGCAGAGAGAGGTTTTGGCAGCATCGAGCGTAGGTGTAGCGCGGATGATTTGTAAAACATACTCTTTTGCGAGTTCTAGAAAAACCAAAAAATCCACGATGAACTAACCAGGGCGTCGGCCGCAGGGTTGGGAGATTGGAGAGATTGAGAGGAGGGTGGATGGAGCAGGGTTGGAAGAAATACCTCTTGCCGCTTGATTCCCCTTTCGTGCGCAGCGGCGGCCTAGCGAACCTCTCGCCGCTTGATTCCCCTTTGGCGCTTAGAGGCGACCTGAAGAAGCTGATCTAATTTCTCTCTCCTTCCGCCAACACTGGATTGGCTCCGAGTCTTCATCTTTAACTATAATAGGGGGAAGTATAGGCGGAGGTACAGATGCTTTCGTGCGCCGGTGAACTTCGCAGCCGCGATTTGACAGAACCTCGAGTGCCGAGACGAATTGAAGAGGCGCAGAGAGGAGAGAGGTAGCCATTGCTTGATAACCTGACCACGGAGAAGATAGGTCTGAGTGAAAGCTGCCGAGTGTGGTGGAAGGAACTGGAGGATGCACTGGAGAAGGCGAACGCAAGAGGAAGGTTGTGGTTATTCGTGTTTTTATGGTTCATTTCTTTGTTTTTCGCTGTGTTTGTTGGTTGTGCTATGGAAGCTTGGAAGAACAACTAGTTAGGACAAGTGCTCATGGTGTAATTGTGGCAGTGCACTAGTAGAAAAAGAGGCTTCCATACGCCCCCATTAGTCCCCAAAATAATCGAACCGCGGCTAAAGGGGTCTTTAGTCGCGGTTCGGGAGGCGACCCGCGACCAAATATCTGGGCCCAGCGCGCTCGGTCCACAGCTGGTGGACGGGAGGGTCTTTAGTCTCGGTTGGCCTGGCCAACCGGGACTAAAGGTCCTCAGGCCTGGCCCGAAGGCCTTTAGTCGCGGTTGGCCAGGCCAACCGGGACTAAAGGCCCATCCCTATAAATGCAGCTCAGCACACTTCACTTAGCCATTTGGTGCCACTTCTAGAAGCCAAGCACCATTTCAAGTGGTTTTTGCCTGGGAGGGGTCAAGTACCATTTCACGTGGTCTTTGACTAGGAGAAGTCAAGTATCATTTCAAGTGGTTTTTGCCTGGGAGGGGTCAAGCACCAGGATGCTTGGTTCTTTCTGAATCAGGCGAACAGTCCAATAGATAGTCATACTCAGGGATTAGGGTGTGTTTGGTTTACGCCATCGTCAATGCCTGGTACTCCAGGAGGGTGTATTGTCACGACCCAGGCTCTGCCTGACGCAGTCACGTGGTTTTTGACTGGGAGGGGCCAAGCACCATTTCACGTGGTTTTTGACAGGGAGGGGTCAAGCACCATTTCAACAGGTGTTTGCCTGGGAGGCGTGAGCGGGAAAGTCGACGTCAAGAGCAATGGGACGAAAGGCGAGGACCGCATCCGCGCCCTCCCGGACCACCTTCTAAGTTGCACCTCACTATCAGGTACTGAACAAATTCGTCATCCTCATGTTCAGTGTCCCCAGCACCTACCACCCGTACGAGTCGCCGCCCTTGCGAGCCACTGTACGGGGTCGCCGTCGCGTAGGGGTAGGCTGCCTCAGTGTGCTGTCTTGTCGCATCTTTCCTCCACGCCACTGACCAAAGCTGCCATCCTCGGAGCCTGCGTCCTGCAAGCCAAGCACCATTTCACGTGGTTTTTTACTGGGAGGGGACAAGCACCATTTCACGTGGTTTTTGACAGGGAGGGGTCAAGCACCATTTCAACAGGTGTTTGCCTGGGAGGCGTCAAGTACCATTTCATATGGTCTTTGACTGGGAGAAGCCAAGCACCATTTCAAGTGGTTTTTGCCTGGGAGGGGTCAAGTACCATTTCACGTGGTCTTTGACTAGGAGAAGTCAAGTAACCATCCCCCAGTGGGCTTAAGATCTCCATGAACAATTGGATCTAGTTACCATCTTCCTTGTCCTAGGAGCACATGATCCACTGCCAGAAGATGGGTTGTTATGACTCCAGGTGTTGTTTCCATCCTTCTTTCCTGCCTGATCGTCTCCACTGAATGGTTTTGGTGCTGACTCAGCGACTCTGTGTCTTCCTCCTCATCTTCGTCTTCCTCCTAGACGAAGGTTTCTGCTGATCATTCCCCAGTGGTGCAGAGGGACAAGGTTGGAATTGCATGGATGTTGACATCGATGCGGTGGCAGTGGCAGAGGAGGAGGAGGAACAACTGCCAGACTTCGACATGGAGGATGTTGACACCGATGCGGTGGCGGTGGCGGAGGAGCACGAACAACTACGTCGGCCAGGAGCTCCGGAATGTCGTGCTTCTCGCAGAGGGCGTCGACCTCGACCTTGGTGCAGAGGGACAAGGTGAAGCGCCCTGGAGCCTGTTTTTTAACTTTTGAAAATGATAAGCATCAAATATTTTCGAAAAAGGGACTCTATGTGACCATTGTTTCTCTTCATGAACTACTTGGTGATTTTTTAGATTTTTTTTTGAATTTATGTTACTCTCATAATGCCCGATGTGAATTAATCCTGAATATTGCTTCGTCGATAGAATATGCTCATTGATTCGATTCACACCGGCACTTTTTCGGAATGGGAAAAACCCGGGAAGGTCGACGCAGGTTCAACCGTTTGGACAAGTTGGCTATTTCTTGAAAATTGTTTTTTCAGCACAACTAAGTATTTCATACAGGTGTAAAAATATTTCAGGACAAATATTTCATGTACTCAAAAAAATATTTCCGTACCACCTAGTATTCGTTATCATCGTTGCTGTCGACCTTGCTGCAGAGGGATGAGGTGAAGCGCTCGGCAGGGGACCTCGAGAGGGTAGTGTCATGGTCCTTGCTGTCGGTGTCGCTGAGGATCTGGACGGGGGGGGGGGGGGGGCGAGGAGGAAGGCTTCCCGATCCTCGGCCAGGAGCTCTACTCCAGGGACATGCAGTTCTCCCGAGAGCGTCTACGCTAGCAGTCGTCGCAGGTTCAACCGTAAGAATTTGATCATTTTGCCGGTACTTGGTTCAAAGGCCCCAATTCATGGGCACGAACCCGCCGACTGTGATACACGGTGAACTTGTTACTACAATCCACATTAATATTTTGGCAAGCCTTGGTTGAAGAAAACAAATGCCACATATTTTGTTAATTAATTGAAATTGCCAAAAATGCCGGAAACTAAAAAACTCAAACAAGTTACTTCTGGAAACTTTCTCCAGTTGAGCTCAAAACTTAACCAATGATTCATTATGTTAAATGAGGGCCACACAAGAGTTTGCATCAAGTTTTGAATTGATTAAACCCCTGAAAACAGAAAATTCCTTCACAGCAACAATTCAAACTTGGAACAAGTTTGTTCTACAAACTTTGTCCTTTTGAGCTGAAATCATTACCAGTGCCTCTATATCATAAATAATGATAACACCCAAGAGGGCATCAAAAATTGAATTTGTTAAGGCTCTTAAAACATGAATTTTCTTCACAGCAACATTTGGAAATTTGAACAAGTTTGTTCTACAAAATTTGTCCAAATTCTTTGCAAAAATTACCACATGTCCTTGCTGCCAATTAAGGAATGCGTGCACAAGGAAATAATTTTTGAAAGTGTTTTACTAATTTTAAATTTTCAAATTTCATTTCTGGCAGAATTGAAATTTGAACAACTTTGAATTACCAAGTATTTCCAAATGGACTATTTTTCACACATGTTGTTGATCTTAACTAATAAGAATTTTGTGCCAAAGGAAATTTGAATTGGATTTTATTTAGCAGTGGAAAACAGCATTTTTCAGAAAAGGGAAATAGGAGAAAGGACTTGTTTGCAATTTCTGAAAGTTGGCCAGGGGCATGTTTTCAATCCTAGTCATCCTCTCTTCTTCCTGTAGCCGCAAGTGGAGGCATGGGCACCTCCATGCCATGCCCATGCCTCATCTCTTCGATGGCAAGGCTCCATGTGAGCTTATAACCTCCCCTAGTTGACTCTGGCTGCTGCTCTCTCTCTCCCTCTCTCAAAAAAAAAGGGAAGAAAAAAAATCCCAAACCGAACCCTAACCCGAAACCCTAGCTGTGGGCTCGCCATCGAATTCGGCCGCTGTGGAGCTCGCCGTGAGCCGCCGCTTGCTGCATCCTCTCCGCCTAGTCGTGTCCTTCGTCCCCGTGCAAGGAATCGGAAGGGGAGGGTGAGAATCGAGCTCGGCACCCTGTTCCTCTTCTCCGACCCCGACGAGCTCCGGCGTCGATTCCGGCCACCGTCGTCCCCCTCCTTCCCCGCCGTCATCTCCATCGCACTCAGGGTGAGCACACGCGCGTCCCGGGCATGTTCCCGTCCTCTCTCTACCCCTGCATTGCCGTCGCGCCGTCGACGTTGCTCCGGCCACCGCGGTGCTCGTCGTGGGCGTGCTCTCCGGCCATCCCCGCATGCATATCCTTGTCCACGAGGTAGCCCTTGCCGCGCTGGTTCGATCTATGCTTGTGCCCAGCTCCGGCGAGCACAGAAATGGCGGCGCCGTCGCCTTTTTCACCGCCGGCCACCGTGCTGACGCCTGCGTGCGTCACGAGCACGCGGTTGGACCGCGGTCAAACCCGCAGGGTGGCCCCTGTGCTCGCGTGGCGTGCCACCATGTCCCCTGGCCCCCTGTCAGTGAGTGTGGCTGGATCTCCTCGCGGTGAAAATCGTCCTGGCCGGCCCAATTGACAGATCTAGCCCATCTGTGTTTCTTTTCCATTTAAATCTGGCAGAAAAGTGCTTGTTTGCTTTTGACCATAAAAACTTACTTAAAAGATGAATCTGACCAACAAAAAAATTCACAGGTGTAACACAACAAATTCTTAACCATGTACAACTTGCAGATCTGAAAAATATTGGTGAGTTGACTTTAAGAAATGTTATGGTAAAAGGTATCTGAAATGGAAAAATGAGCATAACTTTAAATTTACAACTCTAAATGGGGTGAATCCAATTGAATTGGAAAGCCCTTGTAAATGTCTAACAGGAGAATTTAACCTTGCTTCCAAATTCATTGTATTTGTGAAACGGCATGCAAAATGGTAAAACACCGGAGATCACTTTGGTGATTTTTATAAAATCATTAAAAATGATTTTTGATGCAAATCCAATTGGATAGGCTTTTGTATGTTCAGGAATACCCACACCTAGCTTGGTTTAATTTTTAGAGCTTCCTAGAGTGTTTGGTGGAGAGATCTAGATTTTATGCATTTCTGTGATTATTATTGTTTGTGTGAATATTTTGTATGGCAATATTTTTGTACTAGATTTATGTTTTCCAGCATGTTTTAGTATGTTATCTCATGTTATTAAAGTGTTACTTTGAAGAACTAGCATGTTAGGAGTTGTTAGCTTGATTGAAGGTCAAGTAGAAATAGTTTTATAGGCATAGTGTTATTCCTAGTATTTTCTAGGGAATAATTTTTAGTAGATCTTTAAGTGATGTTTTCCTTAGGGAAGGGTTGTTTTCCTTGTATATGAAAATGGGATACCACACTTTTATTTTGTGTCCTCCCATGTAATCTATTGTTCTAGGAAAAGATTGGTGTTGTTTTGGACTAGTTAGACATTGTTTTTTTTCCTAGTGAAGATATTTCCTAAGTATTTAGGGAGTATTTGTAGCTAAATTTATTTTTGAGTGGCATGACTTTAGAGATTGGCATAATAAGGTCCAGTACCACCTTGGTACTGACTTTATGTCATAATATCTTACTTATTGGTGGTCCAATTTTTATTGGTTGTACTATTGGGTATTTTCCTAGTTGTTAGAAAAAAATATGTGTGAGAAAAATCTCTTTCACTACACCTTGGTTTTATAAATGGTTGAACAAAGTCCAGTACCATTTTTGGTACTATTATTAGGACTTGTTTACCTTTGTTAGCTTGCTCTCTTTTAATTATAAAACATGGTAACTAGGCTTATTTGATCCTAGTTATTATTTAGGAAGTCACCGTGTGGTTATGACAGTGGTATACCCACTGGATACCATAGCATTTTTGGTTGTAGGGACCCAATCCCCACCCATGGGCATTTTTGCTATAATAGCAATGTGCCATTTTTATGTTTTCTGGTTGTGCTCTTAGTGTAAACATTGAGTGGTTAATTGTGTGAAGTCTACTTGCTATTTATGTTACTTTGTGTTGTTGTTTGTCTTTGTTTGGTTCTGAGTGTGTGTCTCTTTTCCTTTTTACGACGTTAGAAAAACGAAGAAGGAGAAACTGCGGGAGAAGCCTACTACCGGACTTATTTATTTCAAGACCAGGGACAAACCAGTACCAAGGCAAGCCATCCTGATGCTTGCTGTTATATTACTTATCTTTATCTATCATGCATGTTTTTACCTCTGAAGTTTTACCAAAACTTGATTATCAAAAACTACTTTTGATGTGGCTATTACTACTATAATACTCTAAGTTTTTATTATTATGCCAGTAAGTTAAAACTTGGTGATACCAAGCCCCATAGCCACCATATGGTATATTTACCATCAAAATAAAATAACAGGGAGTCCCTAAGTGGACACCCTAAAAACGTGTTTTTGCAAAACAAAGGCTTTACGAAAAACCCGGTGGAAAGGTGAGACCTTGTCCACGGGAGGTTTGTGAAGAGGATCATTTTTGGAGAAGGTGTGTTTTCAAAATGACACATAACCTAGTCTTCGCTGGACAACCAAGACGTACTGCCACTCTACCCCAATATGGGCACGGGGCCTGGCTTGAAACTTGTTCCTGTTAGTGTATGGTCTATCTCAATATGCTATAGAGGAGTGGATCCTCTGAACCGAAATGTCGCCAAGTTTTTAAACAGAAGACATACAAGTGTCGAATTAATTTCCTACTGGGTGCAGCAGTAGGGTCTCCTGTCATGGCGGTGGTGGACACGGTGCCGGGGAGCACAAACCCAATTGAAGAGATAGTCATATACTAGCTTGACCATAGTGGAGAGTCCGGACCAGTTATCTGATGTTCGCATACTGTTGTGAACAGTCCATGGATCATTCCCGGCGGATTCTCTGGATCTGGTGGATTGTGTACACCTCTGCAGAGTAAAACTATTCAGAATAGCCGCGTCCTCGGATATGACGGTTGAATGGCCATGTAGCTAGCATTGTGTCAAGGTTTTCAAAAGGATGTTTGGAAAAAGTAAATGTACCTGTGAGGTACTGGAAAAGTGAACTTTGTACCTGTGAGGTACGGATGATGAAAAGCCGGAAGTTGTTTTATAAGAAATTTTGCAAGAAAAATATTCTTGCCTTCCAAGAAGTTTTGCAAAGAAAAATATTCTTTCCTTAAAACAATCTTTATCAAACCTCGTGGATATGTGATATCTACGAGGAAAACTATATTTATTTGAAATACCTTTTACCAGAGAAACCTCTCGGATATGTGATATCTACGAGAGAAACTAAATATTTTTGAAGTATCTTTTTTCAACAGGATATAGATATGTTGATCAACCATGATGAATCTTTCATCTGTCATGGGTAGTGAACCACTATGTACAGCCTACCCATTCCACCGATATAAGCATACCGCATTTTATAAGCGTCATTCAGGATGTCTTGCAGAGTACATTCAAATGTACTCATTTTGGTTTCGCCCTGGTATCTACTTGCCAGAACTCGAGGAGCAGCCTCAGGAGGAGTTCTACGAGGAGGAGTACGCTGACGACTACGCGAACTAGGAACGTCTCCCAGTCAGTAGCCTGTAGGTAGTCAAGGCGTGACTTGGGCCGTACCACGATTGTTTTGGAGGTTTTCGCTGTTTAATGTGTTTTTTCTGCCCTGCGTGGCAGTTCTTTTAGACTGAGTCATGTGACCAGTTGGTATTTCTTGTATTCGTTAGGTAATGGATGATGTATCTATAATACCAGCTCGAGTATGTTGTTCACGGCTGACTGATCATGGGATCGTGAATGTATGCATACTGGAGGTCTCGGACTGCCGGTCTGGGGTCCCCACACTCATGCTGAGCAGACAATCTATGTGGCCGCGCCGACCTAGGACTACCGACGCTCGGGGCACTCGTGGAGCTTCTTGGATGATGAAGATGGGCAACATCGGAGGTAGTGGTGGAGGAAGGGGCGATAGAGGTCCTAGACGCTGCATCAGACGGCGGTGCTCTGGTTAACTACCTCGGCCAGGAACTCTACTCCAGGACGGCGAGCTCCTGGCGAAGGTAGTTCACCGCAGCTGATGCGGTTATTTTCTCATTGAGCACTTCCAATTGTTTGTTAGCTTCTTCAATTTTCTCAACATATTGGTTCGTCCGAGTAGAGTTCCTGGCCGAGGTAGTTCACCGCCTGGTGCATGTCCTCGGCCAGCGGGTTCTGTTCGACGCGGCCAATGTAGTAGCGGTCCCGCCTGATCCTATACACGAGCTGCGGGTGAACTACCTCGGCCAGGAGCTCTACTCCAGGGACGTGCACTTCTCCCGAGAGCGGCTGCGCGAGCAGAACCGTCCTGGAGTAGAGCTTCTGGCCGAGGTAGATCGATAGGCAAAAGTGGGCGGAGACGTGGGGACCCGGAGGGAACAATGCTGGACGACACCTCGCCGCTGGCCGATGTAGTAGCGGTCCCGGCTGATCCTCTGCACGGGCTGCCGCCGCCAGTTCCAGAGGGGCTCGAGGGACGGCTCGGGCAGTGGGCCGACCCGGACGCGCTTGGCAATGGCTCGCGGGGCTCGGCGAGTCGGCGGCGGCGTGGGTGCAGTCGATCCGAGCGATTGGGACTCAAATCCGGAGGGGGATCCGGGCTGGCTTGCCCATAACTGTTATCACTGGTTATATAAAACTACGAACCGCATCAGATGAAAAAAATTTGCCCCATCAACACGAGATAAAAACAACTGCCAAATGATAATCTCGATTCTATGGACAATTTGTATTATGTGTCAATATATTTCCTGTCATGATGCCTCTGTTGCTCATACACACGGTCCACTATGGCGAAGTGCATTGGTTCCGGGTGTCGGAGCCATGGGCGCGCTTGGTGTGACCACCATCATGTCAGCGGTGTGCATCAGGGCAGCTGCGTTGCCGCGGTGCCCTGATCTTATATAGATACAGTATGAAGACTAGTAGGAAGCGGAAGCTGCAGTTCGCCAAAGCCGGCAGATCAAGGTTCGTTTCTCAATCTTTCCTTTTTCCCGATTAGTGACTAGATTTGAGTAGAGGTTCGTATGAGTAGAGATTTGAGTAGAGGTTCGTATGAGTAGAGATTTGGTTGCCGGGCAGATGCGGGGGCGACTTGTGGCAGTGTTGGTCGTTTCGCGGGTGCCATGTTGGCTGGCGGGCGAGCCAGTGGCTCTGGTGCTGGCCGGTGTCCATGACCGTGAGGGCGGCGTGGTCCCGGCGAGCGACATGTTGGGGCGGCGTGTGTTGCTCCGGTGACCACTGGCGGCGCCAAGATTTGGCCAAATTACTTAGTATATGTCGGTCATAAGACCACATTCCGCATATCATATCTCACCGCTTGGCATACAGATTAGAACGATCAATACACTAGTTTGCTAGTGTGCTAGATTGCAATCTTGCTATTTTGATGTGGTTTGCTGTAGCGACCAGGTTTCTACTTGCTGGTGCATCTAATTTGCTAGAACGACCAGGTTGATAGAACTACTAATTTGCTAGTACATTGCAATTTTGGTATTTTAATCTACCAATTTTCAAAGGGTAAAGCAGTTTTGGTAGAGTGCTGATCTAAATTTACCAACTACACATGATTCTGACAGAAAATATAAACACACAACCACACATTATAGTTGTGCCAACATAGATAGAACCGCCATGTTCACAAAGACATCATATAATGGTTCTGAAACCAACTACACTTGATTCTGACAGAAAATATAAACACACAACCACACATGATAGTTGTGCCAACATAGATAGAACCGCCATGTTCATATTCGCCGGAATGACATGGCCTTATTGTCTAGCTGCTCTTCGCATATATCAAAGCCGCACCCACAAACATAGGAGAAGACACAGAAATGAACCATAAGATGAACCATAAGAATACGCTGAACCAACTTCCCCTGGCTTTCTCGTGCTGCTGCATTCTTGCCTTATTCTGTAGTTGCTCCTCCAGCTCCTGAATTCTTGCCGTCTTATTCTCTAGTTGCACCTCCAGCATATGCAATATTGTTGCCCTATTTAGTAGTTGCTAATCAGACCTCAGGACCTCTGCCTGGTTCGAAAGTACTCTCTCCTGTTGGAGTGCATTCTTGCTCTCCAAACAAGCATCACGGAGGCTCAAGAGTAGCACTTTCACATACCGTTCATGCTGGAGATCGATCCACTCCAAATAGTTACATGGTTTTCCATTGACCTTGCAACATTAAGAACAAAATAAAAATGAGGTGTGCAACATTGCTATATGTGTGTGATAAGATGTCAAAACAAAATTTAACGGGTTTGTTTTTATGTGTACACTATAGTAGTAGAGATACAGAGAACCTGTGTTGAAATTCACTACTATGTCAATGCTTGATTTACTGTTAGCAGCCTACTTTTTTGGATAAGCTCTCTGGACTAGTAAGATCCTTAGTTTAAATGACAGGAACATTCACGATGTACAGGCTCACCTATCAGTATTAATTCTTAAAGATTTTGTAAAACCATTCAACCACATAGAAATGCCAACAAATATTGTGTTCACCTGAACCTCATTGTGTATTGTACTTACTCCCTCCTGGAACTAGTCAACTAGCAAGCATGGACGAAGCAACCATTCAACCACATAGAAATGCCAACAAATATTGTGTTGACCTGAACCTCATTGTGTACTGTACTTACTCCCTCCTGGAACTAGTCAACTAGCGAGCATGGACGAAGCAAATGCTAGCAAGGATGGCACAAGTAGCATGGAACCAACAGGAAGCAAGGACAACGATAAACATAAGTGGACGATAGACGAGACAGACCATAGAGAGTACCTGCCCGTTGCATCGATAAAATCTCATTGCAAAATGGTCTTCGCTCCATGAAATCCAGCAGCCGGCCCTCTTTCGGCAATATGGACAACTCTTCTCAAAGATGGGGGGGGGCTCTCAGGGGTAGTTCCGCTTGGCTCTTGCTGAGCGGATTGTGATCCCCCAAGGATCCACCTCGCGACGAGATGCTTCCTGTGCTATGCACAGACATGGTCGCTTGCCTTGCTGTTGCTGATACAAGAGAATATGATGTTAACTCTTCAGATCCATCACCATGGAAGAGAATAGAGGAAATTGCACATAGCCGGAACTTGTAAAGTGTAGTAAGACTGAATCTGAAACTTGTAAACTGTCGTGAGATACTTTTTTTTAGCTTGCAAAGTACAACCAGTCATTAACTTATGATATTAAGTGAGATTATGTTGATGCTCAAGTAAGTTGGATGTGCACAATTTATGTTTTCCACCGTTATGTTGTCCAATTTTGGTCTACTAGTAGGGGGCTGGCACTCTAAGGATCTAAAAGAGCCCCTCGCTGGTGTACACCCAGAACACGCTGAATCTATTCCTCAGTTGCATTATGAAAGCAAGAAAAGCAATGAGCCAATTAATTATTAAGCTACCGATTTGAGTGCAGGAATGTGTATTCGTACGTGTACGTGTATGTGGTGCCTCTATCTAGTGTCCAGCCATGACGTTAATTTTGGTCTAAAGATACTGCTAAGGATCTAAATCATCTATTTGGGCTAGCTGCAACTTATAAGACCAAAAACTGGGGTCAGCTGCAAAAAGTAATTTGGTTCTGTGTTCTCTGTACGGTTAACCCTAATCCAGCCGAAAGCACTCAAATCGCCATGTCAATCTCACTTTTTGAACCTAGGCTGCAACGTTAACCCTAATCCAGCCGAAACCACTCAAATCGCCATGTCAATCTCACTTTTCGAACCTAGGCATATAGCCCTGCTTTTTCAATCTCACTCGACCTAGGATTTGAACAGGAAGGGGAGGGATCTTTCCTTACCTTGTGGCAGCAATGGAGGGTGGCGGATGGGGAGGAGACGCGGCGGAGCAGCGAGGGGCAAAGGTCGGCCAGCGAGGAGCAGTTGCTCTTGCTGCTGGGTTTTTTTTTTAGAGGGTATATCGGCAACGAAAGGGCAGGCGTGCTCTGTTTATAGCTGGCCAAAGGGCCGTTCGAAATGTGCCGGCCGGAGGCACGCCACTTTCAGCCCGGCCTAGACACGGCACGACACGCGTTTATCGGGCCGCGACCCGGCACACCAGTTTCAACGTGCCTTTTTTCCCTATTTAATTTTGGGTGTTAAAGATTTTTCTTGAATGCAATATTTGCACCTCATCCATGTATGGCATCCCAATAACATCTGTAAATATTGGCAATTTTTTATTTCTTGGCCTAAACCATTTTCCGTGCATGCCCCTATTCTCTCGAGAGAAAAAATGTCGGAACAATGCTCGGTGTACCTATTAGAGTTAAGGGGCGTTGTGTTTGAGCGCCGATGGTGATGGCGATGACGAGGAGCCCATCTGGGAACCGTCCATCGACTCCATCTACGGTGTTGCCGTCTTTGGGTGGCGAGCCCCGCGTCACCATCCCGCACGCGCTGCCGATGCCGCGGTGCTCCCCGGTGGCTGAGGCCGTGAATCCGGTAACCCATAACATCTCCCTTCCCTGCACCGGCCGATTGCATCTCTTCCAAGTTTGCTACATGGGGAAAGATTTGCTTGTGCGTGGCACTGGTTCCTTGTCCGGGATGAAGGGGTTGAGCGCCGGTGGTGATGGAGATGACGAGGAGCCCATCTGGGAACCGTCCCTCGGCTCCATCTACGGTGCTGTCATCGTCGGATGGCGAGCCCCGCGTCACCATCCCGCACGCGCTGCCGGTGCCGCGGCGCTCCCCGGTGGCCGAGGCCGTGAATCCCGCAGCCCAAGCACGGCCGTTTCCCCCGCGTCACCAACCCGCATGCACTGCCGGTGCCGCGCCATGAATCCCGCAGCCCAAGCACTGCCGCTTCCCGTGGGCGGCACGGCCCTCCTTGTTGTCGGTGCCTAGATTGCTTCTTCGCTGTTGGATGGCGTCAACCGCGCGGCTTCGACGGGCGTGCTCGGGTCACTCCCTGACAATGTTTGGAGATTCCTAGTAGAACTTGCAGATCGCTTGCCGAAACTTATGTCTACCAATCTTGGTGTTCTTATACCACATTTTTGTGGGGAATCATACAAGATTAGAAATTCTTTTGTTGGGGTATTGGGCAAGTTGGCTGCAAAGGCATTTAAAGATGTGGATGGGAATAAAAGCAAGTCTCACGGCAGGAATATGTCGACACGCTCTTCGCGAAGCATCGCGTGCCAAGGGACTTCATGGCTTTTTGTTGCTCTTGGCCTACGCGCGGTGCATCCTGACTGCGGCGGTGGCGTGAGAGTATCGTAATGTTAGACCTTTGAATACACCTTCGAATACTATAGCATGATGTAAGGCGATTGCCATTGTCCATGCGGTCATCCTGACTGCGGTGGTGGCGTGAGAGTATCGTAATGTTACACCTTCGAATACTAACATTCGAATACACCTTTGAATACACCTTCGAATATACCACCTTCGAATAGTAACATTCGAATACACCTTCGAATATACTAACCTTTCATTTCCTGGGGATTCCATCTCACTATCATGGCCATGCCAACAAAGCATCAAAGGATTTATCAAACCAGTGCATATGTCTTGTATTTGAAATTCTCTTGTTGGGGTATTCGGCAAGTTGGCTGCAAAGGCATTTAAAGATGTGGATGGAAAAACAGTGCTCATTCCATAAGGCTCCGAAGTAAGCAGGCTATGCTTGAGATTTTGATTGAGCGTTGTAGGGATATGTTTGTATGCCGTCCCACTGTCATGCAACACAATAAATGAGATGGCAAAGACCATTGGGCTAATACGATGCGCCGAAGCAAGTCTCACGGCAGGAATATGTCGACACGCTCTTCACGAAGCATCGCGTGCCCAGGGAGTTCATGGCTTTTTGTTGCTCTTGGCCTACGCGCAGTGCATCCTGACTGCGGCGGTGGCGTGAAAGTATCATAATGTTAGACCTTTGAATACTAACATTCAAATACACTTTCAAATACATACACCTTTGAATACACCTTCAAATATACCACCTTCATTTTGTTGCTCTTGGCCTATGCGCGGTACATCCTGACTGCGGAGGTGGCGTGAGAGTATCGTAATGTTACACCTTCGAATACTAACATTCGAATACACCTTCGAATACATACACCTTCGAATATACCACCTTCGAATACTAACATTCGAATACACCTTCGAATATACCACCTTCGAATATTATAGCATGATGTAAGGCGATTGCCATTGTTCATGCGGTCAAAGTAACGTTACTTGACCAAACATCATTTTGTTGCTCTTGGCCTACGCGCAGTACATCCTGACTGCGGCGGTGGCGTGATAGTATCGCAATGTTACACCTTCAAATACTAACATTCGAATACACCTTTGAATACACCTTCGAATACATACACCTTTGAATACACCTTCGAATATACCACCTTCACATACCACCTTTGAATACTGACATTCGAATACATACACCTTCGAATACTAACATTCGAATACACCTTCGAATATATTAACCTTTCATTTCCTGGGGATTCCATCTCATTATCATGGCCACGCCAACAAAGCATCAAAGGATTTCTCAAACCTGTGCATATGTCTTGCATTTTATTCATAAATATGATTTCACCGTCGTCTATCTTGCGGAAGCAGTTGCTGCTGCAGAGAAAAAGTTTGGTGATGGAAGCTTGGCAATTTCCCGGAAATTGGTCGCATTGACCCAAAAGATTATGTGAGAGATGGTGCTGGTGTGCTGACAATGTTTGGAGATTCCTAGTAGAACTTGCAGATCGCTTGCCGAAACTTATGTCTACCAATCTTGGTGTTCTTATACCACATTTTTGTGGGGAATCATACAAGATTAGAAATTCTCTTGTTGGGGGTATTGGGCAAGTTGGCTGCAAATGCATTTAAAGATGTGGATGGGAATAAAAGCAAGTCTCACGGCAGGAATATGTCGACACGCTCTTCGCGAAGCATCGCGTGCCAAGGGAGTTCATGGCTTTTTGTTGCTCTTGGCCTACGCGCGGTGCATCCTGACTGCGGCGGTGGCGTGAGAGTATCGTAATGTTAGACCTTTGAATACACCTTCGAATACTATAGCATGATGTAAGGCGATTGCCATTGTCCATGCGGTCATCCTGACTGCGGTGGTGGCGTGAGAGTATCGTAATGTTACACCTTCGAATACTAACATTCGAATACACCTTTGAATACACCTTCGAATATACCACCTTCGAATAGTAACATTCGAATACACCTTCGAATATACTAACCTTTCATTTCCTGGGGATTCCATCTCACTATCATGGCCATGCCAACAAAGCATCAAAGGATTTATCAAACCAGTGCATATGTCTTGTATTTGAAATTCTCTTGTTGGGGTATTCGGCAAGTTGGCTGCAAAGGCATTTAAAGATGTGGATGGAAAAACAGTGCTCATTCCATAAGGCTCCGAAGTAAGCAGGCTATGCTTGAGATTTTGATTGAGCGTTGTAGGGATATGTTTGTATGCCGTCCCACTGTCATGCAACACAATAAATGAGATGGCAAAGACCATTGGGCTAATACGATGCGCCGAAGCAAGTCTCACGGCAGGAATATGTCGACACGCTCTTCACGAAGCATCGCGTGCCCAGGGAGTTCATGGCTTTTTGTTGCTCTTGGCCTACGCGCAGTGCATCCTGACTGCGGCGGTGGCGTGAAAGTATCATAATGTTAGACCTTTGAATACTAACATTCAAATACACTTTCAAATACATACACCTTTGAATACACCTTCAAATATACCACCTTCATTTTGTTGCTCTTGGCCTATGCGCGGTACATCCTGACTGCGGAGGTGGCGTGAGAGTATCGTAATGTTACACCTTCGAATACTAACATTCGAATACACCTTCGAATACATACACCTTCGAATATACCACCATTCGAATACTAACATTCGAATACACCTTCGAATATACCACCTTTGAATATTATAGCATGATGTAAGGCGATTGCCATTGTTCATGCGGTCAAAGTAACGTTACTTGACCAAACATCATTTTGTTGCTCTTGGCCTACGCGCAGTACATCCTGACTGCGGCGGTGGCGTGATAGTATCGCAATGTTACACCTTCAAATACTAACATTCGAATACACCTTTGAATACACCTTCGAATACATACACCTTTGAATACACCTTCGAATATACCACCTTCACATACCACCTTTGAATACTGACATTCGAATACATACACCTTCGAATACTAACATTCGAATACACCTTCGAATATATTAACCTTTCATTTCCTGGGGATTCCATCTCATTATCATGGCCACGCCAACAAAGCATCAAAGGATTTCTCAAACCTGTGCATATGTCTTGCATTTTATTCATAAATATGATTTCACCGTCGTCTATCTTGCGGAAGCAGTTGCTGCTGCAGAGAAAAAGTTTGGTGATGGAAGCTTGGCAATTTCCCGGAAATTGGTCGCATTGACCCAAAAGATTATGTGAGAGATGGTGCTGGTGTGCTGACAATGTTTGGAGATTCCTAGTAGAACTTGCAGATCGCTTGCCGAAACTTATGTCTACCAATCTTGGTGTTCTTATACCACATTTTTGTGGGGAATCATACAAGATTAGAAATTCTCTTGTTGGGGTATTGGGCAAGTTGGCTGCAAATGCATTTAAAGATGTGGATGGGAATAAAAGCAAGTCTCACGGCAGGAATATGTCGACACGCTCTTCGCGAAGCATCGCGTGCCAAGGGAGTTCATGGCTTTTTGTTGCTCTTGGCCTACGCGCGGTGCATCCTGACTGCGGCGGTGGCGTGAGAGTATCGTAATGTTAGACCTTTGAATACACCTTCGAATACTATAGCATGATGTAAGGCGATTGCCATACAAGATTAGATATTCTCTTGTTTGGGTATTGGGAAAGTTGGCTGCAAAGGCATTTAAAGATGTGGATGGAAATATAGTGCTCATTCCATAAGGCTCCGAAGTAAGAAGTCTATGGGCGGTGGCGTGAGAGTAGCTTTAACATAAGTTTTGAATACACCTTCGAATATACCACCTTCGTATACTATAGCATGATGTAAGGCGATTGCCATTGTCCATGCGGTCAAAGTTACCTTACTTGACCAAACATCATGTTGTTGCTCTTGGCCTACGCGCGGTACATCCTGACTGCTGCGGGTGGCGTGTGAGTATCGTAATGTTACACCTTCGAATACTAACATTCGAATACACCTTCGAATGCATACACTTTGAATATACCACCTTCAAATACTAACATTCGAATATACCTTCAAATACATACACCTTCCAATACTAACATTCGAATACACCTTCGAATATACTAACCTTTCATTTCCTGGGGATTCCATCTCACTATCATGGGCCACGCCAACAAGGGCATCAAAGGATTTTCTCAAACCAGTGCATATGTCTTGCATTTGATTCATAAATACGATTTCACTATCGTCTATTATGCGGAAGCAGTTGCTACTGCAGAGAAAAAGTTTGGTGATGGAAGCTTGGCAATTTCCCAGAAATTGGTCGCACTGACCCCAAAAGATTATCAAACCAGTGCATATGTCTTCTATTTGAAATTCTCTTGTTGGGGGTATTCGGCAAGTTGGCTGCAAAGGCATTTAAAGATGTGGATGGAAAAACAATGCTCATTCCATAAGGCTCCGAAGTAAGTAGGCTATGCTTGAGATTTTGATTGAGCGTTGTAGGGATATGTTGTATGCCGTCCCACTGTCATGCAACACAATAAATGAGATGGCAAAGACCATTGGGCTAATACGATGCGCCGAAGCAAGTCTCACGGCAGGAATATGTCGACACGCTCTTCGCGAAGCATCGCGTGCCCAGGGAGTTCCACACTTGAACACAAAAAGCTTGGAACATCAACGGTCTAAGCTTAACATAATAGAGGAACAAATTCAGTGGCAACAACACAGGACAAATTTGAAAGTAAGTACTAAACATCCTTACAACACAAGCACTAAGCATTCCTTTTCGACGAACAAATTCGAAAGTACTTAGCAGATGGCCCTGAAGGTGCAGCTTTGGGAGGCATACAAGATTAGGTTCTGGGTGTTACATAGATAAAAGCATAGCTCATTAGTTTCTTGACCCGATTCCTTCTCCACTTGCCTCCACAAAGTACAATAGCATCCTAAGAAATCCACGACGAGTTATAACAAAGTACTCCACTAGGGCATGCCCCAGGTCACAAAGTATCAGACAACCACCAAGTATCAGAACAAAGCACAACCAAAGACAGGGAAGACAACGATCCCATGGTCCTCGCGTCCAATCAAGCGCCCTAAGCCTCGCCTTGTTCTGCTCTCCCACGATATTTGCTGGTATTCAAATGATTCCCCACATGAAAATTAGAAAATTGCAAAACTTCACAAATGATTCATATATGGGTTAGCTGTAACTGTACTAGATCCAAATGCCCGGGCCTCTCTCCTTCCTCTCCCTCGCCTTCCCCTCCTCTCCCTCGACCTCTCCCAGATAGATTAGCTGTATTTGTACCTTGATCCAAACCCTCTCCTCTCCTCCTCTCCTCCACCTCTCCCTCGAGCTGCCGCGGTATTTTCTTCTGGAACTTCCATCTCAGGTGCTGCTGCCAAAACAACGGTTTCTCGGTAAAAAAAAATTACCCAAAAGCACATTTGGATGGTTTCAAACTTAAAAATAGGTGGGATCCCAACCTGATCTAGGCAAAATGCTGTTTTGGTTAGTCTATGTTCGAGGAGTCGCAAAAACCATACAAACTCTATGATCGTACACCGTTTCCTGCATTTGTGAGGCATAAATCATTTGTTCTAGGATTTAAATAGAACAAAACTTAAAAAGCACAAGGCTCAATGTTTACCGTGTTACTTTGGGTGTTATATATAGACAAACCATCACTACGACGAGCTCTTCCATATACATCAGTACATAAAATCCGCTATCATGTCTGCACGAATTGCAATTGATTATAGTAGCGGCCCCGGCTGATCCTCTACACGGGCTGCCGGTCTGCCGCCGCCATCCACAGGGTGGTTGGGCTCACGTACCTCGCCCCACCTCGGGGTGCCATGTATGCGCACGCGCTGCCACTGGAAAATAGTAACATCATGTCATGGTATCAATAGTAACACGTGCTCACATCAGTAGTATCACATATCAATAGTAACACGTGCTCACATCAATAGTAACAGCATATCAGCAGTAACATCATAGCATCAACAGACCTCCATCGACTAAGAAAGCAAACACAACCTAGTCACATGATTCTGAAAGTTAAAAAACAACACCAAACATAAATCTCGCTCCCACCCGGCACTTCAAAGTTGTTCAACACACAAACACAAACAAACCTAGTACACCTTAAAAGTTGTTCAACACACAAACACAAACAAACCTAGTACACTTAAAAGTTGTTCAACAGTTCAGAGCAACAAAGCCACCAGCCTACAGAGATCCAAGCAACAAAGCCGACAACAGAGCCAACAAGAGGTTCCCTGACCATAGGTTCACTCTATCTCTGAGAATGTTTTGTGGAGGAATTTCTTCTTTTCAGCAAAGGTATGAAGAGTGTAAACCACATGCAGAGCCCAAGGTTTCTTGTGCAGTCCCTCTGAGTACTTCATAACCACATCCTCAGGCTCACCGTTGCCCTTCATATAATTGATTGTATCAGTTATACGGCTGAACATATCACCGCTGAGGTTGGCCTCCTGTCTCTGCAGCTGCACTGACTGTTGACCTTGCGGAGCTTCCTTGGATGACTGTTGACTTGTGGAAGCTTCCTGGGATGCTGAAGTTTCCACGAATGCCTTCCTCTCCGATCCCTCAATTTCTGAAATTGTACCATGATTTGATCATCATGAATGCTTCTTGAATATCTCTTTCTCGCAGTAGCACTCATAAAATCATTTACATGTAATTATTTTTCACTAAGATCTTAACTGCATACACGTAAAAACCTGAACCTGCGCATGACTTGCACGTTCCTCGAGATATGACCTCGTGAACTGTGATAACTTTCGAAGGACAACTCCGATTGTGATGAAACAAATTTTGTTGGAAAGATCACTCTGAGAGTTACCCAACCTCACTTGTATATCTTGGAATAAGAAATATAGAAAATAAAATGCATGGAGAGGTGTGGTACCATTCTCAAACATGAACCAGTATCATTCTCCATATCACATTCATATCACAATCATATCACAGCCATAGCACAACATGTCATGTTGTAGTAACTGTTAGACATACCATGTTTACACTAGTACGGGCGTTATTTCTAAGACACGTGGAATAATTTTGTTCTTCTACATTGTAGGAAAAAGTTTTCTAACAAGACCATGGTACATGACTTGCATGCTCCCCGAGAATGACCTCCTGAACTACAATAACTTTTGAAGGAAAAACTCCGATTGAGATGAGATCAATTTTGTTGGAAATATCACTCTGAGAGCTATCCAACCTCAATTGGATATCTTAGAATAGGAAATATAGAAAATACCATGCATGGAGAGACGTGGAACCTTTCTCAAACATGAACCGGTATTATTTTCCATATCACATCCATATCACAACCATATCACAACCATATCTGCGGATCAACGGACCCCTTTGAACGTCCGCGTTGCCATGTGTTGCGCGCGTGCGTTGGGACGCTTTGGCCGCTTGATGGGCCACGCGCGTTTAAAATTATCCCGCCCTGTGTTTTTTTTTTTTTTGAAATAAACAGAAACTTGATGTTTTGCTTTGGGCCTATTAAAAATAGAAATAATGGAAATAAAATTCAACCAAAAATCATGGAAGTAGGTTACCTTTTTCTTAAACACATCCAAGTGGTAGATTTGGATTTGGTTGTTTATTATTGCATTAGTATTTTAAATGTCAGAGGCTATCTGTTACACCTTTTTGTCCCTAACTTTGAAAGTATGTATCCATTTTGATCAAACCAAATTGTTCTGAGTAGCCCTTGAATAGATCTATCAGTGGGACTTGACCTTGCATCAAGGAGTGTTGTCTTTGGAAATTTCCATCCATTTTGGTAAATGTCCAGTAGGCATTTCTAGGATTTTTGTAGGGAGTTTAAAAACGATTTTTTGATGCGGATCTAATGGGATGAGCTTGTGTATGATTAAATCTACCAAATACTAGCTTGGCATAATTTTTAGAGCCACAGAATAATTTGGGCATGCATTTCTAGAATTAGCACTTTTCTGTTATTATTAAATTTTGTGCAAATAGATTTAAATAAATGTTTGTGTTATGAAATCTTGTTTTCTAGCATGTGTAGATGTGTTGCTCTCTGTTATTAGGATTTTTTTCTTACAGTGCTAGTCTGTTGGGATGTTTGGTCATGTTTGAAAACAAAAAGGAACAGAGAATAGTCTAGTATTTTTTTTGAGTATTTTTTATTGAATTGATTTTGTGAGAAAGTATTGTTATGTTTAATACCTAGGTTTTTTATGTGGTTATGTTGAGTCCAGTACCATGTTGGTGCTGATGATAGGATGGTATCACCTCTATTAGCTTTCACATTAATTTATAGGAAAGCATGTGTAGCATTGTTTGTTTGTTTCACCCTATTGTTTTCACTAGTATGAGTAGTTGTGTGATGTTTTCTTTGGTAGATTATTATTTTCTCAAGTGGGACCAGAGGAATTGTTACCTCTTAATGCTTTGATATAATAGTGGAACACCCACTGGTTCCATTTCATTTTGGCTAGGAATAGAAATTCCCTACCATACACATAATTGTCAGTGACATTTATCAGTATATGTGTGTTTAGTATTTTCCACCAAGGAAAATGAACTATTGCTCTACTTGTTTTGTTGAAATGTTTAGTGATGCTTTGTGACTCCTAATATGTTTATTTGAGGTTTGTTGACATGGTGTTCCCTTGTGAATATCTTATTAAGAATAGTCGTACTTTTGCTTTTGATTAATTTGAGTGTTTGTACTAATAGAAGTATTTCCTAGTGTTGAGGATTATGTGTGGATAGAATTTCCATTGAGTGGTTTAATTTTAGAAAGTGTTTATTTGAACATGTATTGAGTGCATAGCTACTGGTTGTATAACATGTCACTTTGGTGCTTGTTATTTGGTTGTTAGAAAAGCATGATTTATTAGACTTAGTTGATTCTTGCTAAGTAGATGTTTTCATAGAATTATTTTTAGTATATTTATTTACTAGCATGTGTAAGGTGTAAGTTCTGTTAGTGGTATTTATAAACATGTGTTGCTATTTTAGGAAAATGCATCCTTGTAGTATTCATTTGCCTCTCTATTAATGTAAGTGGTACCCCTAGGAACAATGAGTTGCTCTATTATTATTGCCTTTCTATTTTATGGTAGTATGTTTAGCCTTACATGTTTAGCATGTTTCCATTCCTGTTATTAGGGCATAGCTATTGTAGTTGCTAGTTGTTATTGGTTGTGGAATACATTATTTCTTATGGCATGCTTGTGTAGTAATCTTTCATATTAGTATTACTATTAGTGAACCCCTGTTATTATCCTATTTCTAGCTATAGTTACCTCATGTGATTATTGTGTTCTAAAGTGTGTCTTGTGACTTGTTACAATTAGTTGAGCCACTGGTTTGTTTAGTTACATTTGTGATTGAGTGATTCTTTAGTCTCTACGTAGGTATGAGCACAGTCAGCAATTAACTTGTTCATATGTGGTTTGTTTGCTAGTTTGAATAGTCTGAGTAGTTACTTTAGCATGAGTATGGTACCAATTCTATTGTTGTGTTTAATCTTATCTTGTTATCTATGCTTTGGGTTAGTGGTAAACTTATTTTAGTGATGCTTGCTTGTGTTGTTGTTAATACCCACTGCCATGGGTATTGCTTTGAATGTTTGTTATTACTTTAGTGGTCTCACCCTTGTGACCATAGGCTATTATTAGTTTCTTCAATGCCTGGGTATGAGAGTGGTGCACCCACTCCATCCATGATATTTAGTATGAGGAATATGGTTTTCTAACCATAAGTTTTCTATTAATAGATTTTATACCATGTGTGTTTGTGTGGTAGTTTTCTCGATAACTTTTTGAGTGATTACATTAGTATAAGTTTGCTTGCTGTATGTGTTGTTTCTATTATTGGTTGCCTTCATTTGGTTCTGAGTGTGTGTCTTTTATTCTTTTACGGTGTTAGAAAAACGAAGAAGAAAAATAAGGAGTTGTAGAGATGTGTGTCAAGTTCGAGCTACTTCAAAGCCAGGGACACAAAGAGTTTGAAGGCAAGCCATCCTGATGCTTGCTACTACACTTATCATTATCTATCATGCATGTTTTACTTCTGAAAGTTTTAAAAAACTTTGATTATCAAAACGATTTTTGTGTGTCTACTACTATTATTAATATTATACAAGATATTATCACACCAATAGTTGAAACTTGGTGTTACCAAGCCCATAGACACCATATGGTATTATTACCACCAAAAGTATAAGTCCCTAAGTGGACACCCTAAAAAGTCATCATATGACTTCTGCAAAACAAACGCTTTATGGAAAACCTGGTGGAAAGGCGGAGCCTTGTCCACAAGAGGATTGTGAAGTGGTCACTTTTGGGAAAAAGTGTTTTCAAAATTGACACATAACCTAGTCTTCGCCGGACAACCTTTATCATACTGCCACTCTACCCCAACATGGGCACGGGGCGTAATTGGAAACTTGTTCTTGTAAGTGTGTGTTCTATCTCAATTTGCTATCAGGGATGTGATCCCTCGAACCGAAATATCGGCAAGTTATGAAACACGAGACATATCAAGTGTGGGATTAATTTTCCCTCCGGGCGCAGCAGTTGGGTCTCCTGTCATGGCTGTATGTGGCGCGGTGCTGGGGAGATTAAAATCAATTGAAGAGATAGTCATTTACTAGCTTGAACATAGTGGAAGGTTAGGATCAGTTATGTGATGTTCACATACTGTTGAAACAGTCCGTGGTTATTCACGGCAGATATTCTGGATCTTGTGGAATGTGTACACCTCTGCAAAGTCAAACTATTCTGAATAGCCGCGTCCCCGGATATGGGCAGTTGAATTGCCATGTAGCTAGCATCGTGTCAATGTTTTCAAAGAGGATGTTTTGAAAAGGGATTTTGTACTTGTGAAGTATTGGAAATAGATGTGAGGTACGGTAGAGGAAGAGCTGGAAGTTGTTTTACAAGAAGTTTTTCAAAACATCTTAGGTCCAGAGGCCCCATGCCTGCTGCCTCGACTTGCCCTGCGGGTTGTCGAACCAGAAGGTCCACGCGTGTTCCAGCGGGTGGACCAGCGCGCCGCGGGGCGCGGCCGAGGAGTCGTCGCCGTCGTCCGCGATCTCGTCCTCCTCCCTCTCCTCCTTCGCGCCTCTAGACGCGGGCCGCGTCTCGGTGTCTTCGGCCATGACGGCGGCGATGGTGGACGACGGTGATGCGGTTCTGTGGGCCTAGGGCGGGCGGCGGTGGTGGTGTCGTCTCCTCTGCGGCGTCTGCCCTGGAGACTAGTAGGAAAACAAGGGGTGGAATGGGCTGGGCTTGTTAAAGCCCTTTAGGCCCGTGCGTGGGCTTTAGCCCTCACGTAATTTTCTTGCTCGAAAGCCCTCCCATCCATATCACTTAGGTTTGTACTGACTTAGAGCATCAATTTTTGTCCATCTTTATGACAATTAATTTGAGATGGAGTGAGTAGTACAAAATGAGCGACATTTTTATAGATTGTAGGAAAGCGTTTTCTAACAAGAACATTGTACATGACTTGTACGTTCCCCAAGATATGACCTCCTGAAATATGATAACTTTCGAAGGAAAAACCCCGATTGAGATGAAACCAATTTTGTTGGAAAGATCACTGTCAGAGCTACCCAACCTCGGCTGAATATCTTGGAACAAGAAATATAGAAAATACCATGCATGAAGAAGTGTAGAACATTTCTCAAACATGAACCGGTATCGTTTTCCATGTCACATCCATATCACATCCATATCACAACCATATCACAGCGTGTCATATTGTAATAACTATTAGAAATAACATGTTTACACTAGGATGGGCATTATTTCTAAGACACGGGAAAGAATTTTGTTCTTCTAGAATGTAGGAAAGAGTTTTCTAACAAGACCATTGTACATGACTTGCACGTTCCCCGAGATATGACGTCCTGAACTGTGATAACTTTCTAAGGAACACTTCGATTGAGATGAAACCAATTTTGTTGGTAATATCACTCTGAGAGCTACCCAACCTCAACTGGATATCTTGGAACAAGAAATATATAAAATACCATGCATGGAGAGGTGTGGACCTTTCTCAAACATGAACCAGTATGATTTTCCATATCACATCCATATCACAACCGTACCACAGCCATATCACAGCGCGTCACGTTGTAATAACTGTTAGCCATACCATATTTACGGTAGGACGGGTGTTATTTCTAAGTCATGAGAAAGAATTTTGTTCTTCTATATTGTAGGAAAGATTTTTATAACAAGACCATTGTACATGACTTCACCTTCCCCGAGATATGACGTCCTGAACTGTGATAACATTCGAAGGAAAACTCCGATTGAGACGAAACCAATTTTGTTGGAAAGATCACTCTGAGAGCTACCCAACCTCAACTAGATATCTTGTAATAAGAAATATAGAAAATACCATGCATGGAGAGGTGTGGAACCTTTCTCAAACATGAACCGATATCATTTTCCATATCACATCCATATCACAACCATATCACATCCATATCACAGCGCGTCATGTTGTAATAACTGTTAGACATACCATGTTTGCACTAGGATGGGTGTTATTTCTAAGACAAGGGAAAGAATTTTGTTCTTCTAAAATGTAGTAAAGAGTTTTCTAACAAAACCATTGTACATGACTTGCACGTTCCTCGAGATATGACCTCGTGAACTATGATATCTTTCGAAGGAAAACTCCGATTGAGATGAAACAAATTTAGTTGGAAAGATCGCTCTGAGAGATACCCAATCTCAACTGGATATCTTGGAATAAGAAAGATAGAAAATAAAATGCAAGGAAAGGTGTGGTACCATTCTCAAACATGAATCAGTATCATTCTCCATATCACATCCATATCACAACCATATCACAACCATATCACAGCCATATCACAACACATCATGTTGTAGTAACTGTTATACATACCATGTTTACACTAGGACGTGCGTTATTTCTAAGACACGGGAAATAATTTTGTTCTTTAACATTGTAGGAAAGAGTTTTCTAACAAGACCATTGTACAAGACTTGCACGTTCCCCGAGATATGACCTTCTGAACTGTGATAACATTTGAAGAAAAACTCCGATTGAGATGAGACCAATTTTGTTGGAAAAATTACTCTGAGAGCTACCCAACCTCAACTGGATAGCTTGGAATAAAAAATATAGAAAATACCATGCATGGAGAGGTGTGGAACATTTCTCAAACATGAACCGGTATCATTTTCGATATCACATCCATATTACAGCCATATCACAACCATATCACAGCGTGCCATGTTGTAATAATTGTTGGACATACCATGTATACACTAGGATGGGCGTTATTTCTAAGACATGGGAAAGAATTTTGTTCTTCTAGATTGTTTGAAAGAGTTTTCTAACAGGACCATTGTACATGAATTGCACGTTTCCCGAGATATGACCTCCTGAACTGTGATAACTTTCTAAGGAAAACTCCGATTGAGATGAAACCAATTTTGTTGGTAGTATCACTCTAAGAGCTACCCAACCTCAACTGGATATCTTGGAATAAGAAATATAGAAAATACCATGCATGGAGAGGCGTGGAACCTTTCTCAAACATGAACCGGTATCATTTTCCATATCACATTTATATCACAACCGTATCATAGCCATATCACAGCACGTTATGTTGTAATAACTGTTAGACATACCATTTTTACCCTAGGATGGGTGTTATTTCTAAGTCACGAGAAAGAATTTTGTTCTTCTATACGGTAGGAAAGAGTTTTCTAACAAGACCATTGTACATGACTTGCACCTTCCCCGAGATATGACCTCCTGAAGTGTGATAACATTCGAAGGAAAACTCCTATTGAGATGAAACCAAATTTGTTGGAAAGATCACTCTGAGAGATACGCAACCTCAACTGGATATCTTGTAATAAGAAATATAGAAAATACCATGCTTGCAGAGGTGTGGAACCTTTCTCAAACATGACCAGTATCATTTTCCATATCACATCCATATCACAACCATATCACAACTATATCACAACGCGTCATGTTGTAATAATTGTTAGACATACCATGTTTACACTAGGATGGCTGTTATTTCTAAGACACGTGAAAGAATTTTGTTCTTCTAGATTTTAGTAAAGAGTTTTCTAACAAGAATATTGTACATGACTTGCACGTTCCTCGAGATATGACCTCGTGAACTGTGATAACTTTCGAAGGACAACTCCGATTGTGATGAAACAAATTTTGTTGGAAAGATCACTCTGAGAGTTACCCAACCTCAACTGTATATCTTGGAATAAGAAATATAGAAAATAAAATGCATGGAGAGGTGTGGTACCATTCTCAAACATGAACCAGTATCATTCTCCATATCACATTCATATCACAATCATATCACAGCCATAGCACAACATGTCATGTTGTAGTAACTGTTAGACATACCATGTTTACACTAGTACGGGCGTTATTTCTAAGACACGTGGAATAATTTTGTTCTTCTACATTGTAGGAAAAAGTTTTCTAACAAGACCATGGTACATGACTTGCACGCTCCCCGGGAATGACCTCCTGAACTGCAATAACTTTTGAAGGAAAACTCCGATTAAGATGAGACCAATTTTGTTGGAAATATCACTCTGAGAGCTATCCAACCTCAATTGGATATCTTAGAATAGGAAATATAGAAAATACCATGCATGGAGAGACGTGGAACCTTTCTCAAACATGAACCGGTATTATTTTCCATATCACATCCATATCACAACCATATCTGCGGATCAACGGACCCCTTTGAACGGCCGCGTTGCCATGTGTTGTGCGCGTGCGTTGGGACGCTTTGGCCGCTTGATGGGCCGCCCGCGTTTAAAATTATCCCGCCCTGTGTTTTTTTTAGAAATAAACAGAAACTTGATGTTTTGCTTTGGGCCTATTAAAAATAGAAATAATGGAAATAAAATTCAACCAAAAATCATGGAAGTAGGTTACCTTTTTCTTAAACACATCCAAGTGGTAGATTTGGATTTGGTTGTTTATTATTGCATTAGTATTTTAAATGTCAGAGGCTATCTGTTACACCTTTTTGTCCCTAACTTTGAAAGTATGTATCCATTTTGATCAAACCAAATTGTTCTGAGTAGCCCTTGAATAGATCTATCAGTGGGACTTGACCTTGCATCAAGGAGTGTTGTCTTTGGAAATTTCCATCCATTTTGGTAAATGTCCAGTAGGCATTTCTAGGATTTTTGTAGGGAGTTTAAAAACGATTTTTTGATGCGGATCTAATGGGATGAGCTTGTGTATGATTAAATCTACCAAATACTAGCTTGGCATAATTTTTAGAGCCACAGAATAATTTGGGCATGCATTTCTAGAATTAGCACTTTTCTGTTATTATTAAATTTTGTGCAAATAGATTTAAATAAATGTTTGTGTTATGAAATCTTGTTTTCTAGCATGTGTAGATGTGTTGCTCTCTGTTATTAGGATTTTTTTCTTACAGTGCTAGTCTGTTGGGATGTTTGGTCATGTTTGAAAACAAAAAGGAACAGAGAATAGTCTAGTATTTTTTTTTGAGTATATTTTATTGAATTGATTTTGTGAGAAAGTATTGTTATGTTTAATACCTAGGTTTTTTATGTGGTTATGTTGAGTCCAGTACCATGTTGGTGCTGATGATAGGATGGTATCACCTCTATTAGCTTTCACATTAATTTATAGGAAAGCATGTGTAGCATTGTTTGTTTGTTTCACCCTATTGTTTTTCACTAGTATGAGTAGTTGTATGATGTTTGCTTTGGTAGATTATTATTTTCTCAAGTGGGACCAGAGGCATTGTTACCTCTTAATGCTTTGATATAATAGTGGAACACCCACTGGTTCCATTTCATTTTGGCTAGGAATAGAAATTCCCTACCATACACATAATTGTCAGTGACATTTATCAGTATATGTGTGTTTAGTATTTTCCACCAAGGAAAATGAACTATTGCTCTACTTGTTTTGTTGAAATGTTTAGTGATGCTTTGTGACTCCTAGTATGTTTATTTGAGGTTTGTTGATATGGTGTTCCCTTGTGAATATCTTATTAAGAATAGTCGTACTTTTGCTTTTGATTAATTTGAGTGTTTGTACTAATAGAAGTATTTCCTAGTGTTGAGGATTATGTGTGGATAGAATTTCCATTGAGTGGTTTAATTTTAGAAAGTGTTTATTTGAACATGTATTGAGTGCATAGCTACTGGTTGTATAACATGTCACTTTGGTGCTTGTTATTTGGTTGTTAGAAAAGCATGATTTATTAGACTTAGTTGATTCTTGCTAAGTAGATGTTTTCATAGAATTATTTTTAGTATATTTATTTACTAGCATGTGTAAGGTGTAAGTTCTGTTAGTGGTATTTATAAACATGTGTTGCTATTTTAGGAAAATGCATCCTTGTAGTATTCATTTTCCTCTCTATTAATGTAAGTGGTACCCCTAGGAACAATGAGTTGCTCTATTATTATTGCCTTTCTATTTTATGGTATTATGTTTAGCCTTACATGTTTAGCATGTTTCCACTCCTGTTATTAGGGCATAGCTATTGTAGTTGCTAGTTGTTATTGGTTGTGGAATACATTATTTCTTATGGCATGCTTGTGTAGTAATCTTTCATATTAGTATTACTATTAGTGAACCCCTGTTATTATCCTATTTCTAGCTATAGTTACCTCATGTGATTATTGTGTTCTAAAGTGTGTCTTGTGACTTGTTACAATTAGTTGAGCCACTGGTTTGTTTAGTTACATTTGTGATTGAGTGATTCTTTAGTCTCTACGTAGGTATGAGCACAGTCAGCAATTAACTTGTTCATATGTGGTTTGTTTGCCAGTTTGAATAGTCTGAGTAGTTACTTTAGCATGAGTATGGTACCAATTCTATTGTTGTGTTTAATCTTATCTTGTTATCTATGCTTTGGGTTAGTGGTAAACTTATTTTAGTGATGCTTGCTTGTGTTGTTGTTAATACCCACTGCCATGGGTATTGCTTTGAATGTTTATTATTACTTTAGTGGTCTCACCCTTGTGACCATAGGCTATTATTAGTTTCTTCAATGCCTGGGTATGAGAGTGGTGCACCCACTCCATCCATGATATTTAGTATGAGGAATATGGTTTTCCAACCATAAGTTTTCTATTAATAGATTTTATACCATGTGTGTTTGTGTGGTAATTTTCTCGATAACTTTTTGAGTGATTACATTAGTATAAGTTTGCTTGCTGTATGTGTTGTTTCTATTATTGGTTGCCTTCATTTGGTTCTGAGTGTGTGTCTTTTATTCTTTTACGGTGTTAGAAAAACGAAGAAGAAAAATAAGGAGTTGTAGAGATGTGTGTCAAGTTCGAGCTACTTCAAAGCCAGGGACACAAAGAGTTTGAAGGCAAGCCATCCTGATGCTTGCTACTACACTTATGATTATCTATCATGCATGTTTTACTTCTGAAAGTTTTAAAAAACTTTGATTATCAAAATGATTTTTGTGTGTCTACTACTATTATTAATATTATACAAGATATTATCACACTAGTAGTTGAAACTTGGTGTTACCAAGCCCATAGACACCATATGGTATTATTACCACCAAAAGTATAAGTCCCTAAGTGGACACCCTAAAAAGTCATCATATGACTTCTGCAAAACAAACGCTTTATGGAAAACCCGGTGGAAAGGCGGAGCCTTGTCCACAAGAGGATTGTGAAGTGGTCACTTTTGAAAAAAAAGTGTTTTCAAAATTGACACATAACCTAGTCTTCGCCGGACAACCTTTATCATACTGCCACTCTACCCCAACATGGGCACGGGGCGTAATTGGAAACTTGTTCTTGTAAGTGTGTGTTCTATCTCAATTTGCTATCAGGGATGTGATCCCTCGAACCGAAATATCGGCAAGTTATGAAACACGAGACATATCAAGTGTGGGATTAATTTTCCCTCCGGGCGCAGCAGTTGGGTCTCCTGTCATGGCTGTATGTGGCGCGGTGCTGGGGAGATTAAAATCAATTGAAGAGATAGTCATTTACTAGCTTGAACATAGTGGAAGGTTAGGATCAGTTATGTAATGTTCACATACTGTTGAAACAGTCCGTGGTTATTCACGGCAGATATTCTGGATCTTGTGGAATGTGTACACCTCTGCAAAGTCAAACTATTCTGAATAGCCGCGTCCTCGGATATGGGCAGTTGAATTGCCATGTAGCTAGCATCGTGTCAATGTTTTCAAAGAGGATGTTTTGAAAAGGGATTTTGTACTTGTGAAGTATTGGAAATAGATGTGAGGTACGGTAGAGGTAGAGGAAAAGCTGGAAGTTGTTTTACAAGAAGTTTTTCAAAGAAAAAACTTTCTTTTTAACAAAGTCTTATAAAACCTCTTGTACATGCAATATCTACAAGAGAAACAAAACTATATTATTTCTTTTAAAGTATCTTCTTCAACAAAGATATAGAGATGTTAAAATCAACCATGATGTATCTTTCATATATCGTGGGTAGTGAACCCTATGTATAGCCTACCCACTCCACCATATAAGCATACTTGCATTCTATAAGCTTCATGAAGGATGTTTTGCAGAGTACATTCAAATGTACTCATATTGGTTTCGTCCCTGGTATCTATTGCCAGACTTCGAGAAGCAGCATCAGGAGGAGTTCTATGAGGAGGAGTACTGCACTGATGGTCCTGCAAACTAGGATCGTCTCCCTGTCAGCAACCTGTAGGTTACTACGTTGTGCGTTATTTGTCTTCCGCTGTGTGTGTTGTGTGTTTGCCCTGCGTGACAGTTGTGTTAGACTTGGTCATGTGACCATTCTGTTTGTGAGACCTTTCTGTAATCGTGTAATGGATGATATATCTGTATGCCAACTTGGTATGTTGTTCACGACTGGTGTGATTTGGGATCGTGAATGTATGCATATCGGAGGTCCTTGAACAGTGGTTCTGGGGGCCTTACAAAGTTGGTATCAGAGCTATCCTGACCTTATGAGATCTTAGTTAGCATGGACGTTAGCTAGTACTCTGAAAAGATAATTTGTAAAACTAAGTTACCAAGATGGCTATGTACTAAAATATTCTATCTATTCCATCACCCCTGTGTTCTTTTTAAACTCTACTTATACTAAGTTACCTTTTTTGAGCATCTTAAAATTTTGCACACTGTTACCTAACTTAAGCTATGTTGGATATATACCGATTAGGGGTATATCCGGCATTGTCCTAAAAGAGCCGGATTACCAGGGTGGCCTAATTGGTAATGGATCACAGTCCATTAGGCAGCCCAGTAAGCTGACGCGTAGAAGCCGAATTCTAGAAGAACCCGGACCACGGCCCAAAGTGGTGCGGTTTGGAGTAGAAGGAGGGTTCCTGCTTTCCAAGTTAGATACTTACCGTAGTCTTCTAGGTTTCCTTTCTGTAAACCCTAACCCGACTATCTATATAAAGCCGGACGAGAGAGAAGAACAATAGGTAGAAGACAATTAGCTAGAAGCCAACTCGCCGAGAAGTTGATCCTCGTCGAGTTAGCGAAACCCTACTCACGTTGTACTTTGTATACTTCAGCCTTCAACCCAGATTTAGTGAGATTGCAGGAGTAGTAACGCCGCCTAGTTGCGACGTACCGAACCTGGGTAAATTTGGTGTTCCTGGTGGCCATACTACCACGTCCCCCACGTCTCTACCAGTAGTCTCATGGCACCCCCGTCTATGAACTCTACTACGATGTCTCGACAGTTGGCGCCCACCGTGGGGCTGGCGACGTCAGGTGTTATGTTTCGATCGGGGGTACTCGGCGGAATCAGCAGTACCATAACTGTCGGAAGCTTGGAATTCGACAACGACGTCGGGTGCTTCCTCGATAATGGATCGTACATGCCAGCATGGAATTATCTCGTAAGTGCATGCGTTTTACCGATTGTATCTGCAAACATCTTTATCGGATTAACTACAAAAGCAATGGGATTCTGTGGTGGAAGTAGATTTATCCCACCCGCCCTATACCCAGTTGAAGAAAACTATGATGCCGGATTTTTCTCAGCTCGCCAATACCTCGCTAAAAAATTTCTCAGCTCGCCAATACCTCGGAGATGCCTACAATCATATCTCACTTTATTGGTATGGTGCATTCTGAGGTCGCTGAAAACACGGATGAAGGCAATCCTGTGGAAGAGGCAAATAAAAACAACCCCACAGTGGAAGTGGAAGATCCGACACCCGTCAATGAGACGACGAACTCGAAAGCCGACTCCGTGGTAGCCGTCATCAAGGCGAGATTGGAGTCGGAACCCGGATCTGAAGATTTAGACTCCAAGGATGAAGATGAGGATGCTTTC
The DNA here is from genome assembly GCA_028641055.1 of Alopecurus myosuroides. Taxonomy (NCBI): domain Eukaryota; kingdom Viridiplantae; phylum Streptophyta; class Magnoliopsida; order Poales; family Poaceae; genus Alopecurus; species Alopecurus myosuroides. Next base: position 667,209 of record CM054058.1, read on the forward strand.
GAAAGAAAGGTCAAATCTATGCAAGGGGGCTTCCACGAAGTGCTTATGGCAAAACCGGCTGAAAACACGGATGCCGAAAGCCAGGAAGACCCCAAAACACCTCCGCCAGATGAGGAAAGAGAGAATGGCGAAACCAGTCCAATTTACCCTAACGTTTAGGAATTGAAAGAAGATGAACCTGGTAAAAAAAAACCTCTTCCAAGAAGAAAAACAAGACTGCCAAGAAACTCCAGTATAAACTCCGGAAGAAGAAATTGGCAGACACTGCTAATCAAAACCTGGAAGTAGGAGGACGAAGAGGACTCAAGCCCGCGGAGAAGAAAACGAAGGAAATCCCCATTCCATTAATGTCACAATAGGACGAACTTGATTTAATTCAAACTCCATGGGACACGACGAACCCCCTGAAGTGCTTGAAGCCAGGAGACAAGCTCTCCAGCGGCAGCAGCAACAATTATTTAGAACTCGGGAAAACCTCCTAAAAACCCAGGCTCACATTAAGTTGCAGCAGGACGAAATAGAGGAGTACAGAAAAAGGAATAGATCTGGCATAAAACCTACACGGTTACCCAGAATTGCAAGACCGGTAGTATTGCCGCCAAAACAACGGTTCCAAAACCCTTCCTGGAAAAAGCAAGTAAACGACATCGATGCCAAGGGAGAATGTGCATACAAAACCGCAGCAGAAAACACGGAAGCCGCATTCGCCATCCTCAACGATGATCTGTACTCCAATGACGAAAAGCTTTAAGGGGTGTATGCTTTGTTAGGAAAAGCATTGCAACAGCAACAACGAGGGCAGGCAAGATCAGGGAAGTTGCATGACAACTCGGCCCTATGCAAAACTTCCACATGCGCCGCTGGAGCACCTGGACCTGGCAAACCTGGAGATTCAGGCAATTGCAAGGAGAAGAAAGGAGATCCGAGAAATGACAAGAAAATTCCAGATCATAAGGATGCAGCGTCCAGGACAGGATCCCATCTGCCGAAAGGTGGAGTTAATCCCCGAGACCGGGAGGAACAAAACCGGAAAGACGGAAAAGCAATGCCGCCTCCGAGACGCCCAGCTGAAAAAGCCGGAAGATACGACACCCCTCACAGACGTGAGAGATCCCGTACTCCTCCTAGGAACAAAGAAAGGCCAAGGAGTAGAACTCCACCTTATTCCAATGGACATGACAACATACGAAATAGGGATAATCCCGAAAAAGCGCACTCGCGCAACAATGGTAAAGAAAGAAGCAGATCCCCTTCTGTCCATTCAGCCGGCAGATATTCCGTTCACGCTGATAAGACGGAAATACATGATCTATACTTCGGACCTAAGTGTTTCACTGGCAGGATTCGGAGAATAACTCTACATTCTAGCTTTGCCAAAGATGGTCCAACATACCAAAAATATACCAGCAGTACAAACCCGGATACCTGGCTTTCAGACTACTATACAGTCGTCCAGATTAACAAAGGGACATATCTAGAGGCGGTAAAATTCCCCCCCCCCTAATGTTGCTGGATGGAGCCGGATATTGGATCAACGGGTTTCCGTCAAGAACCGTGGATAGTTGGGATGATATGGCTAGAGTATTCACTCAGCATTTTAGGGGAACATACAAACGCCCCAAGAGCATCAACCAGCTAAACCACTGCATCCAGTTTGAAGATGAGCCGTATGTCGACTTTATCTCAAGATGGACAACAATGAAAAATAGCTGATCTGGAGTTAGTGATGTACAAGCAATGCATGCTTTCATGAATGGCTTAAAACCCGGCCTCGTACCGTTCATGGTTGGTTCAAAGGAGCACAAAGATCTCGGATCTATGCTTACTACCGCCAATGAGCATGCAGCGGCTGAAGACGGCATTAGAGCGAGAGGTGGAAATATTGATGCTTTGGCCCAGGCCAAAAGACGCCTCGTTCTGAGAAAAAAGCTACCCTAGAAGCATAGCCAAAGACCAAAGAAGTTAATTTAGCCTTTGGAAAGGATAATGGCAGCAAATAGAAAGGAAGAAGCACAAAACCTATCTCCTACTCAAAGGAAGAGTGGGAAAAGATTAAGTCGGAAAATTGTGTCCATCATTCGCAAGTTGGGAAACCTACCCATACAAATGCGCAATGCCGGCTTAGTAAGCATATGAAATGCATTGTAGGATCCGGGAACAAAGGAAAGAACCCCAAGACAAAATTCTCCAAGCAAAAGCCAGAAGCTGAAAAAGAAGACAGTGAATCAGACACTGATGAAAAAATCCAGGAACTACAACGCAAAGGCGAACCAAAGTTCCCGAGAGTTGATGGAGAATGCAACCTAACTTTCCTGACAACTCCCTCAGCAAAACAAGCAAAGAGAATACTTCGATAAATAAACGCGTTTGTTCCACCAACCCCCAAATTCTTGAAGTACTCGAATACACCAATTACCTGGGATCAGTCTGATCATCCCGGAAAAATCCCAGAAGCCGACACACAAGCTCTAATTGTAATCCCTATTGTTCAAAGGATAAAAAGAGTGCTGATGGATGGAGGATCCAGTATCAATATCATGTACCTGGATACACTGAAGCATCTACGAATCTCCGAGACCCAGCTCAATCACAGCAACATACGTTTCCACAACATTGTTCCTGGCAGACAAGTACATTCCCTAGGAGAAATTTCCCTAGAAGTAACCTTTGGAGAAAAAGAGCATTTCCGGCAGAAAAAAATCTCTTTCTAGGTGGTGCCGTTCGAAAGTGTATACCATGCAATACTCGTACGTCCAGCTTTCGCCAAATTCATGGCAAGATCATGTTATATTTATAACAAGCTTTCGCCAAATTCCAAAAGGAGGAGTAATAACCATATTAGGAGACTTCAAATTGGCAAACGAGCCGGAAAAAGGAAACGCCCTTTGCGCCGAACAAGTGATAGAAAAGGAGGAATTGCAAGAGCTGGCAAAAGAAGTATCGCCGACAGAAATGCCGGCAGGAAAAGAAAGCCGGAAGCCGGCAGATAGTTTCAAAGCTTCCGAGAATACAAGACAGGTTATCCTAGATCCCAAAGATCCGATTTTTTTTGTCGTAGTGGGGACCGGGATGACCGACAAATAGCAAAGCGCGCTCATCAAGTTCCTCCGTGAGAATTGAGATATTTTTGCCTGGTGTCCTGCGGACATGCCGCGTGTACCGAGGGAACTTGTTGAGCATCAACTCAAAGTGATTCCAGGATCAAAACCCGTCAAACAAGGTATCTGTAGATTTGACGGAAGAAGACGGAAGGCTATTGGCAAGGAAATTATCCGACTTTTAGCAACAGATTTTATCTAGGAAGTCATACATACTGATTGGTCTGCGAACCCAGTATTAGTCCCGAAGAAAGATAGTATTATTGTTAGGATGTGTATATATTACACCGGCTTGAACAAATTGTGTCCAAAAGATAGGTTCGCGATACCGCAAATCAATCAAATAATAGATGCCACTGCTGGCTCTGAGCTATTATTCCTTTTGGATGCTTATTCTGGATACCATCAAATACGTATGAAGGAGGAGGATCAAATCAAAACTTCCTTCATAACCCCGTATGGAACTTACTATTACATAACCATGCATTTTGGCTTTAAGAACGCAGGTGCCAACGGCGGAGGCAGCAGGGGACCAGCAGGGGCCCGGCCCCCCCCCCCCAAATTGCCAACAAATTTTTTTTAACCCCAAAGGATTGGTACTTCTCGTACTCAGCTTTGGTCATATTCTGGAAGAAAAAAAAATTAGACCGCAGGGACTGCACGAGCATCCGAACCAGCCCAAGCCAAGCGCATGCGTTCCTCTCTTTCCCCTGTTCGCATGTCCCCAATTTCTCTCCAACCTCCATGGTCAACTCGACCACCAACCTGCAGACCAGGCCACTTCCCAATCCCAAATTCCCAATCCCTTGCTTGTCTGAGTTCCAATCCGACGCAGCAAGCGCCTAGGCGCGCAGCCGCGCAGGACGGCAAGCGCCGGCCAAGCCCCAGCCCGGCAGGCCGCAGGGCGCAACCGCAGGCGGGAGGCGGCACCGCAGCGGCCCCCTTGTTCTTGTCTTGCCGTTCCATCCCAGCCAGCGCCCTTGTCTCGCCGTTCCCAACTTCTTCACTGCTCAAAAGGAGAGGTACAATACTACAGTTTCCAATTTCGATTTTCACTAGTTTGTAGAATCTGGATTGATCTATGATTTGTTTGGTAAAATTGCAGACCTGTAGACTGTAGTATGATTGTATCCCCTATTCCCCTTTCAAACTTTTAGATCTGCTATATGTTTTGTTTAGCCTTGTTATTTCTGAAATAGGATTAATGCTTGATGGTGTGTGGTGTTTCAGGATAGCCATGGCTAAAAATAAAAGAAAGATTGTACCAGTTCAGAACATGCATTCTTATTTTGGGAAGAAAACAAGAGTTGATGATGGTTTAGAACAAATCAATTTGGCCGCTGTCCCAAACTTGGATGAACAAGAACCAGTAGATTTAGAAGAAGAAATACCAACAACACCACTAACAGCAAGAGTGCCAACGAGAGCACCACGACCACCTTCGGTTGAGAGAAGAAATGATGATTCCGCTGTTTTGGTAGTAGAAAGAGATCCAGGTCTGCGGTGCCAAATTTGGGATTATCCTGCTAATGATCAAGAAAAGGCTCGTTTGGCATATATGAAGCATGGGCCATATCAATTTCACAAAGAAGAGTATCCTCTTGATGATGCAGCAAACCATCCACGCAAGTTTCAATACCATTGGTTTAAAACCTTTCCTTGGTTAGAATACTCTCCTGCGAAAGATGCAGTATATTGTTTCCCATGCTTTCTATTTTATAGGAAGCCTCTAGGAAGGAAAGGGTCTGACAAGTTTACAGTGGAAGGGTTCAAAAAATGGAAGAAAGTTAACAACAGAAAGGACTACTCATTCTTGACTCACATGGGAAAGGATAGTAAATCAGCTCACAATTATGCTGTCAATTGTTATGACAATATGAAAAATAAGTCAGCTCATGTGGAACAATTAGTGGAGAAGCAAACAGAAGATGACATCAAGAGAAATAGGTTGCGTCTCAAAGTAACAATTGATGTATTACGGTGGTTAGCATTCCAGTCTTGCTCCTTCCGAGGACATGATGAAAGTCCTGGCTCAAAAAATCAAGGGAATTTTCTTGAAATAGTGAAATTGCTAGCTTCTTATGATGACGAAATTAGTGCCGCTGTATTGGGTAATGCTCCACATAATGCTAGGTATACCTCGCCACCCATTCAAAAAGAACTTCTGCATATCATTGCTTCAAATGTGCAACGTGAAATTCGTAAAGAAATTGGTGATGCTAAATTTTGCTTGCTTGTTGACGAGTCAAGAGATGAAGCAAAAAGAGAGCAAATGGTTGTGGTTATTCGTTTTGCTGATAAAAATGGTTTCACTCGAGAGCGTTTTCTTGATATTGTTCATGTTTTGGATACATCTTCAGCTACTTTAAAACATGAACTATCTTCTGTTTTGGTTCAACATCAGTTAGATGTCAACAAACTTCGTGGACAAGGATATGATGGTGCTAGTAACATGCGTGGGGAGTGGAATGGACTACAAGCCAAGTTCATGGAAGAGTGTCCTTATGCTTATTATATTCATTGTTTTGCTCATCGGTTGCAGCTAGCTCTTGTTGCTGCCGCTAAAGAAGTAGCTGATGTTCACAACTTTTTCGATCATCTTGCTCTTGTTGTCACTACAGTTGTGTCTTCTAGTAAGAGAAATGATGAGTTGCATGTTAATCAAGTTGCTGAAATGGAGAATCTCATTGAGCTTGGTGAGCTTGAAACCGGAAGTGGAGCTAATCAAGTCGGTACTTTACATCGGCCTTGTGACACAAGGTGGAGTTCTCACTATGCATCTGCTTGCAGCCTTTTGAAGCTATACAAACCAACATTGTTGGTACTTAAAAGCATTGCTATGTCTAAAGGTTCGGGTACTTCACCTTCAGCACGGGCGAAGGCTAGTGGTGCTGTTAAGTTGATGATGTCTTTCGACTTCATATTTATTCTACATGTCATGAAAGAGCTTATGGGGATAACAGATATGCTATGCAAAAAGTTGCAACTAAAGTCTCAAGATATTGTGAATGCAATGGATGACGTGAAGACTACAAAACTGCTGATTCAGGAGCTAAGAGACAATGGTTGGAGCAAGCTTAAATCTGATGTGCTTTCGTTTTGTGGGAAGCAGGGAGTTACAACACCACAATGTAGTGAGTTATATGTGGATTTCATTAATTCTCGTGCAGATGATGAGAGTACGGTTGAGCATCATTATCGGTGTGATATTTTCATGGTTGTTGTGGATCAGCAAATACAAGAGTTGAATTCCAGATTAAACAAACAAGCAACTGAGCTTCTCATTATGTGCACTTCATTGGACCCCCAAAACTCATTCAGTTCATTTGATATTGAAAATGTGTGTTCTCTAGCTTCAAAGTTCTATCCCGCTGATTTGGAAGAACAAGAAAGGGAGAATCTGAGATGTCAGTTACGACATTATGCGCATGATATACCAACACACCCAAAGTTTCAGAATTTGACAACTATATCAGAACTTTGTCAACAACTTGCAGCAACCGGAAAAAATGACGATTATCACTTGATTGATAGGTATATGATGTTCTCTGACTCTCTGTTTGCTATCTTGGTAGATTTGATCATTGCTAAAAAATACTAACTATTTCATGAACATGTTAATTCGTCTTGTTCTTACTTTACCAGTCTCAACTGCAACCACTGAACGTGCCTTCTCTGCAATGAAACTTGTGAAAACAAGGCTTCGAAATAAAATGGAAGATGGATTTCTAAGAGATTGCTTGGTAACATATATTCAAAAGGAGATTGTCATTGGAATATCAACTGATGCTATTATTGATGAGTTTGATGAAGCACCACGTCGAGTGGACTTTAACTGAAAAGTGTTAGTTGTTCTTTCTCATGTTGTCTAGATTTTTGCTTTTGGGTAATATAGGTAAATGTACATCCTTTTGTTCAATGAATTCTGATATAATTAATGAAGTAATATTTTGCTATCACTTCTTGTTGCTTTTTGGCATTTTGTTTTGCATTCTTGAGTTGTCCTCTTTGATCGGCCCCCCTCAAACAATTTTCCTGGCTCCGCCGCTGGCAGGTGCAACATACCAGCGTTGCATATAACGTTGTTTGCATAGTCAGTTTGGCAAAAATGTACACGTTTACATGGATGATATTGTCGTCGTTTCCAAGGAAAAGGAAACACTTCTAGAAGAAGAACGAGACCTTGTGCTTCAAAGTTCCGCCATTTATCAGTAAGGATTACGACGCTACCATAGTCGGAAAATCATACACCGTTCGTTCAAAGAAGGTGACTTAGTGCTAAGATTGGTGCAAGAAAGGAAGCACAAGTTAGCCCCAGTCTGGGAGGGACCATTCGCATTAGCAAGGCTATGAAAATGGATCTTTCTACCTTGTAGATATTCAGGATACGGAGGATGATCCCAAAAGACCGAATCGCAAAAGAAAGAGAAAGATAGATGTCGAACTGGGAGAGACAAAGAGACCCTGAAGCATCCAGCAGTTGCATCCCTTCTACACTTAGTTCAATTTCTATGTAAACATCTTTGAGATCATGAAATAAAGTTGCCGGAATTCATGTATTTATGTTTTACATGTTTATTATATTACAAAGCATAAGTCCGTCTTATCTATTTTCCAATGATCTTTCAAAATACTCAATGTTAACCCGAATTGTGCCTGCGTGCTCGGAGTTAAAAAACTGAATGATTTTTGTCCTAATGAGGCTTAAGGAAACCCAGATTGTGCCTGCATGCCTAAGTTTCATACAAATTTAAAATTTCTTATTTTTCTCTAAGTATTGTCTGATTGTTTCTATATTGGGTCACTGAAATTAGTAAGTACAATGCCTTGGTACAATCCATGTTTCCGAGTTTAGACTGATCGGTTAAACCCAGTCACTTGGCGTCAAGATTAAGTACTTTTGAGCCATTTCAAACACTAAGGACACTTAAAACATTTAAGCCAGAGAACTTAGAAAGCAAAGGAATTAAAACCCGGAAAACTTGCAAAGACTTATAAATTCAACTGCAAAAGCGGAGTACTTGTTTATACAAATGATAGATAACATTACAATGAATATTATATTGTAAGAATACTAATGCTTCTATTTTTCCTGCCTTCTACCCAGGACTCAAGCAGCTTCTTTGGGATCCGAGTCTTCACCCTCGCTGCTCGAATCCTCGGGAGTTGTCAGAATTTCCTCCTCGGGGTAGAAGGTGGAGATGTTCACCATTTTTGCTATCTTTGTAGCATGGCCTTTGACAGAGTCAAAGATGCTGCCCCGCTGCGCATCTGTGTATCCTTGAGGGATACCTGACGCCACGCGCCAAGACTTGGCGGTGGTATAATGCATACGCATGCGCCCAAGGGCCATGCGCGCAGCACCACGAGCCGCGGAGCAGAACCAGGAGTCCTTGCGGTTCGCCACCTCCTCGATTGCCTTAGGAAGCTTACTGACTTCCGAGAATTCTCTTGCTTTGTCGGAATGTACTGTTTGATAAGTAGCATTCCCGCAGATTTAAGCGCGGTGAAGACCTTCTCAAAAGCCCGGATTTTTTCGATCCGGGTAAGTGAGGGGCTAACTTCTGTTTTAATCAACAAAAGAAAGTTAGGAAAACAGAAGAAGGGAAAAAGAAAAATCCGGTAAAATTTTAAAAACTTACCGAGAATTCTGTCCATCTCAGTGCCTTCCTCAAGGCGCTGGTTCAGGGCATTCTCCAAGTATCTGATGGTGGCCTTGTCCTCCTCGGCCTGGTTGGAGGCCTTAGACTCGGCAATGCCGACAGCCAGTTGACTGGCCTCCAGGTCTTTCTGGAGCTTCACAGTCATCTTGTGAAGTTCCAGGTTTTCCTTGCGGAGATTCTCGGCATTGCCGTTATGTTCAGAAATTTGTTTGGATTTCCCAAAGAAGCTGAAAATCAATTAAAATAAAGAGTAAAAAACTCGGAAAATTACCTAGAAAAAATCCTAAACAAAAGTAGTGATAAAAATTACCTGTTGATTCATCCAGCTTTTGCTGAACGGAGGCCAGCTTCGAAGTCCTTATCTTCAAGAATGTTAAGGAGAGTTTTCACTTACTTATTCTTGATGGTAAGTTTACTAAAAACTTCCATGTTAATGTTTTCAACAGTTTGCTGAAACACGGAAAAGAGACAAAGCACTTAAGTCAAAAAACAAGCAAGGTCATGATAAAAAAATTAAGTCAAAAGTAAATACATTTGGCAAAATGCTTGGGGGCTAGAGATATTACCTGGCTCATCCGTTGGAGATCCGACAAATTCTCGTTGAATTCCTTTGTATACCCGGCAAAGAGAATTCCAACGTGGCAAAGGCCATCTTGGATAATCTGCCGAGGCGAAAACACGAAGTTATTCCTAACAATAAGTCCGCCTTGCGGCCAAGGATGGATTAAAGGAGCAGGGGCAAAGTACTTTTTCGCGAATGGATGAATATATCCATGTTCGTCAAAGTGTTCTTCTTGTTTTACTTTGAATTGCGGGTCATAGTTAGGGATTGGCTCTTCCTTTGGAACATTGGAAGGACCCCAACTTCTGGCTCCATCGCCCTTTCCCCCGCGTCCGACTCCGATGCAATGGGCTAGCTGGTCTGGATGGGATCCTCTTCCCTAGCAGCCACTCCTCAGCTGCAACCAGAGTGTCGAGAGCAGTAGCAGGAGAAGGTTGTGTCCCTCTCCGGGCAACAGACTTCAATTTCTTTCGGCTTTTTGGCTTCAGGGTTGTCGAAGCCAGGCTGGAAAGGAAAAAATCCGAGACGTTAGAATTCCGAAAAAGGGAAGAAGTTCCTGCAACAAAAAGCAGAGAAAAGAAAAACCCGGATGATTTACCTGGAAGTCGCGACGGGAACTCCGTCAAGTTCAATCACCTCATGAGCAGTGGAAGGATTCTTGCGTTTCCGTCCGCCTGCAAAGTTGGCACGCATTGCGTCCAACTCGGCATTGGTGGCAAGATCCTCCTCAGAAAGATCAGCCAACTGTAAAAGAAGCACAAAATCCGGCTAAGTTAAAAATCTGAGAAAGAGAAAATCGAGAAATTGCCAAAGAAGAAAAATGTTACCTTTGGAGCTGGATTTCCCTCATTGTCGATACATCATAGTAGAGTTCATAGACGGCGGTGCCATGAGACTACTGGTAGAGGCGTAGGGGGACGTGGTAGTATGGCAACCAAGGACACCAAATTTACCCAGGTTCGGTACGTCCCAACTAGGAGGCGTTCCTACTCCTGTAATCTCACTAAATCAGGGCTGAAGCCTGAAGTATATAAAGTACAACGTGAGTAGGGTTTCGCTATCTCAACGAGGATCAACTTCTCGGCGAGTTGGCTTCTAGCTAATTGTCTGTCTCTTTTTTCTCTCCCGTCTGGATTTATATAGATGGCAGGGTTATGGCTTACAAAAGGAAACCCAGAAGACTACGGAAAGTATCTAACTTGGAAAACACGAATCCCCCTTCTACTACAAGCCGCACCACTTTGGGCCGTGGTCTCGGTTCTTCTAGAATCTGGCTTCTGCGCGTCAGCTTACTGGGCCGCCTAATGGACTGTGATCCATTACCAATCATGCCACCCGGGTAATCTGGCTCTTTAGGACAATTCAGGATATACCCCTAATCGGTATATATCCGACAATAGCCCCCAAGAAGGATTGAGACTTCGTTCTGCCACCTTTCGTCAATTTGCATTGTTTTCCGAGAAATGTTGGCACTTCTTCTCGATTCTTCTTTTTTCCAAATCATTCATAACGTGAAACTCAGATTTTGTGAGAATCCGCCTTTTTCTTCCACGAGCCTTCGTGGAGAAGAAACTTCATGACGTCAGCGGCGAAATCGTGCTGACATCACGGACGTTTGGGTTCAGTGTGAAAACCCTGAAACTTATCTCTGACAGATTCTCACAGGAAACGAGGAGATAGCTATTATCACCCCGTCCCCTCATTTCTCGGATTTTCTGGGCGTGACACGCGTCAAGGATCCAACGACTAAAATAGCCGTTGTAGCCCATCTCAACGCATTTCTGGCTATAAATAGCCGCCTCGGGCCCTCCGGATTATCCTTCCGCTCTCTCTTCTCCCTCAAGCCCCATGCGCCATTACCATAGAGCTCGAGTTTGCGAGAGTGAGTAGAGACCGAGCGACAACACCTTCCCCGGGAAAAGCCATCGGAGGGTCCGGATCCACGCCGCGCCGCCTGAATATGACCACCTGAGGATCACCCCACGCTACGGGGGAGAGCTCCGTCGCCCACGACATAGACATCATAATCAGCGACATCGATCCACAGCTGGACTCCCCCGGCCGCGAAGGAGGGAAACGCCGGCAACTCGGCCTACGGGGATCTTCCTCCCACGACCGAAAGCGTGCCGCCGTCCTCTACCGCGCCAACTCCTCCCCTCGCCACCAAGCCCGCGGAATAAAACCTCGCTCGCGGCGGTGAGGAGCTCGCCGCCTCGGGCGCTGCCGGAGCCGAAGAAGAAGAGGAGGAAAACTCCGGGAACTGAAGCCACTGCAACGTGGTTCCGTCCCTTCTTTTGACAATGGAGAAGGAGGGGCTCGTGCGGAAAGGTAAATGGAGGAATGAGGAGGACGACTCCGAGTCATCGCCAAAAGCTGGAGAAAGGGTTCTCCTTACCTCTCACATCAGTAGAGGTATGGGATTTCCACCTTCCGCCTTTTTTCTCCAAGTGCTGAACTATTACAACATCCAACCACATAATGTTTCTCCAAATTCCCTTCTTTATCTAGCCGGGTTCCAAGACCTTTTCGAAGGGTATCTAGGAATAGAACCTAGGTTAGATTTCTGGCAGTATTGCTTCGGGGTGAAGCGCAACGCCTCCGAGGGCGCTCTCCCTACCTGCGGGACCATCTCCTTCACCCTGCGTAGGTTTAGGGAGGATTGGTTTCCGAAAATAAATACCTCGGAATCCGTCAAATTTTGGACGGGTTCCTTCTTTTACCACGAAGATGTCCTGTATCCTGGAAAGGATACGGGCATTCCACCTTTTGTCAACTCCGCTGCCACTCCCCAAGACAATTGGGCAGTGGACGCAGTCCAAACCTTGCCGTCGGATCTGCTGAGAATCAAACGGCGCATCGCCAAGCTCGTTTCCGCGTCATCTCCACTTACCGGCATGGACACGGTTCTATGCTGGCTAGAAAGGAGGATCCAGCCCCTGGCCCACCGTGGTCCCCGACTCATGTGTGAATACACGGGACCGAAAGACGCAATGAGGTTAACGAACAAATCTTTGACGGCAAAATATTTGAGGAAACACGTCAACCAGCTGGTCGCAACACACGACGAATATGAGGAAAGCCGTCTGATGTACACGGCAACAAACCCGACTCCAAAGGTATGGTTCTCCATTTTGGGCTTTGGTTCTGCATTTCCCCTTTCTTGGATATTTTTTCTAACCCGGACTTTGTCTTTTTTTGACATCTTATCGATCTTCCTCAGGAGGATCTTGCTACCGATGCCGAGTTGGACGCACTGTGTGCCAACTTTGCAGCTGACGGAAGCGCAAGAAGCCTTTCGCTACTCAGGAAATAATCGACCTTGACGGAGTTCCCGTCGCTACTTCCAGGTAAATCATCCGGGTTTCTGTTTTCACTGTTTTTTGTTGCAGGAAACTTCTTTTCCTTCTCAGAATTCTAACTTCTTGGATTTTATCTTTCTAGCTTGGCTCCGACAACACTGAAGCCAAAAGGACAGAAGAAACTTAAGTCTGTTGCCCGGAGAGGGGCACAACCTTCTCCCGCTGCTGCTCCCGACACTCCGGTTGCAGCTGTGGTGGAAAATATGGCTGCCAGGGAGGAGGATCCCCTGCAGACCAGCCAGCCCATTGTGCCGGATACGGACGCGGGGAAAGGGCGATGGAGTCGGAAGTTGGGGGTCCTTCCAATGCTCCAATGGAAGAGCCAATCCCCAACTATGACTAGCAATTCAAGGTAAAACAAGAAGAATACTTTGACGAACATGGATATATTCAACCATGGGCGACAAAGTACTTTGCCCCAGCTCCTCTAATGCGTCCTTGGCCGCAAGGCATACTTATTGTTAGGAATAACTTCGTGTTTTCGGCTCGGCAGATTATCCAAGAGGGAATTTCCCACGTTGGGATTCTCTTTGCCGAGTATATAAAGGAATTCAACGAGAATTTGTAAAATCTCCAACGGATGAGCCAGGTAATATCTCTAGCCCCCAAGAATTTTTCCAAATGTATACTTTTTTGACTTAATGCTTTTATCATGACCTGCATGTTTCCTGACTTAAGCATTTTGTCTCTTTTCCGTGTTTCAGCAAACTGCTGAAAACATTAACATGGAAGTTTTCAGTAAGATTACCTCAAGAATAAATAGGTGAAAACTCTCCTTAACATTCTTGGGGATAAGGATTCGGAGCTGGCTCCCGTTCAGCAAAAGCTGGCTGAATCAGCAGGTAATTTTTATCATTGCTTTTGTTTAGATTTTTTTGTAAGTAATTTTCCGAGTTTTTAACTCTTCATTTTACTTGCTTTTCAGCTTCTTTGGCGAAAGCCAAACAAATTGGTGAAGATGCCGGCATTGCCGAGAACCTCCGCAAGAAAAACCTTGAACTTCCCAACCTCACTGTGAAGCTCCAGAAAGACCTGGACGCCAGCCAACTGGCTGTTGGCATTGCCGAGTCCAAGGCCTCCAGCCAGACCGAGAAGCACAAGGCCACCATCAAGGACCTGGAGAATGCCCTGAACCAACGCCTTGAGGAAGGCACAGAGATGGACAGAATTCTCCGTAAGTTTTTAAACTTTTATCGGATTTTTTTCCCTTCTTCTGTTTTTCCAAACTTTCTTTTGTTGATTGAAACAGAAGGTAGCCCCCAACTTACCCGGATCAAAAGAATTCGGGCTTTCGAGAAGGTCTTCACCGCGCTTAAAGCTGCGGGGATGTTACTTATCAATAAGTACATTCCCGAAAAAGCAGGAGAGTTCTCGGAAGTCAGTAAGCTTTTGGAGGCGATCGAGGAGGTGGCGAACCGCAAGGAATCATGGTTCCGCTCCGCGGCTCGCGGTGGTGCGCGCATGGCCCTTGGGCTTATGCGTATGCATTAGACCACCGCCAAGTCTTGGCGCGTGGCGTCAGGTATCCCTCAAGGATACACGGACGTGCAGCGGGCCAACATCTTCGACTCCGTCAAAGGCCACACTACCAAGATAGCTAATATGGTGAACATATCCACCTTCTACCCCGAGGAGGAAATTCCGATAACTCCAGAGGATTCCAGCAGCGAGGATGATGACTCGGATCTCGAAGAAGCTGCTTGAGTCCTGGGTAGAAGGCATGCAAAAATAGAAGAATTACTATTCTTACAATGTAATATTCATTGTAATGCTATCTATCATCTATTATATATTAAAAGCAATATACGGATATCAAATAGAGGCGCTAGGTTGATCCACATCATCTCAATTATTTTGTATGGTTAGATCTAAAATGGATGCCTCGGATTAAACATGAGATTAACAGTTACGTGATTGTGCAATCCGGTTGTTGACACGTTGTATTGAACACCTCCTAAAGTAAAAAAAAAAACTGAACTCATATCTTATCGTGGTAGTCTCCCAATCTGGCCTGGTCGATGCTTGGTGTGGCAGCCATCCCTCGACCCTTTTGTGTCCGGGGACAGCGGCGTCAGACATACTGCGATCAATCTGGCAGTAGTCTCTTTGTGATCAAGTTAAGGAGTTCCTCCATGAGTATACAGATAGACTGCGGCCGGTGCTAGCTGCACATGAGGCGTCGGAGGCCGTCGTCTTGATGTCTTGCCGTTCATATAAATCAAGCCCGAAAACCAGAAGGACAACACAGTTTGATCCGACGGTGTGATTAATCTTCTTTTGTTGTTTGTTGCTACTTGGATGAATAAACAGCGGAGTGCAGCGGTTGCATTAATCGAGATTCTGGCGACGGGGCTGATTCCGTCAATATAGATTTAGGTGACGCGGCTGATCTCTGTTGATATTCACGATACGAGTGGATCCACTTCAGCCATTCAAGGTCAGATTCGTCCTTCTAATGCATACATGTACCAGGTTTGAGCCTATATCGTAATTCTAAACCTCTTACTGTAGGTCTTATGAGCTCTACGATGTCTCTGCGTCTGCGGGCTGGTCATGAGACCTCGGCAAAAAGCTCTATGATTGTGTTACACGCAATAGCAAAACAACGATGAAATTAAGCAAGATCGAACCAACGGGGACACGAGATTTTAACGTGGAAAACCCTTCCAAAGAGGAAGAGAAAAAACCACGGGCGCCAGCCAGCAATACTTCACTATTTCGGGTGAGGTTACAATCGCGCCGGGATTTACAATGTATGGCTTATCCCGTGCGGCGGCTTACAAGAGGTATATAAAGGCGGTCCTGACCTAACTAGGTCGGTAACAGGTAATCCAACTCCGACTCGGTAACAACTCGTACCGTACCGCGGGGGGCTGCCGCCCCCCGCACCCCCCTCCGTGCAGTCCACGTTTGTGCGGGGCGAGTGTGGGGCCAACTTCAAGACTTCGTTGCGCCTCCGGCTCCACTACGTCTTGAAGTTCGGCCTTTATCAGTATATACGAATATGAATTTGGATCACCATAAAATAACACTCCACCTTGAGACAAATTCCCTCTTGTAGCATAAATGAGAACCTTCACCTGAAACACACAAAGGAAACACCTTCGGCGCCACATAGCCTCTTGGGCTAAGCAATGATACCAACTAAGCTCGAGCAAAGCTCAAACTTAGTAATAGGAACTGGTTTTGTCATCATATCAGCAGGATTATCATGAGTACTAATCTTGCATACCTTCAGCTTACCTTGTGCAACAACATCACGCACATAATGGTACTTGACATCAATGTGCTTTGTTCTCTCATGGAACATCTGATCCTTAGTAAGGTAAATTGCACTCTGACTGTCGCAAAATAGGTTAAAGCAAGTATCATCTCCACAAAGCTCAGCAAACAAACCTTTCAACCAAACTGCCTCTTTGCATGCTTCAGCAATAGCCATATACTCAGCCTCAGTAGTAGATTGTGCAACAACACCCTGCAAGGTAGCCTTCCAGCTAACGGCACATCCACTAATCGTAAACACATAACCTGTGAGGGATCTCCTCTTATCCAAGTCGGCAGCATAATCTGAATCCACATAGCCTGCGAGTCCCTCACCAGTCTTGCCAAACTTCAAGCAAGCTTTGGATGTGCCGCGAAGGTACCTGAAAATCCACTGAACAGCTTTCCAATGTTCTTTACCAGGATTAGCCATGTATCGACTGACCAAACTCATAGCATATGATAAATCAGGCCGAGAACACACCATGGCATACATTAAGGAACCAACAGCACTAGCATAAGGAACTCGTGACATATACTCAATATCTTTGTCAGTAGTAGGACATTGCAATGCTGACAACTTGAAGTGTGAAGCAATTGGAGTACTAACAGACTTTGCATCATGCATATTAAAACGATGAAGGACTTTCTTAATGTAATTCTCCTGACTAAGAAATAGCAATCTAGATTTTCTGTCTCTTGAAATTTCCATACCTAGAATTTTCTTAGCAGGACCAAGATCCTTCATCTCAAACTCACTACTCAATTGTTTCTTCAATGTAGTGATTTCTTTCATGCTCTTGGCAGCAATTAACATATCATCAACATATAGCAGCAAGTATATAGGTGATTCATCAACAAATTTAATGTACACACAGCTATCATATTCAGACCTCTTAAAGCCATGTGACATCATAAAAGAATCAAACCTTTTATACCATTGTCGAGGAGACTGTTTCAAACCGTAGAGAGACTTCTTTAGCTTGCACACGAAATCCTCTTTACCAGGCACTATGAACCCTTCAGGTTGGTCCATGTATATTTCCTCCTCAAGTTCTCCATGCAAAAACGCAGTCTTCACATCTAACTGCTCAAGCTCAAGATCATGCATAGCAACAATACTAAAGAAAGTACGAATAGAACTATGCTTGACAACAGGTGAGAACACATCATTATAATCCACTCCTGGAATCTGACTGAAACCTTTTGCTACTAACCTTGCCTTAAACCTTGGAGGCTCACTGGGAGATAAGCCCTCCTTTCTTTTGAATATCCACTTACAGCGGACGGCCTTCTTTTGTTTAGGCAAGCGCACAATATCCCATGTGCCATTCTTATCAAGTGATTGCATCTCTTCGTGCATTGCACCAATCCACTTGTCACGATCAACCGAAGCAATAGCTTCATTATATGTAGCAGGTTCAGCATCATTCTCTACCTGTTCTGCACAACTTAGAGCAAAATAAACAACATCACATTCCTCAATTAAACGAGTACGAGGTCCTTTATTCCTCTTCTCTCTGCGTTCTGCAATAGACAAATTTTCTTGCTGCACAATAGGAGGTGAGGGCGGCACAATATCCTCCTCAACAATTTCAGTTTCCTCCTCATCCAGATGGTCTGGCTCCACCTGCAAACGAACTCGTGGTTCGTCCTCATCAGAAGAATCAGGCATAACATCAGTTGACAAACTGTCCTCATACATAACAGATTCATTAAACACAACACTTCTGCTAAAGGAAGTCTTTTTGGTTTCCGGGTTCCACAACTTATATCCTTTTACTCCAGAACCATAACCAAGAAATAAGCACTTAATAGCTCTAGGCTCTAATTTTCCATTATCAACATGAGCATAGGCAGTGCAACCAAAAACTTTCAGTTGTGAATAATCAGCTGACTCACCAGACCATACCTCAATAGGAGTTTTCTTGTCAAGAGGGATGGATGGTGACCTGTTGATCAAGTAGCAGGCAGTGTTGGCAGCCTCAGCCCAAAAACGCCTATTCATGCGGGCGTTGGACAACATGCAGCGAGCTTTGGAGATGATCGTCCTATTCATCCGCTCAGCTACACCATTCTGCTGAGGTGTGTATGGGATGGTGTGGTGCCTGACAATGCCTTCCTGCACACAATAATCATCAAAAGCATGCGAACAAAATTCGCCACCATTGTCAGTACGAAGTACCTTCACCTTTCTCTCAGTTTGCTTTTCAATCATAACTTTCCACTCTTTAAAAGCAGCAAAAGTATCATCCTTAGTTTTCATAAAATAAGGCCAAACTCTTCTAGAGTAATCATCAATGATAGTAAGCATATAACGAGCACCACCATAAGAGGGCTTACGTGAAGGCCCCCATAAATCAGCATGTACATAATCCAATGTACCTTTAGTGCTATGAACGGAAGCATTGAACTTAACTCTCTTATGCTTACCAAACACGCAGTGTTCACAGAACGGCAACTTACTCATATTGCAGTTCTTCAGCAGTTCTCTCTTCACCAATTCTGCCATACCATGTTCACTCATATGTCCAAGCCGCTTATGCCAGAGGTTAGTTGTACTTGCATCATCATTAGTAATAACAGCAGCAGTACCAGACAAAGTGCTACCTCTAAGAATATATAACTTGGCAGAATTCATATCACCAATCATAACAATGAGAGAACCTTTTGATACCTTCAGGCGTTTATCCCCTCCGGCATATTTGTACCCGTCACAATCAAGTGTACTCAGCGAGATCAAATTTCTCGCCATGGATGGTATGTGTTTCACTCCCGTCAATGTACGTGTCATCCCTCCATGGGTCTTGATCTGAACAGATCCAACGCCAACAATGTGACATTTGTTGTCGTTCCCCACACGCACAAAATCTCCAGTCTGCACAGCTTCATAAGAACTGAACCATTCTTTGTTACAGCAAATATGAAACGAACAAGCAGTATCAAGAATCCACTCATCATCACGGGTAACACATGCAGTAAAAACAGCTAAGCATTCACCATCCGAACTATTATCACCAGCAACAACAGCAGCCTTACCAGTACCATTACCATTACCGTCAGAATTATTTTTCGGTTGGTATGTGCCGTTCCTTTTCTCCTTGTTCTGTACCTTCCAGCAATCATCAATGGTGTGATTGGTTTTCTTACAGTACCTGCAGAACTTGTCTCGTCCTTTGGACTTTGAACGGCCCCTGCTTTTATCTCTGTTGTTGTTGTTGTAGTTGTTATCTCGCTGCTCAGGTCTACCTCGTACCTGCAATGCATCGCCTTTCGAGGACGATGTGTTAGCCTGCACCATAACTTTCATCTTTTCCCTGGTCTGCAGGGCCTCACAAACTTCCGCAAGAGTTAGTTCATCGCGGCTTAACAGTATGGTATCACGCAGGTTTGTAAAAGAACTAGGCAGCGAACATAACAGCAGAAGAGCTAAGTCTTCATCCTCATATTTTACCTCCATCGACACTAGGTCGGACACGATCTCCTTAAAGATCGACAAGTGGCTCATGACAGAACCACCATCCTGCATCTTGAGCGAGAACAGCTTCATCTTTACGTGCATCTTGCTGGTGAGATCTTTTGACATGCAGATCGATTCCAGCTTGACCCACAACTCAGCCGCGGATTTCTCCAACAGCACCTCTTGCAATATATCATTAGACAGATGAAGCTGAATCAACGACAAAGCCTTACGATCTTTGCGTTTCTCCTCAGCAGTCCAAGCCTTGGCTTCCTTATTCCCGAAAGAATCCAGCGCCTCATCAAGATCCGATGTTTGCGACAGAACCGCACGCATCTTTACTTGCCACAGAGAAAACCTCGTCTTGTAGTCCAGCAACGGTAGATCAAACTTCATCGATGCCATCGCGAATCCCTAATCTGAAAACAGGGCTCTGATACCACTTGTTACACGCAATAGCAAAACAACGATGAAATTAAGCAAGATCGAACCAACGGGGACACGAGATTTTAACGTGGAAAACCCTTCCAAAGAGGAAGAGAAAAAACCACGGGCGCCAGCCAGCAATACTTCACTATTTCGGGTGAGGTTACAATCGCGCCGGGATTTACAATGTATGGCTTATCCCGTGCGGCGGCTTACAAGAGGTATATAAAGGCGGTCCTGACCTAACTAGGTCGGTAACAGGTAATCCAACTCCGACTCGGTAACAACTCGTACCGTACCGCGGGGGGCTGCCGCCCCCCGCACCCCCCTCCGTGCAGTCCACGTTTGTGCGGGGCGAGTGTGGGGCCAACTTCAAGACTTCGTTGCGCCTCCGGCTCCACTACGTCTTGAAGTTCGGCCTTTATCAGTATATACGAATATGAATTTGGATCACCATAAAATAACAGATTGTTCTCGCGCATGGTCACGAGTTGTCTTGACCTCAGCAAATAGAACAATCATGTTGCCTGGCAAGAGGCGCTAGCAGGCGATTGTGCCATCAGTTGTGAGGTTGGAGTACCACCAGCATACCAGGTAAGGACGTAAGGTACCGATGTGTACATGCCCATAGCGTCCTCTGCCCACGATCCGAAAATTTCAGCACACATAATCTCAACTATTAAAATTCGTTGCCTAGAATATGTCAGATCAAAAGATAATGAGTTGTTACTCGGAGCCAAATCTCAATTGATAAAAGTAGAGTTCAAAATTCTAGACACGCGGATCATATCCTCTAAAGTTTACATGGTAATTAAAAAAACTTATTTATCCCGTGTTTTCTGTATATTTACAATAACTCATGTAACACCTTAATTTTATAAGTTAAAAGATGAAATAGACATATGTATGCAAGTCATGAGATTTCAAAGATTTGATATATTGGTTTACAAGTTAGTTGTTCTAACACTAATTGGTCAGTACAGAACTCGTAGCTAATCTCTTAATTTGGATTTAGATAGAAAAGTGGAACTCGGAATGAGGTATCATACAATTTGTGTGCAGACAGTGAACCAAATTTGCTTGCTGCGTGCGTAAATACCTTTGTAATAAATATAATTTATTGTTTAAATATAATAGTAACAAGAGCATCATTTACTACTACCACAACATTTTTGTGCAGCCATAGAATTTACTGTCCATATTTTTGTGCAGCCATAGATTTTAAGATCTTCTCAATGGTGAACAAAATATAATAGCAACAAGAGCATCCTTTACTACTTAAGTGTATTTACTGTTCAAAATATCTCCCGATATACTGATTTATCGGCTGATTTATCTCTTATCGGGTGGTGACCGATAAGATATATGAATATCACCAGAGTTTATTTTTCATGCTAATTTATTGATATGACAAGTGATTTATTGGTCGATATGCCGATATATCGATTTTCTAGCGCTCAAAACTATAAATAATGCACGATATCCATCATAGAATTTTTAGTATTATTTATTATAATATATCTATATATATCGTATTTTAGAATGTTTAGTGCCAATATAATATATTTATACCACATATTTTAGATGTTTTAGTGTTGAAATTTGGGATTTCAAGTAAACTGGCCGATAAATTGTAGACCGATAAAATCGATTTATCGGCCAATAAGCCGACTTATCTCTTATCTTGATCCGACCGACAAGTTAATGGTAACTGATATCCCGAACTTTGATTTTACTCCATCAACTTTTTTACTTCCCCTCTGCGCACCCTGCGTTGATGCACAGCCAGCTCAAATAACATGATATACTTCCATGAAAAAAAGTTTAATGAAACACAAACAATATTGTAATAACAGGAAATGTGTATTCTCACACAAATTTAATTTTTTGAAAGATATCTCTCGCTCAAGTGATATTTAATTTACGGTGATTACAAAACTACTTTATCTTACCATAATATAAATTTCTATGGAATCATAGAATGTGTTTTCACTTTTGACATTTTCAGACATTGCCCTCGCATTTGCGAGGGCCACCATGCTAGTTTGTATAAACAAGTACTCCGCTTTTGAAGTTTAATTTATAAGTCTTTGCAAGTTTTCCGGGTTTTAATTCTTTTGTCTTCTAAGTTCTCTGGTTTATATGTTTTAACTGTCCTTAGTGTTTGAAATTGCTCAATGGTACTTAATCTTCACGCCAAGTGACTGGGTTTAACCGATCAGTCGAAACTCGAAAGCAACTCGACGAGGATCAACTTCTCGGCGAGTTGGCTTCTAGATAATTGTCTGTCTCTTTCTTCTCTCCCGTCCAGCTTTATATAGGTAGCCGGGTTAGGGTTTACAGAAACGAAACCTTTAAGAGTATCGCCAAGCTCGTTTCCGCGTCACCTCCACTTACCGGCATGGACACGGTTCTATGCTGGCTAGAAAGGAGGATCCAGCCCCTGGCCCACCGTGGTCCCCGACTCATGTGTGAATACACGGGACCGGAAGACGCAATGAGGTTAACGAACAACTCTTTGACGGCAAATTTTTTGAGGAAACACGTCAACCAGCTGGTCGCAACACGCACCGAATATGAGGAAAGCCGTCTGATGTACACGGCAACAAACCCGGCTCCAAAGGTATGGTTCTCCATTTTGGGCTTTGGTTCTGCATTCCCCCTTTCTTGGATATTTTTTCTAACTGGGGCTTTGTCTTTTTTTGACATCTTGTCGATCTTCCTGAGGAGGATCTTGCTACCGATGCCGAGTTGGACGCACTGTGTGCCAACTTTGCAGGCGGACGAAAGCGCAAGAAGCCTTTCGCTACTCAGGAAATAATCGACCTTGACGGAGTTCCCGTCGCTACTTCCAGGTAAATCATCCGGGTTTCTATTTTCTCTGTTTTTTGTTGCAGGAAACTTCTTTTCTTTCTCAGAATTCTAACTTCTTGAATTTTATCTTTCTGGCTTGGCTCCGACAACACTGAAGCCAGAATGACAGAAGAAACTTAAGTCTGTTGCCCGGAGAGGGGCACAACCTTCTCCTGCTGCTGCTCCCGGCACTCCGGTTGCAGTTGTGGTGGAAAATATGGCTTCCATGGAGGAGGATCCCCTGCAGACCAACCAGCACATTGTGCCGGATACGGACGCGAGGGAAAGGGCGATGGAGTCGGAAGTTGGGGGTCCTTCCAATGCTCCAATGGAAGAGCCAATCCCCAACTATGACTAGCAATTCAAGGTAAAACAAGAAGAATACTTTGACGAACATGGATATATTCAACCATGGGCGACAACGTACTTTGCCGCAGCTCCTTTAATCCGTCCTTGGCCGCAAGGCGGACTTATTGTTAGGAATAACTTCGTGTTTTCGGCTCGACAGATTATCCAAGAGGGACTTTCCCACGTTGGGATTCTCTTTGCCGAGTATGCAAAGGAATTCAACGAGAATTTGTCGAATCTCCAACGGATGAGCCAGGTAATATCTCTAGCCCCCAAGAATTTTGCCAAATGTATACTTTTTTGACTTAATGCTTTTATCATGACCTGCATGTTTCCCGACTTAAGCATTTTGTCTCTTTTCCGTGTTTCAGCAAACTGTTGAAAACATTAACATAGAAGTTTTCAGTAAGATTACCATCAAGAATAAAGAGGTGAAAACTCTCCTTAACATTCTTGAGGATAAGGACTCGGAGCTGGCTCCCGTTCAGCAAAAGCTGGCTGAATCAGCAGGTAATTTTTATCACTGCTTTCGTTTAGATTTTTTTGTAAGTAGTTTTCCGAGTTTTAACTCTTCATTTTACTTGCTTTTCAGCTTCTTTTGCGAAAGCCAAAGAAATTTTTGAAGATGCCGGCAATGCCGAGAACCTCCGCAAGGAAAACCTGGAACTTCACAACCTCACTGTGAAGCTCCAGAAAGACTTGGAGGCCAGCCAACTGGCTGTCGGCATTGCCGAGTCCAAGGCCTCCAGCTAGGCCAAGAAGGACAAGGCCACCATGAGGGATCTGGAGAATGCCCTGAACCAACGCCTTGAGTAAGGCACAGAGATGGACAGAATTCTCCGTAAGTTTTTAAACATTTATCGGATTTTTTTTCACTTCTTCTGTTTTTCCAAACTTTCTTTTGTTGATTGAAACAGAAGGTAGCCCCCAACTTACCCGGATCAAGAGAATTCGGGCTTTCGAGAAGGTCTTCACCGCGCTTAAAGCTGCGGGGATGTTACTTATCAATAAGTACATTCCCGAAAAAGCAGGAGAGTTCTCGGAAGTCAGTAAGCTTTTGGAGGCGATCGAGGAGGTGGCGAACCGCAAGGAATCATGGTTCCGCTCCGCGGCTCGCGGTGGTGCGCGCATGGCCCTTGGGCTTATGCGTATGCATTAGACCACCGCCAAGTCTTGGCGCGTGGCGTCAGGTATCCCTCAAGGATACACGGACGTGCAGCGGGCCAACATCTTCGACTCCGTCAAAGGCCACACTACCAAGATAGCCAATATGGTGAACATATCCACCTTCTACCCCGAGGAGGTAATTCCGACAACTCCAGAGGATTCCAGCAGCGAGGATGATGACTCGGATCCCGAAGAAGCTGCTTGAGTCCTGGGTAGAAGGCATGCAAAAATAGAAGAATTACTATTCTTACAATGTAATATTCATTGTAATGCTATCTATCATTTGTATAAACAAGTACTCCGCTTTTGAAGTTTAATTTATAATTCTTTGCAAGTTTTCCGGGTTATAATTCTTTTGTCTTCTAAGTTCTCTGGTTTATATGTTTTAACTGTCCTTAGTGTTTGAAATTGCTCAATGGTACTTAATCTTCACGCCAAGTGACTGGGTTTAACCGATCAGTCAAAACTCGGAAGCATGAATTGTACCACGGCATTTTAACTTACTAATTTCAGTGACCCAACATACAAACAATCAGATAATACTTATAGAAAAGTAAGGAATATTGAAATTTGTATGAAACTTAGGCACGTAGGCACAATCTGGGTTTCCTTAAGCCTCCTTAGGCCGAAAATCATTCAGTTTTTTAACTCCGAGCAAGCAGGCACAATTCGAGTTAACATTGAGTATTCTGAAAGATCATTGGGAAATAGATAAGACAGACTTATGCTTTGTACTGTAACAAACATGTACAAGATAAATGCATGAATTCCGACAACTTTATTTCATGATTTCAAAGATGTTTACATAGAAATTGAACTAAGTGTAGAAGGGACGTAACTGCTGGATGGTCCAGGGTCTCTTTGTCTCTCCCAGTTCGACATCTATCTTTCTCTTTCTTTTGCAATTCGGTCTTTTGGGATCATCCTCCGTATTCCGAATATCTACAAGATAGTAAGATCCATTTTCATAGCCCTGCTAATGACGAATGGTCCCTCCCAGACTGGGGCTAACTTGTGCTGCCTTTCTTGCACCAATCTTAGCACTAAGTCACCTTATTTGAAAGAATGGTGTCTGATTTTCCGACTATGGTAGCGTCGTAATCATTGCTGATAAATGGCAGATCTTTGAAGCACAAGGTCTCGTTCTTCTTCTAAAAGATCGACGGCATCTTGTCGTGCGCTTTCGGCATCCGAGTCATTGTAAGCCTGTACGCTTGGGCTATCATGGAGCATGTCCGTTGGAAGCATTGCTTCTACGCCATAGACCAGGAAAAACGGGGTTTGCCCTGTTGATCTATTTGGCGTCGTTCGAATACTCCAAAGCACGGAAGGTAATTCCTCTACCCATGCTCCAGCTGCTCTATGAAGAAGAGATTCGAGAAATTTGTCTCGTTGTCCGTGATTATGCTGTGTGGAACGCCGTATCTCATGACTACGCCAATGATGAAATTTCTAGCAGTCACACCGTCAATTTTTTCATGTGTTTCGCCTCCACCCACTTTGTATACTTATCTACCGCAACAAGTAGATGTGTGAGTCCACCTCTTGCAGTTTTGAATGGTCCCATCATATCTAGCCCCCAGACCGCAAATGGCCATGTAATGGGGATAGTTTTGAGTGCTTGGGCTAGCATATTCGTCTGCTTGACGTAATACTAACATCCGGCACATGT
This sequence comes from Alopecurus myosuroides, assembly GCA_028641055.1. Classification (NCBI taxonomy): domain Eukaryota; kingdom Viridiplantae; phylum Streptophyta; class Magnoliopsida; order Poales; family Poaceae; genus Alopecurus; species Alopecurus myosuroides. Next base: position 693,078 of record CM054058.1, read on the forward strand.
ATTTACTATGTGTTTAGCGTCTGTCTTGGCTGTTAGCCAGAAAAACCCTGCACGGAATGCTTTTTTTTACCATGCTTTCTGATTGAGTATGATGTCCGCAATCTCCTGCGTGGATTTCTTGCAGGATTTCTTGGCCTTCTTCTGGCGAAATGCATCGCTGAAAAATTCCGACAATGCTGCGTTTATACAGGCAACCATTAATTACCGTGTATCCTTTGCATCGACGTTGTATCTGTCTTTGGAAGACCTCGTTTGCAAATGATGGACAAACAGACATGGTGGTAGGGTTTTTACTCTTTCCGAGCCCATGCGGGCTAATGCATCCGCGTTCCAATTTTCTTCCCTTTTGATATGAAGTACTTCAAATCCCAGGAAGCAAATAACAAACTCATCCACCGTTCTCCGATATTCGGCCATGATGGGGCTTTTGGCATCCCATGTTTGGTTTAGCTGATGCTGTACCAAGTCCGAGTCACCATAGCATAGTATGCGTTTGACGCCTATTTCTTTTTTGCAATATGCAGCCATGAAGCAAAGCTTCGTATTCTGCCACGTTATTACCGGCGTTGAAGTGTATTTGTAATACATACTCCATAGTATCACCTTTTGGGGATTTTAGCACTACACCAGCTAAAGCGCCTTCCTTCATCTTGGATCCGTCAAATTGCATGACCCAGTATTCCGACTCTGGCATTGGTGTGTTTTGCATTGCTTCTGTCCAATCAGCGATGAAATCTATCAACGTCTGGGATTTTATTGCCGTCCGGGGTTGGTACTTAATGTCGAACACAGCTAGCTCGATGCCCCATTTGGCTACTCGGCCTGTTGCGTCCGCATTGTTAATAATATCCCCTAGTGGTGCTTTACATACCACTGTTATGGAATGTCCTTGGAAATATTGGCGGAGTTTTCAAGATGCAAAAAACACACCATATGCCAGCTTTTGATAGTGTGGATACCTTTGTTTTGACTCGGAAAATACTTTGCTGACGTAATACACTGGGTATTGATCTGGTATGCTTTGCTCTTTCTTCCATCTTTCCACAACTATCACAGCGCTAATAACCCTGTTTGTCACTGTAAGATACAATAACATGGGTTCTTCGTCTTTGGGCGATGCCAAAATCGGAGCTTTCATCAAGGTTTCTTTTAACTGGGTTAATGCTTTGTCCGCCTCTTCCGTCCACTCAAATTTGTCGGATTTCTTCAACAATACTATCTTTCTTCGGGACTAATACTGGGTTCGCAGACCAATAAGTATGTATAACTTCCTGGATAAAATCTTCTGCTAAAAGTCGGATAATTTCCTTGCCAATAGCCTTCCGTCTTCTTCCGTCAAATCGACGGGGACCTTGTTTGACGGGTTTTGATCCTGGAATCACTTTGAGTCGATGCTCAGCAAGTTCCCCGGGTACACCCGGCATGTCCGCAGGACACCAGGCAAAAATATCCCAGTTCTCACGGAGGAACTTGATGAGCGCGCTTTTCTATTTATCGGTCATCCCGGTCCCTACTACGACAAATTTTGTCGGATCTTTGGGATCTAGAATAACGTTTCTTGTATTCTCGGAAGCTTTAAAACTGTCTTCCGTCTTCCGGCTTTCTTTTCCTGCCGGCATTTCTGTCGGCGATACTTCTTTTGCCAGCTCTTTTATTTCCTCCTTTGCTATCACTTTTTCGGAGCAAAGGGCGTTTCCTTTTTCCAGCTCGTTTGCCAATTTGAAGTCTCCCGATATGGTGATTACCCCTCCTTTTGGCCCTGGCATCTTCAGCTTGTTATAAATATAACATGATCTTGCCATGAATTTTGCAACAGCTGGACGTCCGAGTATTGCATGCTATACACTTTCGAACGACACCACCTCGAAAGAGACTTTTTCCTGTTGGAAATGCTCTTTTTCTCTAAAGGTTATGTCTAGGGAAATTTCTCCTAGGGAATGTGCTTGTCTGCCAGGAACGATGCCGTGGAAACATTATGTTGCTATGATTGTGTTGGGTATCGGAGATTCGCAGATGCTTTAGTGTACCCAGGTACATGATATTGATACCGGATCCTCCATCCATCATCACTCTTTTTAGCGTAGTGTTTTGAACAATAGGGCATACAATTAGAGCTTGTGTGTCGGGTTCTGGGATATTTTCGGGATGATCAGACTGATCCCAGGTAATTGGCGTATTCGAGTACTTCAAGAATTAGGGGGTTGGTGGAACAACCGCGTTTATTTCTCGAAGTGTTTTCTTTGCCACTTTTGCCGAGGGAGTTGCTAGGAAAGTTAGGTTGAATTCTTCATCAACTCTCGGGAATTTTGGTTCGCCTTTTCTCTGTTGTTCCTGGATTTTTTTAATCAGTGTCTGTCGAGACATCGTAGTAGAATTCATAGACGGGGGTGCCATGAGACTACGGGTAGAGACGTGGGAGGACGTGGTTGTGCTAAGGACCAAGACACAGGATTTACCCAGGTTCGGTACGTCGCAGTAATGCGTCGTTCCTACTCCTGCAGTCTCACTATTCAGGACCAAAGCATGTGTATACAAAGTACAATGTGAGGTTCTGTTAGCTATTCGTCGAGGATCAACCTCTCGGCAAGTTAGCCAGTAGCTTCTTGTCTATCTATCATATCTCCCGTCCGGCTTTATATAATATCCGGGTTAGGGCATACGGAATAGGAAACCTAGAAGACTACGGTAACTATTAACTTGGAAAGTAAGGAATCCGCCTTCTACTCCAAGCCAGATCACATGGGCCGTGATCCGGGCTCTTCTTGGATCCGGCTTCTGTGCGTCAGCTTACTGGGCCGCCCAATGGACCGTAGCCCACTACCATTTGGGCCACCCGGGTAATCCGGCACTTTAGACTACCATCTGATACACCCCTATTCGGTATATATCTGACAGTAGCCCCCGAGAAGGATTAAGACTCCGATTTGCCGTCTTTCGCCAAACACATCTTTTCCGAGAAATATCGGCCTGCAGTCTTGATTCTTCTTTTTATCCTTAAAGGATATTTTAACGCAAAACTCGGAATCCAGGAAATCCGGCTTTCCTCGCACGATCCTTCGTGGAGAAGGAACTTCCTACGTCAGCGCTTTAATCATGCTGACGTAAGGGACGTTTGGGTTTCAGGAGGGAAACCCAGAAACATATCTCTGACAGATTCTCGCGGGAAACGAGCAGATAGCAATAATCACCCGTCGTTTCATTTCCCGGATTTTCCGACGAGTGACACGCGCTGAATATCCAACGGTCAAAAGAGCCGTTAGCACGCATCGTGCCGGAATTCCGGCTATAAATAGCCGTCTTCGTCCACCGTGAAAATCTTCCGCTCTCACTCCGCACGCCATTCCCAGCGCCCAAGCTCACAGCAGAACAGCTCCCGAGCGCACAATCGCGTCCAAGACCTCACCGGAACGACCGAACGCCGCTACTCGATGGCATCACCATCGTCCTCCCCAGCCCGCACCGTCACGAAGGATATCGATGAGATAATCGATACGATGGACCCGCAACTGGATTCACCAGTGCAGGTCTCCGGCGACGAGCCGACGAAGGCCACGGGCGGCACGGAGGGCGAAGAAATCTCTCTCGCCTCCGCGGATCTTGCGGGATCTTCCTCCGCGCCCACTCCACCGTTTGCGCCCGAGACGGCGGAGGAGAAAATCGCGCTCGCCGGAGACGAGCTCGCGGCCGCAGAGGCCGCAGCATCCGCTGCCGCCGGAGCCGACGAAGAGGCGGAAACTGCCGGCAATTGGAGTGCCTGCAGTATTCCGTCGTCCCTCCTTCCAATAATGGAGAATGAGGGGCTTGTACTGAAGGGAAAATGGCGGCTCCCGCAGGACGAAAACGAGCCTATGCCGAATGACGGAGAACGGGTTCTCCTCTCCTCCCACATTCTCAGAGGTATGGGTATTCCGCCATCTGCCTTCTTCCTCTAGATCTTATCCCACTACAACATCCAACCACATAATCTGCCGCCAAATTCCATCCTCTATTTAGCCGGATTTCAAGCCCTTTTTTAGGGATATCTAGGTATAGCACCTAGGTTAGATTTCTGGCTTTACTGTTTTGGGGTTAAGCGGAACTCTTCGGAGGGCGCACTCCCAACTTGTGGGACCATCTCCTTTACCCTGCGTAGATTCAGGGAGGACTGGTTCCCCAAGATTAAAACATCGGAATCCGTCAAGTTTTGGACGGGTTCGTTATTTTACCACCCCGATGTTCCTTTCCCTAAAAAGGCCACCGGGGTTCCACCTTTCTTGAACACTGCCGCTGTTCCCCAAGAAAACTGGGGAACCGAAGCTGTCCAGACGCTGCCGCCTGATCTTCTACGGATCAAGCGGTGCATCGCAAAACTCGTCACTTCTGATCCGCCTCTAACCGGCATGGACACAGTCCTTTGCTGGTTGGATAGGCGGATCCAGCCCTTGGCCAACCATGGTGCTCGCCTTCTCTGCGAGTATACGGGCACCGGCGACAAAATGCGGACAACCAGCAAGGACTGGCCCGCAAAGGACTTGCGGAAGCGCGTGAATCAATTGGTCGCATCCCGTGACCAATATGAAGAAAGCCGGCCAATGTACACGGCCGAGAATCCGGCTCCCAAGGTACAATTCTTCGCCTTTTGGGGTTTAGATCCTTTTTCGTTTACTCGGTTTTTGTGTTTTTATCTCAGCTTTTTCCTTCTTAACAGATTGCCGAACTTCCTGAGTCGGAGCTTGCTTCCGACGCCGAACTGGAGGCATTGCGTGCCACCTTTGCTGGTGGGAGAAAGCGCAAGAAGATATCTGCTTTCCAGGAAGTCATTGATCTTGACGGGATCCCCGTCGCCACCTCCAGGTTCGGACATCTGGGTTATTTTCCTTTGTCGGAATTTTTCTTTTACCTTCGGAGTTTTAACTTTTCCGGCATTTTGCTTTATTTTTAGCCTGCCTCCCTCTACTCTGAAGCCGAAGAAGCTGAAGAGGCATAAGGCTGTGGCCAGCAGAGGCCCTCATCCTTCCCCTGCTACCGCTCCGAACACGTCGATCACGGCAACAGAAGAGCATGTCGCAGCCCCTCCACCGAGTCTCTGGAGACCAGCCAGCCCGTTGTGCCGGAAACGGACACGAGGGAAAGGGCGGTTCCTGAGGTGGGAGGTCCTTCTCGGATAACTGAGGAGGAGATCCCCACCTTTGACAAGGATTTCAAGAATATCAGCGATGGCCTTAGCGCGGCCGGGAATCTTTTTGCGGAGTACGCAAACGAGTTCACTGAAAACTTAGCAGGGTTACATCGGTTGAGCCAGGTATTATCTCTAGCCCCCAAGCAATAAGTAAAATGTCTACTTTTCACTTGATGCTTTTCAATATCATGATTGTTTCATTTCCATGTTCCAGCAAACCGCTGAAACCATAAACATGGAAGTTTTCAACAAACTTTCCGTCAAGAATAAGGAGGTTAGGAACCTTTTATCTATTCTTGACGTGAAAGAAGAAGAGCTGGCATCATCTCAGCTACAGCTGTCGGAAACAACAGGTACATTTTGATTCTCTGAAGTTCTTTATCCAGTTTTTTGTCTAAGTACTTTCCCGAGTTTTTCTAAACTCGGAATTTTGTTTCTTGCTTTCCAGCTGCTTTGGCTAAGGCCAAGGAAATAGCTGAAGATGCCGGCAATGCCGCGAGTCTCCGCCAGGAGAATTTGGACCTTCATAAGGAGCTTATGAAGGTTCAAAAGGATCTGGAGGCCAACAATCTGGCCCTTGGGATTGCTCAGTCCAAGGCCTCCCAGCAGGCGGACAAGGACAAGGCCACTATCCAAGACTTGAAGAATGCCTTAACCCTGCGCCTGGAGGAAGGCTCCGAGATGGACAAGATTCTTGGTAAGTTATCTACATTTACCGGTTTTTCCATGTCTTGATTTCTTTCTCTGCGTTTTCACTAACCTTTTGGTTGTTTATCTGAAAAGCAGGAGATAGCCCAGATCTTACTCGGATTGAGAAAATCTGAGCTTTCGGGAAGGTATGGACTGCGATCAGGGCTGCAGGTATGCAGCTGGTCAACAAGTTCCTTCCCGCAAGAACTGGGAAATTCTCGGAAGTTGAAAAACTTCCGGAAGCTATCCTGGAGGTGGCGGAATCCAAGGAGTCCACCTTGCGCCCCGTAGCACGGGGTGGTGCACGCATGGCTTTAGGCCTTATGCGTATGCATTACCCTAGTGCCAAATCTTGGCGTGTGGCGTCCGGTATCCCCCTTGGATATTCGGAGACCCAACGGACCACCATCTTTGACGAGATCAAGGGTCACGCCACCAAGATCGCCTCTATGGTGAATATCTCCATCACCTACCCGGAAGAGGAGATTCCCGAAGCCCCCGAGAACGACAGCAGCAACGAAGACTCGGATGCCTGAAGGATTCTTCTTAACCTGGATGGTGGAAGTAGAAAATAGGAGCATTACTGCACTTTACAATGTAACTTATATTGTAATGCTTCTATTCTTTTGTATAAACAAGTACTCCGTCTTTTGCAGTTTAATTATGAAATTCTTTGCAAGTTTTCCGGGTTTGATATTTCTTTATCTTCTAAGTTCTCTGGCTTATGTGCTTTAACTGTCCTTAGTGTTTGAAATGGCTCAATAGTACTATGAATCTTCGTGCCAAGCTATTGGGTAAAACCAAACAGTTTAAACTCGGAAACATGGATCACACTAAGGGCATTTTTACTAACTAGCTCCAGTGATCCAACACATAAAAAATCAGATAATGCTTAGAGAATAGTAAGGAATTTTTTGAATGAAGCTCGGGCACGCAGGCACAATCCGAGTTTCCTTTAGCCCTTTGTAGGCTGAAAATCATTCAGTTTTTAAACGCCGAGCACGCAGGCACAATTCAGGTTAACATTGAGTATTTTGTAAGATCATTGGGAAATAGATAAGGTGGAATCATGTTTTGTACTGTAATAAACTTGTAAAAAACATGGATATAAGAATTCCGACAACTTTATTTCATGATCTCAAAGATGTTTACATAGAAATTGAACTAAGTATAGAAGGGACGTAACTGCTGGATACTCCAGGGCCTCTTTGTCTCTCCTAGTTCATCATCTATCTTTCTCTTTCTTTTGCGATTCGGCTTCTCGGGATCATCTTCCGTATCGCGAATGTCTACAAGATAATATGATCCATTCTTCATTGCTTTACTGATGACAAATGGTCCTTCCCATACTGGGGCCAGTTTGTGCTTTCTTTGCTGCACCAATCTTAGCACTGGGTCACCCTCTTTAAAAGAACGATGCCTGATTTTCCGACTATGATAACGTCGTAAACCTTGCTGATAGATGGCGGATCTTTGAAGAACAAGCTCTCTCTCCTATTCTAAGAGATCGACGGCATCCTGTCGTGCTTTTTCGGCATCCGAGTCTTCGAAATCCTGCACTCTTGGGCTATCATGGATCATGTCCGTTGGAAGGATTGCTTCCGCACCATAAACTAGGAAAAACGGGGTTTTCCCAGTTGAACTTTTTGGTGTTGTGCGAATGCTCCAAAGCACGGAAGGTAGCTCTTCTACCCATGCTCCAGCTGCTCTATGAAGAGGAGATTCGAGTCTTGGACGTATTCCTTGCAGGATTGAGCTATTCATTCTTTCAACCTGTCCATTGGATTGCGGGTGTGCCACATATGCGAGATCTAGTCGAATTCCCGTTTGTCGGCAGTATTTTGCCAACTCTCCAATGGAGAAATTTGTCCCGTTGTCGGTTATTATGATGTGTGGAACGCCGTATCTCATGACTAAGTCAATGATGAAATTTCTGGCAGTTACACCGTCAAGCTTTTTGATGGGTTTAGCTTCCACCCACTTGGTATATTTATCCACAGCTACTAGTAGATGTGTGAGTCCGCCTTGCGCAGTTTTGAATGGTCCCATCATATCTAGCCCCCATACTGCAAAGGGCCATGTAATGGGGATAGTTTTGAGTGCTTGGGCTGGCATATTAGTCTGCTTGGCGTAATACTGACATCCTGTACATGTATTTACTATGTGCTCAGCATCTGTCTTGGCGGTTAGCTAGAAAAACCCGGCACAGAGTGCTTTTTTAACTATGCTTTTTGATTGAGCATGATATCCGCAATCTCCGGCATGAATTTCTTGCAGGATTTATCGTCCTTCTTCTGGTGAAATAGATCGCAGAAAAATTCCGGAAGTACTGCGTTTATACAGGCAATTGTTAATTACCGTGCATCCTTTGCATCGACGCTGGATCTGTCTTTGCAAGACTTCGTCTGCTCCTTCCGGGTACTTCTGATTAACTAAGAAGTTTAGATATGGGATTGTCCATTCCGGGTTAACGAGCATGACTTCAATTGACTCGGAAGCCAGAGGATAATCAACATCTCCACCTTTTATCGATGGTTCGTACAAGTGTTGGACGAAAACACCTGGTGGTAGGATTTTTACCCTTTCCGATCCCATGCGGGCTAATGCATCCGCGTTCCAATTTTCTTCCCTTTTAACATGGAGCACTTCGAATCCGAAAAAACTAACGGCAAACTCGTCCACCGTTCTCCGGTATTCGGCCATTATAGGGCTTTTTGCGTCCCAAGTTTGGTTAACCTGGTGTTGTACCAAGTCTGAGTCGCCGTAGCACAGAATGCGCTTGACACATATTTCTTTTGCAATATGCAAGCCATGAAGTAGAGCTTCGTATTCTGCCACGTTATTGCTGGCGTTAAAGTGTATTTGTAATACATACTCCATTGTGTCTCCTTTAGGGGATTTTAAAACTACACCAGCTCCAGCGCCCTCCTTCATCTTGGATCCGTCAAAGTGCATGATCCAGTATTACGACTCCGGCATTGGTGTTTCTCCATTGCTTCCGTCCAGTCGGCGACAAAATCTGCCAAAACCTGGGATTTTATTGCCGTCCTTGGCTGATACTGAATGTCGAATGCTGCTAGCTCGATGCCCCATTTGGCTACTCGGCCAGTCGCCTCCGCATTGTTTATTATATCCCCCAGTGGTGCTTTACATACCACTGTTATGGAATGTCCTTGGAAGTAATGGCGAAGTTTTCTAGATCCGAAAAATACGCCATATGCCAGTTTTTGATAGTGTGGATACCTTTGTTTGGACTCAGAGAAAACTTCACTTACATAATATACCGGATGCTGGTCTGGTATGCTCTATTCGTCTTTCTTCCGTTCCACAACAATTACTGCACTAATAACCCGGTTTGTAGCCGTGAGGTACAATAACATAGGTTTCTTCGTCTTTTGGGGATGCCAAAATCGGAGCTTTCATCAAAGTTTCCTTCAACTAGGTTAATGCTGCATCTCCCTCTTCTGTCCACTCGAATTTGTCGGATTTTTTCAGCAACTTGTAGAGTGGTAAGGCTTTATCCCCCAGCCGACTAATAAATCTGCTGACGGCTGCAGCGGAACCCGTCAATCTTTGGACATCTTTTACACACGTAGGTTTGGAGATGTTTAAGATTGCTTTGATCTTTTCTGGGTTTACTTCTATTCCTCTGTGAGAAACGATGAAACCCAGAAGTTTTCCTGAGGGAACCCCGAATACGTACTTTGATGGATTTAACTTCATCTTGTAAGTGCGCAAATTTTCGAAGGTTTCTCGCAAATCCTCAAGGAGCGTATCTTTTTCCTTGGTTACGACAGCAATGTCGTCCACGTAAACGTGAACATTTTTGCCAATCTGACTATGCAAACAACGTTGCATGCAACGCTGGTAGGTTGCACCTGCGTTCTTCAAGCCAAATGGCATGGTTATGTAATAGTACGTCCCATAAGGGGTTATAAAAGAAGTCTTAATTTGATCTTCCTTTTTCATGCGTATTTGATGGTACCCGGAATATGCATCCAAAAAGCATAAAAGCTCAGAGCCTGCAGTGGCATCTATTATTTGATCGATTCGCGGTAACGCGAACCTATCTTTTGGACACAGTATGTTCAAGCCGGTGTAATCTATACACATCCTAAGGGTAGTAGTATCTTTCTTCGGTACTAATACCGGATTTGCAGACCATTCAGTATGTATAACTTCCTGGATAAAATCTGCTGCTAAAAGCCGGATAATTTCCTTGCCAATAGCCTTCCGTCTTCTTCCGTCAAATCGATGGAGACCTTGTTTGACGGGTTTGGAGCCTGTAATCACCTTAAGTTGGTGCTCAGCAAGTTCCCTGGGTACGCCTGGCATGTCAGCTGGACACCAGGCAAAAATATCCCAGTTCTCATGGAGGAACTTGATGAGCTCGCTTTCCTATTTGTCGGTCATCCTAGTTCCCACTACGAAAAATTTTGTTGGATCTTTGGTATCTAGGATTACCTGTCTTGTGTTCTCGGAGGCCTTGAAGCTATCTGCTGGCTTCCGGGTTTCTTTTCCTGCCGGCATTTCTGTCGGTGATACCTCTTTGGCCAGCTCCTTCAATTCTTCCTTTGCTATGATCTTCTCAGCGCAAAAGGCGTTTTCTTTTTCCAGCTTGTTTGCCAGCTTGAAGTCTCCATATATGGTGATTGCTCCTCCTCTTGGCCCTGCCATCTTCAGCTTGTTATAGATATAACATGATCTTGCCATGAATTTGGCGAAAGCTGGACGTCCGAGTATTGCGTGATACACGCTTTCGAACGGCACCACTTCGAAGGATACTTTTTCCTGACGGAAGTGATCTTTTTCTCCGAAAGTGACATCTAGGGAAATTTCTCCTAGGGATCGTGCTTGCCTGCCAGGAACAATGCCGTGAAAACGTATGTTGCTGTGGTTGAGCTGGGTCTGAGAGATTTTCAGATGCCTCAGTGTATCCAGGTACATTATGTTAATGCTGGATCCTCCATCCATCAGCACTCTTTTTAGCCTAGTGTTCTGGACGATAGGGCTTACAACAAGAGCTTGCGTGCCGGGTTTAAGGATATTCCCGGGATAATCAGACTGATCCCAGGTGATTGGTGTGTTTGAATAATTCAAGAATTTCGGGGTTGCCGGAACAACCGCGTTTATTTCTCGAAGCGTTCTTTTTGCCACCGTTGCTGATGGAGTTGCCAGGAAAATTAGGGCACACTCTCCATCAACTCTCGGAAACTTGGGCTCGCCTTTTCCCTGTTGTTCCTGGATTTTTTCGTCAGTGTCCGATAGACTGTCTTTTTTCTCAGCTTCTGGCTTTTGCTTGGAAAATTTCCTTTTGGAATTCTTCCTCTTGTTTCCGGATCCTGCACTGCCTTTCATGTGCTTGTTCAGCTGGCATTGCGCGTTGGTATGGGTGGGTTTCCCGAATTGCGAGTGGTGGACGCAGGGTTCCGACTTAATCTTTTCCCATTCTTCCTTGGTGTAATTGATTGGTTCTGAACTGCGTCCTTTCCACCTATTCCCCTTTTCACTTCCAAAGGCTATGTTAACTTGTTTGGGCATTTGTGTTGCATATGGAGTTCCTTTTTTCTCAGGGCGAGGATTCTTTTTGACTTGTATCAGTGTATCGATATTGCCTTCTCTAGCTCTGATGTCGTCCTCGGCTGCAGCATGTTCATTGGCGGTTGTAAGCATTGATCCGAGATCTTTGTGCTGTTTGGAACCAACCATGAACGGTACAAGTCCGGGTTTTAGGCCATTGACGAAAGCATGCATTGCTTGTACGTCAGTTACTCAAGAGCAACTATTCTTCATTGCCATCCATCTTGAGATGAAATCCACGTATGGCTCGTCCTCAAATTGGGTGCAACGGTTTAGCTGGTTGATGCTATTCGGGCGTTTGTAGGTTCCCCAGAAATGCTGAGTAAATACTCGAGCCATATCGTCCCAGCTGTCGACAGTCCTGGAAGGTAATCCATTGATCCAATCTCTGGCTCCATCCAGTAACATTAGGGGAAGAAACTTTACAGCTTCCAGGTCTGTCCCATTGTTAATCTGGACGGCTGTATAATAGTCTGAGAGCCAGGTATCCGGGTTTGTACTACCGGTATATTTTTGGTATGTTGGACCAACTTTGGCAAAGCCAGAATGCAGGGTTATCCTTCGGATCCTATATGTGAAGCACTTAGGTCCAAAGTATAGATCATCCCTTTCCGCCCTATCCATGTGTGCGGAGTACCTACCGGCTGAATGGACAGAAGGGGATATACTCCTTTCTTTTCCATTGTTGCGTGGACGCGCTTTTCCGGGATCGTCTCTATTTCTTCCGATATCACGCCCCTTTGGATGAGGTGGAGTTCTACTCCTGTGTCTTTCCTTATCCCTGGGGGGTGTCCGAGATCTCTCACGCCTGTGAGGTATATCCTGTCTTCCAGCTTTTTCAGCTGGGCGTCTCGGAGGCGGCATTGCTTTGCCGTCATTCCGGTGTTTTTCTTCCCGATCATGAGGATTAAGTCCACCTTTCGGGAGATGGGATCCGGTTCTAGACGCTTCATCCTTGTTATCGGGATTTTTTTTGTCTTTTCTCGGATCCGCTTTCTTCTCTTTTGAGTTGTTTGAATCTCCAGGTTCTTCCGGTCCAGGTGCTCCAGCGGTGCAAGTAGCTGTTTTGCATAGGGCGGAGTCGTCATGCAACTTCCCTGATCGCTCTTGCCCTCGCTGTTGTTGTTGCAATGCTTTTCCTAGGAAAGCATACACCCCTTGAAGTTTTTCACCATTGGAGTACATATCGTTGTTGAGGATGGCGAACGCTGCTTTCCGCGTTTTCTGCTGCGGTTTTGTATATTGGTTCGCCTCTGGCATCTTTGCCGTTTACCTGCTTTTGCCAAGATGGGTTGTGAAACCTTTCTTTTGGCGGCAGTACTTCCGGTCTTACGATTCCAGGTAACCTTGTAGGTTTAATGCCAGATCTATTCTTTTTCTCGTACTCCTCGATTTCTTCCTTCATGAGCTTGATGTCATCCTGGGTTTTTTGGAGGTGTTCACGAGTTCTGAATAGATGTTGCTGTTGCCTTTGGAGAGCTCGTCTCCTGGCTTCTAGCACTTCAGGGGGTTCGTGCAATCCCACTGGTGTTTGCAACAACTCCTGTTCTTCTTGCTCTATCATTGGCAGAACAAGGATTTCTTTGGTTTTCTTCTCCGCGGGCTTTATTCCGCTTGCATCTCCTACTTCCGGGCTTTCATCGGCTGGATCAGCCGATTTCTTCTTCTGGAGTTTGTATTGGAGTTTTTTAGCGGCCTTGTGCTTTTTCTTGGAAGAGGGAGGTTTTTTGATAGGTTCATCCTCTGTCAGTTCTTTGACATTGGGAAATATTGGAGAAGTTTCTCCGTCTTCTCTCTCTTTCTCCGGCGGAGGAGTTCTAGGGCTTCCCTGACTGCCGGCATCCGTGTTTTCAGCCGGTTTCGCCATTAGTACTTCCTGGAATCCTTCCTGAAGATATTTAACCTTTCTTTCAAAGGCATCCTCGTCTTCATCTTCGGAATCAAAGTCATCTGATCCGGTTTCTGACTCTAATCTTGCCTCAATGGCGGCTAACACAGAGTCAGCTTCCGAGTTCGTCTCTATGTTGACGGATATCGGATCTACCACCTCTGTAGTGGGTTTGCTGTTTTCTGCCTCTTGCACGGGATTGTTTTCATCCGTGTTTTCGGCGACCTCAGATTGCACCATACCGATAAAGTGTGAATCAATTTTATGTCGGCGATCTGAGCAAAACCCGGTATCGTAGTCATCTTCGACTGGGTATAGGGCGGGTGGGAAAAATTTACTTCCACCGCAAAACCCCATGGCCTCTGCAGTTAGTCCGATAAAGATATTTGCAGATCCAATCTATAACACGCAGGCACTAACCAGATGATTTTGCGCCGGTATGTAAGATCCATTGTCGAGGAAGCGTCCAACATCGTCGTCGAACTCCAGGCTTCCGACAGTTATGGACCTGCCGATTCCGCCGAGTATCCCAGATCGAAACTTAACGCCTGACGTCGCTAGCCCCACGATGGGCGCCAACTGTCGAGACATCGTAGTAGAATTCATAGACGGGGGTGCCATGAGACTACGGGTAGAGATGTGGGGGGACGTGGTTGTGCTAAGGACCAAGACACAGGATTTACCCAGGTTCGGTACGTCGCAGTAATGCGGCGTTCCTACTCCTGCAATCTCACTATTCAGGACCAAAGCCTGTGTATACAAAGTACAATGTGAGGTTCTGTTAGCTATTCGTCGAGGATCAACCTCTCGGCGAGTTAGCCAGTAGCTTCTTGTCTATCTATCATATCTCCCGTCCGGCTTTATATAATAGTCGGGTTAGGGCATACATAATAGGAAACCTAGAAGACTACGGTAACTATTAACTTGGGAAGTAAGGAATCCGCCTTCTACTCCAAGCCAGATCACGTGGGCCGTGATCCGGGTTCTTCTTGAATCCGGCTTCTGTGCGTCAGCTTACTGGGCCGCCCAATGGACCGTAGCCCACTACCATTTGGGCCACCCGGGTAATCCGGCACTTTAGACTACCATCTAATACAACCCTATTCGGTATATATCCGACAGTGTCCGATTCACTATCTTCTTTTTCAGCTTCTGGCTTTTGCTTGGAGAATTTCCTCTTGGAGTTCTTCCCTTTGCTCCCGAATCCTGCACTTCCTTTCATATGCTTATTAAGCCGACATTGCGCATAAGTATGGGTAGGTTTCCCAAATTGCGAATGGTGGACACAGTTTTCCGACTTAATCTTTTCCCACTCTTTCTTTGAGTAGGAGATAGGTTATGTGCTTCTTCCTTTCCATTTGCTGCCATTATCCTTTCCAGAGGCTAAATTAGCTTCTTTGGGCCTTGGCTGTGCTTCTGGAGTAGATTTCTTCTCAGAACGAGGCGTCTTTTTGGCCTGGGCCAAAGCATCAATATTTCCACCTCTCGCTCTAATGTCGTCTTCAGCCGCTGCATGCTCATTGGCGGTAGTAAGCATAGATCCGAGATCTTTGTGCTCCTTTGAACCAACCATGAACGGTACGAGGCCGGGTTTTAAGCCATTGATGAAAGCATGCATTGCTTGTACATCACTTACTCCAGAGCAGCTGTTTTTCATTGCTATCCATCTTGAGATAAAGTCGACATACGGCTCATCTTCAAACTGGATGCATCGGCTTAGCTGGTTGATGCTCTTGGGGCGTTTGTATGTTCCCCGAAAATGCTAAGTGAATACTCTAGCCATATCATCCCAACTATCCACGGTTCTTGATGGAAGCCCGTTGATCCAATCTCTGGCTCCATCCAGTAACATTAGGGGGCGGGGGGGAATTTTACCACCTCTAGATCTGTCCCTTTGTTAATCTGGACGGCTGTATACTAGTCTGAGAGCCAGGTACCCGGGTTTGTACTGCCGGTATATTTTTGGTATGTTGGAACAACTTTGTCGATGCCAGAATGTAGGGTTATTCTCCGGATCCTGTCTGTGAAACACTTAGGTCCGAAATATAGGTCATCTCTTTCCGCCTTATCGGCGTGAGAAGAATATTTGCCGGCTGAATGGACAGAAGGGGATCTGCTCCTTCCTTTACCATTGTTGCGCGAGTGCGCTTTTCCGGGATTATCCCTATTTCGTATGTTGTCATGTCCTTTGGAATAAGGTGGAGTTCTACTCCTTGGCCTTTCTTTGTTCCTAGAGGAGTACGGTATCTCTCACGTCTGCGAGGAGTGTCGTATCTTCCAGATTTTTAGCTGGGCATCTCGGAGGCGGCATTGCTTTTCCGGCTTTCCAGTTTTGCTCCTCCCGATCTCGGGGATTAATTCCACCTTTTGATATATGGGATCCTGTCCTGGACGCTGCATCCTTATGATCTGGAATTTTCTTGTCCTTTCTCGGATCTCCTTTATTCTCTTTGGAATTGCCTGAATCTCCAGGTTCGCCAGGTCCAGGTGCTCCAGCGGCGCATGTGGCAGTTTTGCATAGGGCAGAGTCGTCATTCAACTTCCCTGATCTTGCCTGCACTCGCTGTTGCTGTTGCAATGCTTTTCCTAAGAAAGCATACACTCCTTGAAGCTTTTCGTCATTGGACTACAGATCATCATTGAGGATGGCGAATGCGGCTTCCGTGTTTTCGGCTGCAGTTTTGTATAAACGTTCCCCTTGGCATCAATGTCGTTTACTTGCTTTTGCCAGGAAGGGTTTTGGAACCGTTCTTTTGGTGGCAATACTTCCGGTCTTGCGATTCCGGGTAACCGTGTAGGTTTTATGCCATATCTATTCCTTCTTTTGTACTCCTCTATTTCATCCTGCTGCAACTTAATGCTAGCCTGGGTTTTAGGAGGTTTTCCCAAGTTCTGAATAGATGTTGTTGCTGCCGTTGGAGAGCTTGTCTTCTGGCTTCCAGCACTTCAGGGGGTTCGTCTCGTCCCACTGGAGTTTGAATTAAGTCAAGTTCATCCTGTTCTGACATTAGTGGAACAGGGATTTCCTTCGTTTTCTTCGCCGCAGGCTTGACTCCGCCTCCTCCTCCTACTTCCAGGTTTTGATTGGTAGTGTCTGCCAATTTTTCTTTCGGAGTTTATACTGGTGTTTCTTGTCAGTCTTGTTTCTCTTCTTGGAAAAGGGAGGGTTTTTACCAAGTCCATCTTTTGTCAATTCCTTGACATCAGGGTAAATTGGACTGATTTCACCATCCTCTCCTTTCTCATCTGGCAGAGGTGTTTTGGGGTCTTCCTGGCTTTCGGCATCCGTGTTTTTAGCCGGTTTTCCATAAGAACTTCATGGAAGGCCCCTTGCATAGATTTGACCTTTCTTTCGAAAGCGTCTTTATCTTCGTCCTCGGAATCTAAATCTTTAGATCCGGGTTTGGACTCTAATCTCGCGTCAATGGCGGCTAGCACAGAGTCGGCTTCCGAGTTGGTCGTCATATTGACGGGTGTTGGATCTTCCACTTGAACTATGGATTGTTTTCATCTGCCTCTTCCACATGATTGCTTTCATCCGTGTTTTCGGCGACCTTGGACTGCACCATACCAATAAAGTGAGATATGATTGCAGGCATCTCCGAAGAGGCGGCAATTTCAGCGGGGTATTGGCGATTTGTGCAAAATTCGGCATTATAGTTTTCTTCAACTGGGTATAGGCCGGGTGGGATAAATTTACTTCCACCACAGAATCCCGTTGCTTCTGCAGTTAATCCGATAAAGATGTTTGTAGATCCAATCGGTAAAACGCAGGCATTTACTAGATGATTCCGTGCTGACACGTATGATCCATTGTCGAGGCAGCGCCCGATGTCGTTGTCGAATTCCAAGCTTCCGACAGTTATGGTACTGCCGATTCCGCCGAGTATCCCCGATCGAAACATAACGTCTGACGTCGCTGGCGCCATGGTGGGCGCCAACTGCAAGACATCATAGTAGAGTTCATAGACGGGGTGCCATGAGACTACTGGTAGAGACGTAGGGGGACGTGGTATTATGGAAACCAAGGACACCAAATTTACCCAGGTTCGGTACGTCTCAACTAGGTGGCGTTCCTACTCCTGCAATCTCACTAAATCAGGGCTGAAGTCTGAAGTATAGAAACTACAATGTGAGTAGAGTTTCGCTAACTTGACGAGGATCAACTTCTCGGCGAGTTGGCTTCTAGATAATTGTCTGTCTCTTTCTTCTCTCCCGTCCGGCTTTATATAGATAGCCGGGTTAGGGTTTACATAAACAAAACCTAGAAGACTACGGAAAGTATCTAACTTGGAAAACAAGAATCTGCCTTCTACTCCAAGCCGCACCACCTTGGGCCGTGGTCCGGGTTCTTCTAGAATCCGGCTTCTGCGCGCCAGCTTACTGAGCCGCCTAATGGACTGTGATCCATTAGCAATCAGGCCACCCTAGTAATCCGGCTCTTTAGGAGAATGCCGGATATACCCCTAATGGGTATATATCCGGCACTCATGATACATTTTTCGGCTTTCTTCATACTGTCACGAGTAGCGACCAGATGATTTACCCTGCTTCTTGAAATCCCTCTTTGAGAACGCTTTGTCCGTTCCCCTCATTGCATCCTATGGGCCCGTATAGTCGCACAGTAGCCGGGTTCCGCGATAAGCCAAAGGCTGGATTCGTCTCCCGAACCAACACAGAACTGTGTCGGTGCCAGTGAGAGCAGAGATGAGGAGACGAGTTTTGTGATGCGCCGTTTGATTCTCATCAGATCATCCGGCAAAGTTTGGACGACATCCACTGCCCAATTGTCTTGGGGAGTAGCCGCAGAATTAACGAAAGGAGGAATTCCCATATCCTTTCCAGGATACGGGACATCTTCGTGGTAAAAGAAGGAACCCATCAAAAATTTGACGGATTCCGAGGTTTTTATCTTCGGAACCAATCTTCCCTAAACCTACGCAAGGTGAAGGAGATGGTCCCGTAGGTGGGGAGAGCACCCTCAGAGGGGTTGCGCTTCACCCCGAAGCAGTACTGCTAGAAATCTAACCTAGGCTCTATCCCTAGATACCCTTCGAAGAGGTCTTGGAACCCGGCTAGGTAAAGAATGGAATTGGGAGGAAGATTATGTGGTTGGATGTTGTAGTGGTTGAGGACTTGAACAAAAAAGGAGGAAGGTGGAAATCCCATACCTCTATTGATGTGAGAGGTAAGGAGAACCCTTTTTCTGGCTTTTGGCGGCGGCTCAGAGTCGTCCTCCTCGTACGTGCATTTACCCGTCCGCACGAGCCCCTCCTTCTCCATTGTCAGAAGAAGGGTCAGAACCACATTGCAGTGGCTCCAGTTCCCGGAGTTTTCCTCCGCATCTTCTTCGGCTCCGGCAGCGCTCGAGGTGGCGAGCTCCTCACCGCCGCGAGCGATGTTTTCTTCCGCGGGCTCGGTGGCGAGGGGCGGAGTAGGTGTGGTAGATGACGACGACGCGCTTTCGGCCGCGGGAGGAAGATCCCCACTGGCCAAGTTACCGGCGTTTCCCTCTGGCGCTCTTGCGGTGGCTCGGCCGGTGTAGTCCAGCTGAGGGTCGATGTCGTTGATTATGCTATCAATGTCCAGGGCAACGGAGCTCGCCTCCGTAGCGTGGGGTGATCCTCCGTTGGTCATCTTCGGGCAGCACGGCGTGGATCCGGATCCTTCGATGGATCTTTCGGGGACGGTGTTGTCACTCGTTCTCTGCTCACTCTCGCAAACTCTAGCTCGGGCTCTGTGGCAATGGTGCTGCAGGCTTGAGAGAGAAGAGGAAGCAGAAGGGTAATCCGGAGGGCCCGAGGCGGCTATTTATAGCCGGAAAATCCGTTGAGATGGGCTACAACGACTATTTTAGTTGTTGGATCCTTGACGCGTGTCACGCCCAAAAATTCCCGGAAACGAGGGGACTGGGTGATAATAGCTATCTCCTCGTTTCCCGTGAGAATCTGTCAGAGATACGCTTCAGGGTTTTTTTGACTGAAGCCAAGCGTCCGTGATGTCAGCACGATTTCACCACTGACGTCATGAAGTTCCTTCTCCACGAAGGCTTGTGGAAGAAAAAACCGGATTCTAACAAAATCTGAGTTTCGCGTTATGAATGATTTGGGAAAAAGAAGAATCGAGACAAAGCGCCAACATTTCTCGGAACAGAATGTGAATTGACGAAAGGTGGCAGAATGAAGTCTCAATCCTTATTGGGGCTACTGTCGGATATATACCGATTAGGGGCATATCCGACATTGTCCTAAAGAGCCGAATTACCAGGGTGGCCTAATTGGTAATGGATCACAGTCCATTAGGCGGCCCAGTAAGCTGACGCGCAGAAGCCGGATTCTAGAAGAACCCGGACCACGGCCCAAAGTGGTGCGGCTTGGAGTAGAAGGCGGGTTCTTGCTTTCCAAGTTCGATACTTACCATAATCTTCTAGGTTTCCTTTTTGTAAGACCTAACCCGGCTATCTATATAAAGCCGGACGGGAGAGAAGAACAATAGGCAGAAGAAAATTAGCTAGAAGCCAACTCGTCGAGAAGTTGATCCTCGTCGAGTTAGCGAAACCCTAATCACATTGTACTTTGTATATTTCAGGCTTTAGCGCAGATTTAGTGAGATTGCAGGAGTAGGAACGCCGCCTAGTTGCGACGTACCGAACCTGGGTAAATTTGGTGTTCCTGGTTGCCATACTACCACGTCCCCCACGTCTCTACCAGTAGTCTCATGGTACCCCCGTCTATGAACTCTACTACGATGCCTCGACAAGCTACTTAAAATTTGTGTAGATGGCATTTGTCTTCAACGAGTCCTTCCGGCTGGGTACGCTTGCACCTTGCTACCACCGTTTTGAGGAGGATTTGATCAAGATGGCTCGTCTTATCGGTCGCCCAGTACCTGAGTTGAAGGGAGCTTAGATTCACCATGACGGACGGGAGTTGTCCTGGTTGGTGGTATATACCATTCGTTCTTCTTTGCTAGCACCGTCAACCCCGGATATCACCTATGAAGTGAAGGATAACAGTTAGGAAGAGGGAATCCTTAGAGAGATGCAGCTGACTATCGCAAAGATCGCGAACTTTTTCCGCAAAAAGTTTGAAGGCACTCCCTATAGGTACTATGGGAGGCGCGATGAGGATGACAAGCCAATAGATGTCACAGAATACTTTGTCTTTGCTCGTCATTTCCAGCACATGGAGGGAAAACTGCACAACACTCAGTTCGCCCTTGATAGTCTCAGACAATAGTTCGACATCCGAGGAAGGAAGATATTCCAGCTGGAGAAAGACCTGAGAGTTTCTTCGGCTACCGAGCGACGTCTAGGGGCACAAAAGAAGACCATGAAGTATGTTGACTCCCACCTTCGTGCACAAGTGACATACCATCAGTTTCAGCTTGCGACCAGCAAGACCAAAGTTGGAGAGTTGGAGGAAGAGCTACGCGCATCCTCGAGCACTTAGGATTGCCGCAGGTTGTTAGGAGATTTGTGTTGATCCCACCCAAGACGTTGTTTGTGTTGTGTGAATCTGTTAAGAACTATGTGTGTGCTAGATGTGTTGTAAGACCTATGCTTTTGCTATGTGAAACTTAAGTTTGTGTTATGCTTGCTAGAGGATCTGTTTTATGTGTATGATGGTCTATGTTGTGATTGTGGTTTACCTCTTAGATGCTTGTCTTTGTTGTTGTGTTATCTACCGTTCTCATCTCTCTTATGAACCGGTTTGTTCTCAAGATTTTCAAAACAAAAACCAGCCTTTGATCTGCTCTCATCTTATACCTTCTTTTTCTTCAGTATGGCTAGTGATTTACCTCCACCACACGAGCCAGTTGTTGCCCAACTTTTTGCACTGATAATGCAAGATTGTGAAGCCGCTCGTGCAGACCGCAATGTCACCCTTGTTGCCCTATAGTATTTGACTCAGCTTGGAACCGTCAATGTTGAGAATAATGATGTCCTTATGAAGGAACACCAGCACCTGCTTGCTGGTGAGAATCGCAAAAGGAAGATAGTGACACAAGGAGAACCAAGTTCACCTAGGACTCACAGTACTTTACCTGCGATTCCACCACCCTCAAGGAAGCGTGTGAATGTCAGGCCTAAAACCACAGGCTGCTTTACCCGTGGAAAGGAAGGACACTTCGCTCGTGAATGTCCCAAGAAGAATCTTGTTCTAGGTCATCCTGATGTGACCCAAGAGACCCAGGGTCCAACCCAGAACAAACGGAAGAGTGTATGTTGATGAGTGCTGTCGATAAATCCCTCAGATGAACCAGTGGGGTTTCGAGTAAGAGAACGATTAGGCGCTGGAGGATTACGTCGTCTAACAGGGGGGCACGATTTACCCAAGTTTGGGGCCCTCGTAGAGGTAATACCCTTACTCCTGCTTGTCTGATCTGTATTATGATGAGATCGATTACAATGGCGGGTGCGCAAGCTGAGAGATTGGATCTCAAGCTATCGCTATGGTGGTGAATATTGGACTGGATCCCCGCCAGGCGGTTCTCCCAGCCTTTAAACAGATGTCCATGTCTCAAACTGTACCTGGGGGGGGGGGGGGCGGTTAGAAACCCTAACTCTACGCGGTGGAGACTTTCCATCTTGATCCGCAAGTCTTGCGGGTGGGCATCCACTAGGCCTTCTAGAGCTGCGGGGTAGCACCTTGTATTGGGCTTTAGCCTTGTGCCTTGGACTAGGTAGGCCCACTCGACAGCAGCTAGAGTCATCCCCACATCGTTAGCCCCCGAGTGTTTGTTCGACTGAGAATAGTCGAGTAAGCACTCAAAGTTTGTTTCTGGATCTTGCGACTGAGTAGCCAAACACCTGACCTGAAGGGTGTGTATCCTGTATGGAATGTACTCGAGTATCGAGTGGTAAATGCGCCTTGTGTTGGCTTTTTTCGCAGAAGGATGCGGCTCAGTTGCTTGGCTCTCCCGAAAGACCAGGGCCAATTAATTGAATCTCGGGCAAAAACAGTTCTGGCCTACACGAATTCGACACCTCCGACTCGAACTTGGCGAGGTGATCATTACGACTGGGCCGTGGAGGTATTATTGAGTCGCATTTAACCTTAAAGGGGTACCCGGCGCGTCCGCTAGGATTTTTCTTCGTGTTGTTGACACGGAAAGTTTGCTGGAGGACGCAACTCGAGTGCGATTCCAGGCCCACAAGAAAGATCCTTGGGTCTTACCTTCATACTCGAAAAATTATGGCATCTGGATGTGCCTAGTCGGCCGAACGACCCGAAATTCAAATGATGTGTTAGTACATCGTGACACAGAGTTGCGGGAGCCGCGTACTCGCGATTCCTTTTCAGATGCGCAGTGGGTGCTTTCTTATGTCCCTAAATGGTAGCGAGTCTCACTGTTGTCATTCTGTGATCTTCGGGAGATTCATACGAAAGAAAAATTAGTGTTATGATGTTCATACGAATGAAATTTTGTGTCATGAGGTCCAGATGAAAGAGATTTCGTGTTGATGAAGTTCATACGAAAGAAATTTTGTGTCATGAGGTCCATACGAAAGAGATTTCGTGTTGATGATGTTCATACAAAAGAAATTTCGTGTCATGCGGTCTGCAATGACGTCACCGCGCACTCGCCTGCTCCAGATGGGACGTGACGCAGTGGGGCAGACGTGTAGGTCCCACCTTGCCAGATTTTTGACCAGAAATGGGCCGTCGCGTGCCGGTTTATCCGCTGGTCGTGTAGTAATTACGCACGATCCTTCCTAAAGATCGTGCGGGGGTAACTTCCCTCCTTCTCCTCGTTTCCGCTCCACACGTGGCGGCAGGGATGAGTGCCACGTTTGTGGATCAACGGCTTACAGTGGCCCGACACTGGTATAAATAATAGGTCCTAGGGAAAAGATCGCTTTCCATGCTTCCATTCTCCTTCTTCTTCCTCTAGCATGCTGATGTCTACGCACGCTTCTATTCTTGTAGACAGTGTTGGGCCTCCAAGTGTAGAGGTTTGTAGAACATCGACATATTTCCCTTATGTGGATCACCCAAGGTTTATCGAACTCAGGGAGGAAGAGGTCAAAGTTATCCCAACCAACCCCGCAATCACGATACAAGAAGTCTCTTGTGTTCCCATCACACCTAATACAATTCTCAGTTGTATAGGTGCACTAGTTCGGCGAAGAGAGATAGAGAGTAAAATACAAGTAGTATGGATGATTATAAGTGATAATAGAAATCTGAAATAAAAATGGCAGCAATTAAACATGTATCAAAACAGGTTGTAAGTGGTGTTTCAATGGTTAGAAACAAGGCCTAGGGATCCTACTTTGACTAGTGGACACTCTCAACAATGATAATATACTTTAATGCATAAATATCTCTCTTCACTATGCTACTCCGAACCACTCTCCGGTTGAATAACAAAAACCAATTCATTGTGTAGGGTTATAACAACACTCCTCAAATTCGCATTCACATGTCTAGTTAAGCCCACACTGTCACTATGAGCGCCCCAGAAGGTACTAAACAAACACCACAATTTCGTAGGGTCGTCCAACACAAGATATAAATATCATGCTAAACCACATGGTGCACACACTGTCACCTTTACACCATGATCAAAGTGTTTACGGAGATCTCATAACAAAACCACTTGAGTAGCATAAAAGATGAAGAGTAACATCTACTTATTCAACTGGATTACAAAGCTCATGATCACATAAAGATCACACCATGGGAGAGAGATGAAACACCGGTAGAGCCCTCAGCCCCAGGGAAGAACTACTCCCTCCTCATCATAGGAGACAACAACGGCGATGAAGATGGAGGTGGAGTCGATGGAGATGGCTCTAGGGGCACTTCCCCATCCCGACAGGGTGCCGGAACCGAGATTTCAGTCCCCCGAAACTTATCAGCGGAGCTACGAATATTTTTTGTGGAAAAGGCCGAGTGATCTAGGGTTTATGCATCGGGGAGTATATATGGGAGAAAGGGCGATGCCAGGGGGTGGCCAGGGGGCCCACACCACCAGGTGGCGCGGCCAGGGGGACCCGCGCCACCCTATGGTGTGGCCATCCTGTAGCCCCCCTCCGGGGCTCTTCAGGACTTCCTGGACCATCCGTGACTTCTAAGACTTCTGGCTTTTAAATTTTCGAATTCCGAGAATATTTCCAGAACAACTTTTCTGAAACTAAAAACGACAGAAAATAGGGATCTGGCTCTGTTGCATCTTGTCAATAGGTTAGTCCGGAAAATCGATAAAAATGACATAAAGTGTATAGCAAACATGTGGAAAATAACATGAAAACAACATGGAACATCAGAAATTAGGGATACATTTATGACATATCAACATCCCTAAGCTTAGTTCCTACTCGCCCTTGGGTAGGTAAACGATAAAAACACATAATTTCTAAGGTGACATGCTACCAACATAAACTTGACCATCATAATGTAAAAGCATATGTAAGCTGAGATCATAGAACTTAAATAAAAACATGATAAATAGAACTTTAATAATAAGGCATAGCAATCACTTTGCATCATGAGAAGTAACTCAAATATAAGATCATGAATAACAATGCAAAGAAAGATATACGTTTGTTTCAAGTATAGAGAAAGCATAGCAAAGTGATATTCCACAAGTCCTTAAGAGTGGGGCAAAACATAATTGCCAGGACACCTTCAAAGTTCATGAGGAAGACTAGCACACATAATTAGAGAACACACAATAACACATCATGAATCAATTAATAATGTTTCTGGGATAAATGCACATAAAACTCAGAATGACAAAAATGCTCTCGCAACTGTGCATAAAGTTAGAAGATGGAGACTCAACATAAAAGTAAAAAAAAGCCCTTCGCAGAGGGAAACATGGATCCCTCATGTGCTATAGCTTTTATTTTATTAATAAAGGTATTAAAAGTTTGACACTCCTCCCATCCATCTTACACAAACCATGGTTAACCGAATCCTCTCGGGTGCCTGCCAACAATCACATACCATGGAGAAGTGTCTATATTTTGGGAGATGTATGCTAATGTCAACGAATGGAAAACAGAAAATACAGTACGTCACAAGCAACTAGATTTCACAAGAGCGGCTCCCATATGAAGGACGCAACTGGTGTAGAAGGTCATCCCTCTTTCTCTTTTGCTTACACAATTATGCTTTGACTGATAAATCAGGGGAAAAAATAGTGAAGAGATTTTGTGTGTATTAATTTGGGGCAGGGCACCCCGCTGCCAGCTGTTCTATCAATTGGATAAGCAGATAAATCCACTAGTCCAGGGTGTGAAATCCAATCAACAAGTGAGATAAATATTCTCTATTTATGTCCTCATGAGAAAAAACAAGAACACAAAACAGGAATAATTTTGAAGGTTTTAAAGGTAACACATGAGCAATTTACTTCGAGTGGCAGTTAAATACCACATGTATGTAGGTATGGTGGACACAATGGAAAAACTTTAGTTTTAGGGAGTTGGATGCACGAGTAGAATTTCATACTCAGTACAGGTGGAGGCTAGCAAAAGACCGGGAGCGACAAATCAAGAGAGCATAAGAGTCATAATCATGCATAGCGACATAAACATCATTAATCAAAGCATAAGTGGTACCACAAGTTCTAAAACTAAATGATCATAGAGGCCATTAGTGACTGGTTCATGGTCATAAACATGGTGTGAGCATGCGCTAAGTCAACTAAATAAAACATTCAAAGGAGAATACCGCAAATTTATGCTTCAATATGACAAGAACAACTCAAGATTCTTTCAAGCACTTTAAATACTCTCAACTATTTGAGGATAATCATGCTACTCAATAACCACAAGGATTTAAAACTAAAATAACATCTAGCATGACATGAAAAAGTTCTAGCCACAGTCTATACAAGCTTCTACTTGCACCATTAAAAATTCTACTTCAAGCAACAGTTTCTTTTCCCAACAAGCACCATACAAAATATGTTTTAACAAAATTCTCTACATGCTACAGCAAGAAAACATGAGAGCGAACATAAAACTACTAAAACTAACAGCTCTGAATAAGAGATGCATGAAACAAAGGGCTAAACGCAGTCCTAGCAAAGAGTGAACACTCACAGAACAATAAGAATGAAAACTAGAGTGTTCTAAGCAATGAAAATAGAGCGTGTCTCTATCCCACACAAGTATGATAGGTTCCAGTGATGTTAATTCAGCAAGAAAAACAAAATAAAACAAAATGAAACTGAACTAAAATAAATGACGCTCCAATAAAATTTCATATGATGTGACCGAATAAAAATATAGTTTCACGAGAACTGGCCTGATAGATAGTTGATGAAGAAGAGGATGCCTTGGGCATCCCCAATCTTATATGGCCGAGTCTTCTAAAAATGTGCTTGGATGAACCACGGGGGCATCCCCAAGCTTTGACCTTGCACTCTTCTTGATCACATATATCACCTCTTCTCTTGACCCTTGAAAACTTCATTCACACCATACTCAAACAGTAATTCGCATTAGAGGGTTAGTGCAACAAATAAAAATCCCTTACTTTTGTATGGAACAAGTGATATTGATACTTTTAAACATTATCTACAGCCACTGATGTTTCGTGAAGCAAAGGAATCCACTTGACATCGTAAAAGAGCAAATGCAAGAAAATTGCAGAATCTGCCAAGACCAGAACAACCTGTAAATAAGATTTTTTTCGAGGCAATTACGTTGGTCAAATAAAAAAACTTAAAGAACAAAACAAATGCGGAATTATCCGAGTAATAAGCATAAAAAATTTCAGGTCATTTTGAACTTTCTGGAT
This sequence comes from Alopecurus myosuroides, assembly GCA_028641055.1. NCBI lineage: Eukaryota > Viridiplantae > Streptophyta > Magnoliopsida > Poales > Poaceae > Alopecurus > Alopecurus myosuroides. The sequence goes on from CM054058.1 coordinate 720,154, forward strand.
TTTTCACGATTATTTATGGTGGACATCAGAAATTTGTTTCCTCTGCAGAAATCCGAAAACCAACTCCAACTCTCATCAGAAACTTTACTTGGCACTAGTAAAACATGAAAAAAAGATATAAAGGAGTTAATACAGAAGTATACAACCCCTTGACTCAAATAAAACAGATAAAAACAAAGAAAATAAATAAAAACATGGGTTATCTCCCAAGAAGTGCTTTTCTTTAAAGCATTTTCGGCTAGGCATGATAATTTGAGAAGATGTTCACATGAGAAATATTAATTGAAGCAAAAGAGAGTACCAAGAAGCAAATGTAAAATAAATTTAATTCTAACCCACTTCCTATGAAAAAGAATCTTGTATAATAATAAGTCCATAAAGCACAAAGTGGCTACCATAGGAAGACAAAATAAGTTCAACTTCAGAAATTTCAACATAAAGAGGGGAAACTTGAATTTTTTTTAGATGAATAGGACTATGTTTCCCTCTCTCATATTAACTTTCAATAGCATCATGAATGAAGTTAACAATATAAATATCACAAGAAACATTCTTATTATGAGCCACATGCATAAAAGAATTATTACTCTTCACATAAGCATAGTCATTCTTATTAATAGAAGTGGGAACAAATTCAAAAAATAGCTACAATTATCATTCTCATCACCATAATCATCAAACATAGGAGAAATTTTGCAATCATAATTAATTTTCTCCTCAATAGTAGGTGGACTGAAAATATCATATTTATCATTGTAATCATCATAAAGAACTCCAAAATGATAGACAAGTTGTATATTGCGGAGATAGTTTTGGGCAATCCCTCCATAAATATGACAAGTTTCATAAGGATAATTGTAATCATAGTCTATGTTATAACATCTTTTATAATATTTACCAAAGACTGGAGGCATAGTATCATCATAAGCAATATCATCATTTTTAGAAAGAGATGTATCAAGCATATAATCATCAGTAGCAAAAGGATTTTCAAAGACATCATCCACAAGCTCAGAGCTTTCTATATCATCATTGGAAGGAACATGGATGGTACTAATAGTACAACAATTATCATCATTTTCAGAATTGGTACTAAAGAGATTTTCAATATTATAAGTAGTATCATCATTGTCCCACTCATGATCATCAAATTCAGTAGTAGGCATAAAACAACCATATTTAATAGTTCCTACAGACTTAACATCACAATAATAACCAATATAACAAACATCATCTTCAATATTAATTTTCGAATCGTACTCACGAGGAATAACCAGGAGAGGAGCAATATGCTTAGGGGAAGGTACCATGTCCTCTCCCTTTTTGCTCCTCCTCCTCCTCTTCTTCTTCTTCTTCTTCTTCTTCTTCTTCTTCTTGTTCTTCTTCTTCTTCTTCTTCTTCTTCTTCTTCTTCTCTATAGGAGGGATAGGCTTGAAAGGAAGCTTCTCCACATACCCTAGTTTACTGTCAGAAACAATAGAAAGAAATTTGGAGGATTCCTCCTCCACATTAAAAAGATGAAAACAAATATTATCCCTGTCATATTTTGGTAAAGTCTCCTCTTTTATAATATTTTGTATGTAAGTATTTTTGTGGCAATTATTAACACAATAAAGATGACAACCATGAAGGACACTATTCATATCAAGAGACTCATATCTACCAAAGAAGTTTTTCTTGATAACTCTTCACACCCCAAAATAGTGTATGTTCATCATGCTGATTAGAAGTGATCATGTCATCACAATACAAACTTCCAGTATTCGAATAGCTATTACAGCCTGATCATTGAAAATTTAAATGACCCACTTTACAACAAAGTTCACAAATAAAAGGATAGATGGCACAAACCTTTTTACCAATATCATCTAAAGCCCTGTCCCACTTTCTAGTTTTTTCATTCCTATGATGGATGCAATATTCTTATTTGGTTTGATTCTTTTCACAAGGTCTAAGTGCTCCACAAAAATTAACATGCGTATAAGAAATAGTACTTTCAGAAGTTTGAGCATGTTCATTGCAATCATTAATAACAGTTTCGTTTTTCATGCAAGTGTCTTTAAAAGGTTCATGATGTATGTCCCCATTTCATTTAGGAACATTAATATAAGAACCAAAGGATCTATACCAACCAATAATCATTTGAGGATCAAGACCATATTTAGCACTAAACTCTTGAAAATCAGCAGTTTCAGCGAAAGACTTAATGCAATCATACCCATAATTTATATCTGATTCTTTACCTTTGTCATTATTCCAACCTTCACTATTGGTTTCAATTGTTTCAAGAAGATTTCATTTAGCTTCAAACTTCTTATCCGAGAAAGAACCCTCTAAACATGCATCTAAATAATCCCTATAATGTCCTGAAAGCCTTGCATAAAAATTAGTAACAATTATTTCCTTAGAAAGCTATTGGTTAGGACATTTAAGTATTAATGTTTTCAGTCTTCCCCAAGCTTGAGCAATGTTTTCTCCATCACGAGGCCAAAAATTATAAATATAATTCCTATCTAAATACAGTTCATGAGAAGAATAAAATTTAGAATAAAATAGAGATTCAAGCTCCTTCCACTCCAAATGACGAGGACCATCTAGTAGCTCATACCACTCCCTTGATTTGTCCTTAAGTGACAAAGATAATAACCTCCTCTTAACTTGGTCCATTGAAATACCTCCACACTTGAACAACCCGCATAATTCATGTATAAAGAGTAAATGATCACGATGATGGACAACTCTATCTCCAAAATAGGAGTTATTCGTCACACGTTCTACAATTTTCATAGGTATTTTAAAAAGAACACTTTCAGCAGGACGATTTAAAATATCACAAGCATCCTTAGATTTATCACATATGGGAGATAAAGTATCACCAGAGAAAAATTTCTCCTCTAAAGATGGGGAAAGAAAAAGTTTATAAAAACTGGCTTCCCCAAGCTTAGACTTTTCCATAGTACTAGAAATAATGGTATCCAAATAATTAATGCTAATAACATTGCTACTAGAATGCAAATAAAACTCTCTCATATTTTTGTTGTTTTCCATTAATACTAACTAGTAAAAATAAAACCAAGCAACAAGTAAAAAAAAAGCCTAACTAGTGAAAACAAGAAACAAAAAGATATAATTGCAGAATCTAAAGGAAATAACTTCGATCACTCACACCCGAGGATGTGAGTACCTGAAAGTGCATTTCGTTTTCCCTGGTGTTTTGTGTGTTAGTTAACAATACTAAGTACATTATTTATCGAGGTGTTTAGTGTGCAGGTGTTATACTTAACATCGGCATCGATCACCGAAAAGATCGGTGAAGATTGGCCTAAGAGATTTGGGACAGAAGCCAACCGGATTATTCTAACCGGATTATTCTAGAGGAGCCGGATATTCCAGTTAGGATAGTTTTGGTCCATTTTCGGGACATAGATGAGTCGGATTTTTGGTACCGGATTATTCATCTCAGACCGGATATACCGGTTGTGGAGATTTTGCTCAAAAAACGGCTAAGGACTGAAGATAAAACTGACAGAAACATACCGTATTATTCCGGAGGAGTCGGAATATCCGGTCCAGTCGGCTGCGCGGGACAGAGAAGAGCGAGACTATTTGTTCCGGATTATTCAAAGGCAACCGGATATTTCGGTTGAAGTCGACGGATTCGAGCAGATCTACAGACCGGATATTCCGGTACCCAATTTCCTGCAAAACGACTAGTTTTGAGGAGGGGGTATAAATACCCTTCCTCTTCCACCTCGAGCTCTAGTTCTTCCCCTTGGCATTCAATAGCATTTAAGAGCTCACCAAGTATGCAATAACTCCCAATCCCTTCCTCCAAACTCGAAGATCTTTGGAGGATTGAAGGAGAAGGCCCCGATCTACATCTTCACTGAGCCGTTCTTCATTTCCCCCTCTCTAGATTGAGGGATCTAGCCTAGGGTTTCCTCTTGTGGAGAACCTAGGCATCTTGCTACTTCTTGGTGATTCAAGATTGTTGGGAGCCCCCAATTTGGTCGTGGGTGTGTGCCCCAAGTTGTTTGTAAAGGATTCGATTCCCGCCTAAAAGGGGATCAATAGTGGAAGGTGGACTAGGCCTTTGTGGCGAGGTTCATCAGGGAATAGGGTGAGGCCTTTGTGGCGTTGAGTAGGCCTTCGTGACGAGCCCACACCCCTCCAACGATACGTACTCCCTTAACAAGGAGGAACTCGCGATTACATCGTGTCTCCGTGTGCTTCACATCGGTTACCTCGTTCCCTTACTCCCTTTACTTGTGCTTGCATTGTGATAGTTGTTATCCTTGTCATATAGGTACATTCACCTTACGTGCATTATCTAGAGAATTTACCTTTGTGTCAAGCCTAAACTACAAGAAAAATTAAAATTGGTCGTCGCACCTATTCACCCCCCTCTAGGTGCCCATACTATACTTTCAGTACCTTTTACCTTACCTCCCGGCAACGGCGCCAGAAAAGAGCTTGATGACTACGCACGCTTCTATTCTTGTAGACAGTGTTGGGCCTCCAAGTGCAGAGGTTTGTAGAACAGCAGCAAGTTTCCCTTAAGTGGATTACCCAAGGTTTATCGAACTCAGGGAGGAAGAGGTCAAAGGTATCCCTCTCAAGCAACCACGATACAGTAAGTCTCTTGTGTCCCCAACACACCTAATACAATTGTTAGTTGTATAGGTGCACTAGTTTGGCGAAGAGAGAGTAAAATACAAGTAGTATGGATGATTATAAGTGATAATAGCAATCTGAAATAAAAATGGAAGCAAGCAAACATGTAGCAAAGCAGGTTGCAAACGGTGTTTCAATGCTTAGAAACAAAGCCTACGGATCCTACCTTCACTAGTGGACACTATCAACAATGATAACATACTTGAATGCATAAATATCTCTCTTCACTATGCTACTCCGAACCACTCTCCGGTTGAATAACAAACACCAATTCATTGCGTAGGGTTGTAACAACACTCCTCAAAGTCGCATTCCCATGTCTAGTTAACAACACGCTGTCACTATGAGCACCCCAGAACGTACTAGACAAACACCACAATTTCATAGGGTCATCCAACACAAGATATAAATATCATGCTAAACCACACGGTGCACACACTGTCAACTTTACACCGTGATCAAAGTGTTTACGGAGATCTCATAACAAAACCACTTGAGTAGCATAACAGATAAAGAGTAACATCTATTTATTCAACTAGATTACAAAGCTCATGATCACATAAAGATAACACCATGGGAGAGAGAGATGAAACACATAGCTCCCGGTAGAGCCCTCAGCCCCGGGGAAGAACTACTCCCTCCTCATCATAGGAGACAGCGGTCGTCTTGCGAGCTGCTGCATGCCGCGGAGATATGTCGGTTCTTTCATCGTCAAGATCACCTGAATTTTCTCCGGGTTGGCGTCAATTCCTCGGGCAGAGACCAAATAGCCGAGGAGTTGGACAACAGGAACCCCGAAGACACATTTGTTAGGTTAAGCTTGATTCTGTATGCGTTGAGGGCGTCGAATGTCTCCCTAATGTCCTCGAGGAGTGTATCCTCCACTTGAGTCTGGGTGACGATATCGTCAACGTACACTTGTACGTTCTTGCCAATGAGCTTGGCGGGGCAATTTTGCATGCAGCGCTGATATGTTGCGCCTACGTTTTTGAGCCCGAAAGGCATTGTCGTGTAGAAGTATACACTGTGTGGTGTGATGAATGTTATCTTCTCCTCATCCTCTTGCTTCATCCTGATCTGGTTGTAGCCCGAGTAGGCGTCCGGGAAGGAGAGGCGTTGACAGCCTGCTGTATAGTCCATGATCTGATCGATCCGCGGTAGAGGGAAGTTATCCTTGGGGCAGTGTTTGTTCAACGACATGTAGTCGATGCACACGCAAAGGATGTTTGTGTTTTTCTTTGGGACCAGCAACGGGTTTGCTAACCAAGTGGATATCTTGATTCCCTCATGAACTTGGTGGCTAGCAGTCTGTTCACCTTTTCTCCGAGTGGTTTATGTTTTGCTCGGAAAAGCGTGAGTTGTCTGTTTGACCAGCTTTACATCTTTAAACACTTCCAATGAGTGCTCGACGAATTCCCTGGGTATTCCAGGCATATCTGAGGGTTGCCAGGCGAAAATCTCCCAGTACTCACGGAGGAGTTCAACGAGCGCGCTTTCCTATGAGGATGATTGGGTGGTGGACACGATCACCGTCTTCACGGATTCTGCCGAGTGCACTTGATGCTTTCGTGTGTCGCTGCTCGGGCTGAACTCGAGTTCTGGGGTGTTCTTTGTGGTTAGTGGCATCACGGTGTTATCCATGGTTTTTGGCAATTCTTCTAGCTCCGCTTGCATCCCGAAAGATTTCGCGGTCTCATGGAATTTGTTATCGCACTTGTCTGATTTATGGAAGTCGCCATTCACGGTGATTGTACCGTATTCTTCTGGGAGTTTTTGCTTGAGGTAGGCATAATGAGGTACTACCGTGAATCTCGTGAATGCTGTTCGGTCGAGAATGGCGTGGTGCTGTGATGGCCAGTCGACTACCTCGAAGTCGAGGAACTCTCTCTTGTAGTTGCTTGGATCTCCGAGTATCACCTCCAAGTTGATTGTTCCGAGTGGTCGGATGGCTTTCCCTGGTACTATCCCGTGGAAGGATGTTTCCAATTCCGCGAGTCCCTCCAGATCCCCGTTCATCTTGCGGAGTGTGTATGCGTATATGATGTTAATTCCGCTGCCACCATCCATGAACACTGACGTGGAGATGATTCCTGGACCTATCGGGTGAGCCTACCCGGTCCAAGGCCCAAGACCTAGGCCCAAAGACACGTGATATCCCGAGGTTCTAGAAAGCCCAACAGAAGCCCACCCGCAAGACCTGCGGGTCAAGACAAGAGCTCCTATACGTAATCTACTAGGACTCATGTAACCCCCTCCTGACTGCATATATAAAGCCAGGAGGGAGGAGAGAAAAACAGATCCAATCTAGAGAGAGGAAGATACAAGCCACAACTAGATTAGGCAATACACGGGATACCCCGTACGCCTCACCATGGCATCGGCATTGTAACATCTCAACTATCTCGTCATAATACAGATCAGACAAGCAGGAGTAAGGGTTTTACCTCTACGAGGGCCCCGAACCTGGGTAAATCTTGCCTCCTTGTTAGCCGTCGAGACTACCAGCGCGTACATCGTTCCTTTACTCGAAACCCTACCGGATCACCCGAGGTATTTGTCGACACGACTCTTCGACAATTGGCGCCGTCTGTGGGAATGACACGCGCTGGATCTACGGTCTCGATGGCCTCATCTACATCCAGCTTCGGGTTCTCGACCCACATGGATTCGATCTACTTCGTCTCCTTCAACTTCATCGGGCACTCGCCGGCATCATGCACAGCCTTTATCGTCTACATCGACATCGTTTTTCACGCGCAGGTCGAAGGACAACGGCAACATACACATTGCGGACGTCATCAACGGCGGCTCGAAACTCATCTGGAAAATTTATTCATTAGAAATATGCGAAATCAATTTATCTACCGGCTCCAAAAAGAATCGGCGAATTCCGACGGTTAGATCTCCGTGGATGACCCAAACGATGAAGCCCTGTCAGAATCTGACGGAACTCCGCACGACTTTGTGAAAACAATTCTCACAGTCGACTCGGATATCAATTCAAAGATCACACCGTTGAACAGATGCGGGATACAATCCCGCACCACTCCGTCGTTTTTGAGCCAATTCCAACGGTTAGATCTCTGTCAGAGGCTCGTGCACTGCGACACATTTTGGGTCTCTGCGAGTTTGCAAATTCAAATCGCGGATCCGGATCCTATTTCGAAAATTTGCGAGTCGACGCAAAGACCAAACAATGTCAACAAAACATGGACACTCGCCATACTAGTGCCCGGGGGCTCGACATCAACATTTTCCTCCGTGTACACACAACAAATCCTCGCGACTCCGCCGCGTCAAGTCCTTCGAGCAAATATCGCGACTCCGCCGCTTCGACTCGGTCCGCCGCGTCGAGTCATTCGGACAAACATCATGACTCCGTTGCGTCGACTCGGTCCGCTGCGTCGAGTCCTTCGGGAAACATGGCGACTCCGCCGCATCGTCTCGGTCCGCCTCGTCGGGTCCTTCCGGAAAACATCGCGACTCTGCCGCACAACTCCGCTACATCGAATCCTCTCGATTAAACGTCTCGGGGGCTGTCCTTGGCCGCAACCACACTCGTTGCTCGGGGGTTGTGCTGCAAAGTAGACGCACTCGAGAATTCTCCGTAGCCGCACTCGATACTCGGGGGCTGAGGCGCGAAACAGCCGCACTCGACATACGAGTCCGATTTATCGATTCCGTCACTCGGCACCGCCTCGTCGACTACGGAAGTGCCATACGAAGATAAGTTCCTCTCATACGAGTCGACAAATTTACCTTTTTATGTTTATAATCTGCTGTGAAGCTACACCTTACACTTGGGGGGGCTGCGCCTCGCAAACTACATGAATACTCGAGACTCGTCATGCTGCATGTTACACTACCACATTTACACGCTATAACCCGAGTAGCTGATACCGACTGACGTCGACTCTTGACTCCGACCCGGTTTGCAGCAGCAACTGACAGGTCGGCAGGGAGCATAGACAATGGCTGTCAGGCTAACGAAAAGGCAGAGCGTACGATGCAAAAGTGTCGCGTAGGGTCAAATCATTGCCTACCAACAGGCCATACTCGACTCTGCGAGTCGATAGATTTTGCTAGACGCATCACTATTATTACATTATTTAACCACATCTGTTTATATGCCTGCAACTGCAACGCAGAAACCACAACATTGGATGCACCTTTGGGAGTCAATAATCCTCCGCTCGGAGTTGACACATATCGTCCTCTCAGAGTCGACAGTTGACACATATCCTCCGCTCGGAATCGACAGTCGACAGTTGACACAGATCCTCCGCTTGGAGTCGACACATACCCTCCTCCGGGAGTGGACGCATGTCCTCCTCCGCGAGCCAACAGAAGACAAGCACAAGGGGTTAGCTTCAGAACAACTTGAGCCTATGCCCAACTCTGCGAGTCGAGCATAGCCTCGGGGGCTACTCCCACCGGGAGCACTGCCGTGCACCCGATAAATCGAAGAAGATACATTGGAATATCTTTGAGTCTATGCCCGATTACAAATAATCGCACATAGACTCGGGGGCTACTCCCATCAGGAGTGTTGGTCGCGCAACCGACGAGCGCTACACGCTCACTTGATGTACTACCGCGTCGGAAGCATCTAACACGCTAGCCGCGTATCTGAGTAGCTCTGTCAGATTTCTTCGTCCATGTCCTTATTATGGTCGTACAAACCGCATATTAACTCGGATGAAGAAAAGCAAAACAACAAACTTGTCCGCCTCAACGAGACGCATACGGCAACGCAGGCCAATTCACGAAATCAGAACATCTTGAAAACTTTTCGGGTCAATCTTCTTGTGTGAACTAGGTGGCTGGGCGTCTGCGTCAACTACACGACTTCCAGTTCGTCGTGCGACTCCGCCACGTCCGCGTCAACTACACGACTTCCAGGTCGTCGTGCGACTCCGCCACGTCCTCCTCAAATACACGACTTCCTCGTCGACTCCGTCCGCCGTGTCGAGTACACCTCCACCACGTCGACGCCATCTGCCTCGTCGACTCCGTCCGCCATGTCGAGTACACCTCCACCGCGTCGACTCTGTCCGCCGTGTCGAGTACATCTCCACCGCATCGACTCCCTCCGCCGTGTTGAGTACACCTCCACCGCGTCGACTCTATCCGCCGTGTCGAGTACATGTCCACCGCGTAATTAAGTCATGCGAAAAAACGGGCGCACGACGGCACGCTTCCGGTCAAAAGCTGACACGATGGGCCCTACGTGCCCTGCCCCACAACGTCACATCCCATCGGGAGCAGGCGTGTAACATCCCAAGTATGAAAAATAGCCATTAGAATGTTTGCTCTCTATTATTTTATGTTTTGCATCATGACATCATGTTCATTGCATTTATTTTGCTTGTTTTTCATTTGTTTTCCTCTGTTTTCATTTGTTTTCCTTTGTTTTTGTAACATCCCAAGTATGAAAATCTCCCCCTAGATGTTTGTTTCTTGTTTTGTTATTGCTTTGCATCATGTCATCATATTCTTTGCATTGTTTGCATTTGTTTCCATCAGTTTTCTGTTTTGAATTCCAAACAAAACATTCGAATTATTTGTCATACTTGTTATGTTACATGTTTCAAATAAGAGCTACAAAATAAACAAATAATTTGTTCCACTAAAATTGGAATCAAAAACTTTAAATTGGTTTAAGTGGCATTTATTCTTTTTATATACCAACATTGCTCAATCCATTTAATTACCAAACATCAACTAAATTAAAATAATTGGAAAACAAAAGTTTATTTTAAGGTGTTGTTACAAAAATAAATCATTAAAAATTATTCCAAAATTGGCTAACCCCTAAAACCATTTGTTTTCTTTCTCCTTTTCCAAAGCTACAAAAAAAAATCAATGAACAAAAAAGATTAAAAGGAAAAGAGAGAGGAAATAGAGGGCAGCCAGCCCACTTTGGGGCCAGCCCAACTTGCCCAAAAGGCCTGGTACCCCTCTGTTGTCTTCTACCTCACGTACGGCATACATCTCCATTGTCCACGTAGCAGGTTCAGAGAGGAACGGGTGATCCGATGCTCCACCTCCCCCTTAAGAACTCGAGCTCCCCCCTCCTGCCCTAATACCTCCACCTCCTCTTTTCCCTCGAGCGCCGCAGCTCCCTTCTCTCTCTCGCTGCACCCTGCTCCCTCTCTGTATCCTCCCTGAAGGCCACCACCGCCGCCTCCCTCTCCGGCTAGTCGCCGCCGCCACGGTGCCCGCCCGGCCGCGCTTGGGCCGGGAACCGAAACGCCGCGCTCCCCTCATCCTCGCCGTGGCCTCGGTTTCCGCCGGGAGCACCCGGAGCTCCGGCGCCGTCCACCGTTTCCGCCGTCGTCCTCACCGTCTGCACCGCCCCGTCCACTTCCCTCTCCCGTGAGTCGCTCCTCGCCCTCCTTTCCCTTCCCTCTCTGCCCTCGCCCACCAACCGCCCGCATCCGCCCCGCACAACCACCGCACACCGGCCCCGCACGCCCACTCGCGCCGCCGCGAGCACCCCACAGCAGATCGCCGGCGGGCGCTGTTGCTCCGTCAGGCTTCAGTACGCACGAACAGAAAGGTTCAGTTAAAAAACTTCTCGCGAAACTGCAGCTTAACCCCCCTCTCTCTCCCTTACCTGACAAGAAAATGCACCCAGCCGCAGTGGCATTGCCCTCGCCCACTCGCCCCAGGGGCGCGGGTTCGAGTCCCGCGGGAGGCAATTGCCTCCCCAATTTTTTTCCTTCCGCGCGCCCCGCGCTGGGCCCGCGCATCAGTGACCTGCAGGGCCACGTCAACCTCCAGCCGCGCCACCTAGGCGCCACGCAGGCCCTGGCCACACTGTCAGTGGCTGGGTCTGGTCACTGCGTGGTGCAGTTCCTTTTCTGCACGTTTTCTTTTATTTTCATGTCCAGTTTAAATTACAGAATAGTCCCTAGAATTAAAACCCTAATAACTTTTAATTCCCAACTCCAAATAATAAAACTAAAATATGTACACTGCACCAAATTTAATTATCTACCTATTTATAACATTTGTTTTCTGTTTTGAATAATTCAAATGCACCCAAATTTCAAATTCAAACAATTCATTTGAAATTTGATAAAATCCATAACTAAATCATACTTAATTCAAATAACACAAATAAAATATGTTTTCCATGCCATTTTAAACCACCTAACCAAATATAAATTTTGTTTCATGATTTGAATAATTAAAATTGCCTAAATAATTTAAACCTTGTTTAATTCATTTAAAATTGCTAAACTCATAACTTGCTCAAATTAAATTATTTTTGAACATATAAAATATGTTTTCAAACCAGAAAAACATAATCTTTTCAAATATGGTTTTTGTTTAATGTTTTGAACAAACAAAAATTCAGTTAATATTAATAATTGAATTAAATTCATTTAAATATTGTTTAACTTGTTTAATTCATAATTAATTCATTCTAATTCCTATTTCAATAATTGAAACATGTATTCCACCTAAAATTGTGTGTTCTATTCAAATATTAACCTTGTTAACTGTTTTGAACAATTAAATTGGGTGAAAACAACAAATGCTTGTGTAACACCTTTAAGTAACCGAAATTCCAACACCTACTAAACAAATTTCCAAACTTGGTAAACCTTATTTCAAAATTGTTCTATTGTTGTTATTTTTCTGTTTTCCTCATCCATGCATCATACTAATCCACTTTCACCTATTGGTTAGTTGTAAAACAATTGTTTCAACCATAATTCATGGGCTTTTCATATGCAACTCAATTTGCATGTGGGTCCATTTAATCATGTTGTTACCATGTCAACTATTTTATTTTGATGCATCAGTTAAATTGACATGCATCATCCCATGATTGTGCACTATGCCATGATATTGATTGTTTATCTTTCTGCATTGTTTGTTTGCTTCTTCTCGGATAGACGACGACGTTGATACAAACGATCTTTACGACACCCCCTTCTGAGGATTTAGCTCAGTACCAGGCTGCTGAGCTTGCAGGCAAGTATTCACTCACATGAACCATCGTGTTCCTCTCAACATTGGATACCGATACTTTTCGTTGTCTATTCTTCTAGCATATGTATCGTTGCTTGTTCTCCGAACCCATTACATGTATCCTTTACCCCTGATATTGCCTCACCTCCACTCCTATAACCCCGTTGTTTGAGCCCGTGTCTTACTAGCATGCTTAGGGTTGCGTTTGCTCGAGTCTGTTGTCCGTTACTTTCTGTTATCATATTTTATTATGTTCTGGGCTCGATGTTTAAACAACAACCTGTTAATGTTATGGGTAATAATAATTTGATGATAAGGCACCGGCAGGAGGCCCGGCGTGGTTTTGAGGCCTGCTAGTGTCGACCCTAATTAGGAAAAGGGTCTTGTCTACTGATCCATGATGAGCGTGCTCACCGCATCCGGGTGGTGGTATGGAACCCCCCTCGACTTTGATCGGATCCGCAGTTTGTCCGAAGAGCCACACTTAGTTCGGGTGTTCCATTTGGCTCATACGCATGAATGGGTCGCTCCCATGGTTACTGATGATGATGATGACGCACACATATAGGGCGAGGCCTGTATTGCCGGGGTGTTGCGTCCTGCGGGAGTTTTGCACACTTGCGCTGAGTATTCGGCTGCGTGGCTCGGACCTTATAGCTCCGTGGCTCCTAGGACAGGCTGTAGTGATGGTTCGAGTCGTGTCAAGCCAACCTGAGTTTTAGTTGGTGGCTTGAGTGTGTACGGGTACTGGAGCACACCCTGCAGGGATGAATCTTCTCGAGAAGCCGTGTTGTCCGCGGTTATGTGACGACTTGGTGAAAGTACTGGCTAACAAGTACTCAGACAACTTACACCTAACTATAATAACTTGACTAGTAATAGGTCTATTGACACAATAACCTGAATCATCATTAATCCAACTGTGTGAGTTATCCTCGGATTGCTTCTTTGGATAAGGGGCGAGATCCAGGATGGGTTTGTTTGGAGTTAGCTGGTAGTTGGTTACGATACGGTATCTTATCTCCTTTCTGTTAGCTGGAAGTTGTAGAAAGTCTCTGTAGTTGGTTAGATCAGCCCGCTGCAACATCTTTTATATCATCCCTTTTCTTCCGTTGAACCCAAAGCATCTGTGCTCGGTGTTGACGGGTTTCACTTTGGTGAACTGTGAGTCTTGCTTGCCAGTACGTTGTTGTACTGACCCCTTTGGGGCTGTGGTTTCCGCAGACTACGTTTCCGAGGATCCCCATGGTGGCTACTACGTGGAGTACGACGAGGCTGTTGACGAGTAGATAGCGGACCCGGGCAGGATCCGAGACTTCGTGGATGGGCTCCGTCTTTTCGTTTCCGGCTTCTTAAGCCTATTTGGATTTGTCTGTACTCAGACCTGTTGAATGCTTCCGCTGTGATGTAATGATGATATGTTGGGACATGTGTCCTCTGGATGATTGTATTTGCTATCTCTGCTCTAGTGAGAGCCATTTGCAACTTATTTTTATTTATTTGTGTCTTAGAGATCTGTTGTGTTATCATTTTGTTCAACGCCGTTGACGTACCATGTGTGTATGGTATGAAGTACGTCAATGGTAGTATCCTGATTTCTATGGGATGGTTTACGTAGACGATGAACATATAGGGGTTGGTTGTCACACATACGTGTGTTGGCCTACTCGTAAGAGATGCGGGTGCCGGTAAGCCCCGTAATCCAATCCACTACTGTTCAACGGAACTGCGAGTATCCTCTAGAAGTTCGGGTGCGACAAATGGTATCAGAGCCTGTCTGCCTGTAGGATCCCTTTTACTGGTCACAGTTGAGTCTAGAAACTATTTGGTAGCTATATAGGAAAAATGAAACGTGAGAGTAGGAATTCTACCATTTTATTTCTTTCCCCACCCACCCTCCCTTTTCTGGTAAGGAAGTGTAACGTTGTTTTTCTCTTCTCATCTAAACTTTCAAGTTAGGTTTTCATGAATCCTGGTTTCTCTAGGATGGTTATATCTACTAGACCATAGGAATGGAGGTGGTTGTGACATGATTTATCATGTTGCCTACTCACGATTGAGAACGGAGGCGTGTAAGCCCCGGAAGCAGATCCTCTATTCCTTAAACAGTAGATATTGACCCTTTAGAAGCCCGGATGGGTTTTCTCCATAGTACCTCAGGTGTTTGTGGTCTCCTGTTTCCCAGTTGTTGCTTCGATATCGTCCTTCATAAATCTTCTCTTCCGTTGTAACAACTTATCCGTTGATCCGTTGTTAACCTCCATCCTTGTTCTATGCTGTCGACTTACCGTCTGAAGTAATCCTTTTAAGCACTTATATTGGATTTTGTTATCCGGTTAGTGTGTTAATCTTGGTATCCTATTCAAGATGGAAAGTGGTGACGAAGAACCCACACTGCCACCTGAGATGGGGAAAGTGCTGTCTCAGATGACACAAGTTATAAAGCAGATGCAGCAGAACCAAGACCTTGGGAGGAATGGCAACACCCGTGTGTCTATTCGGGAGTTCCTTGAGCTCAATCCGCGCACGTTTGATACCTCCTCCGAGCCATTGGATGCTGATGACTGGATCCGTGAAATGAACCGTACTCTTATGGTAGCTCATGTGGCTGACGAGGACCGTGTTCCTTACGTGACCTACCTTCTCCGTGGGCAATCCATGTCTTGGTGGGAGAATTTCCAAGAAATGAGAGGTCCTAGTGTGGCAATCACATGGGAGGATTTCAAGCAAGCCTTCGTGCGCCATCACATTCCCGATGGGCTCATGGAGAGAATGCGTGAGGAATTCTATTCTTTCACACAAGGCAATTTGGACGTTCTCGAATATCAAAGAGAGTTCAATCGTCTGGCTCGCTACGCCGAAGATGAAATCTCCACGGAAGCGAGAAAGATGGCAAAGTTCCGCAGGGGTCTCAACCCGGAACTCAAGTATGCTCTCACCAGCGTCAAGGCCAAGAATTTTTAGGACCTCATCAACATCGCTCTAAATGAAGAGCATGGGCGCAAGTTGGTTGAGGAATCTCGTAAGCACTCTCGTGAACAGGCTAATCTCTCAAAAGCTATCATGCCTCCACAAAAACGAAGAGTTTGGGTTCCATATACCACTCCAACACCGCCCATCTGCTTGCCAAGCCCGGCAGGATTTCTTGCCCTCCCTCCCACCCCAGTGGTATCTTCAGGAGGTGCTCCATCTCAGCCAAGTCCAACAGCTCCTCGTTCTGCTAGTACATGCTTCAAGTGCGGTCTATCAGGACACTACTCCTACAAGTGCCCGTAGAACAAGCCACCATCACTACCTATCTCTAAGTTCAATCATGTGGTGGTACACACTTCTTCGCCTAGGCCCCGCAACAGGAACAAGTCTGTCTTGAGAACTGTGAGGGTGAACCATGTCAAGGCCCAGGGAGCAGAAGAATCTCCAGAAGTGGTAATGGGCACACTTCTTGTGAACTCGTTTCGTGCTAAAGTCTTGTTCGATTCTGGTGCTTCACACTCCTTCATCTCTCAAAACTTGCAAACACCAGTAAAATCAACTTCGAACAGTTGTCTATCCCTCTCCTAGTGAAATCACCGGGATCTAGCTGGCAAAGCAATAAAATTAGCCAGAACATCGAGATCACAATTGGAAACCTTCCATTCCAGGCATCTCTGATAGCTCTCCACTCTTCAGATATTGATGTCATTCTTGGGATGGATTGGCTGGTAGCCAACAAAGCAGTCATTGATTGTCCTGCTAAGTCTGTCAAAATCACACACCCTTCTGGCCAGATAGTCTACTTCCATGCTGAAAATCCAGTTGTTCAACTCTACACTCTCAATGCAAATCCTCTACCATCAATTGAAACTATTCCGGTGGTTTGTGAATTCCCCGATGTCTTTCCAGAAGAATTGCCAGGAATGCCTCCTGACAGAGCTGTTGAGTTCGTCATCGAACTTGAACCAGGCACTGCTCCAATCTCTAAGCATCCATACAAGATAGCTCCTCCTGAACTGAAGTTGTTGAAGGAGCAAATCGATATGTACATGGAGAAAGGTTACATTCAACCAAGTTCCTCGGCTTGGGGTTGCCCAACTCTGTTCGTTGCAAAGAAGGATCAAACAAAGAGACTCGTTGTTGACTATCGTCCTCTTAACGAGAAAACCATCAAAAACAAGTATCCAATTCCGCGTATCGATGATCTTTTTGATCAACTTGCTGGAGCCTCAATATTCTCCAAGTTGGACTTGAGGATGGGTTACCATCAAATAAAGATCAGAAAGGAAGATATTCCAAAGACAGCTTTCACCACTCGCTACGGTCTATATGAATACACCGTCATGTCCTTTGGTCTCACCAATGCACCGGCGACATTCTCTAGACTCATGAATTCCGTCTTCCATGAATACCTCGACAAGTTCGTTGTGGTATATCTTGATGACATTCTGGTCTACTCAAAATCTGAGGAAGAGCATGGAGAACATCTTCGTCTCACTCTCATGAAACTTCGCGAGCATCGTCTATATTCCAAGTTCTCCAAATGTGAGTTCTGGATTCCAGAAGTTGCTTACCTTGGTCATGTCATATCTGCCAAGGGCATAGCCATTGATCCAGAAAAGGTTAAGGCAATTGTTGATTGGAAACCTCCAAAGACAGTGAAGCAAGTCAGAAGTTTTCTTGGTTTGGCTAGCTATTGTCGTCGTTTCGTCCAAAACTTCTCCAAGATTGCCAAACCTCTCACTGATCTCACAAAGAAGGACAAGAAGTTTGTTTGGTCTCCACAATGTGATGAAAGTTTCAACCTCCTCAAGACTAAACTCACTTCTACACCAGTTCTGGTTGGCCCAGATACTACCAAACCCTTCCAGATATTCTGTGATGCTTCTCTCCAAGGTCTAGGAGCAGTTCTTATGCAAGAACGTCAAGTTGTGGCTTATGCTTCACGTCAGTTGAACGCACATGAGCTCAATTATCCCACTCATGATCTAGAACTTGCAGCAGTTGTGTTTGCCCTCAAGAAATGGAGGCAATACTTGTTGGGTAATCGCACTGAAACTTTTTTCTGATCATAAGAGTCTGAAATACATCTTCACTCAACCAGATCTAAACCTCAGGCAAGAGATGGATTGAGAAGATCAAAGACTTCGATCTTACCATTTCTTACACTCCAGGCAAAGGCTAATGTTATGGCGATGCTCTCAGTCGCAAGTCGTATTGCAATAATCTCATGATCATGGAAAGCCAACCTCCTCTTCATGAAGAATTCCAGAAGCTGAACCTTGGTCTTGTTCCTCAAGGCTATCTTGCGAGCTTGACAGCCAGTCCAACTCTCGAGGACAAGATTCGTTCTGAACAACTTCGTTATGCTGAGATCAAGAAGATCGCAAATAACATCAAAGCAGGCAATGTGAAGTATGAGTGCTCTCAATTGATGACAAGGGAACGGTGTTCTTCGAAGGACGCATTGCAGTTCCTCAAATTCAAAGTCTCAAAGATGTTATTCTCAAGGAGGCTCATGAACTCCTCTTTCCATACACCCTGGAAGTACAAAGATGTACCAGGATCTCAAGACACTGTATTGGTGGTCTGGCATGAAACGTGAAATCGCTCAATACGTTTCTGAATGCGACGTTTGTCAACGTGTTAAGGCAGTTCATCAGAAAACAGCCGGTCTACTCCAACCTCTGAAAATTCCTGAGTGGAAGTGGGACATGATTGAAATGGACTTCGTCACTGGTTTTCCAAGGTCCAAGAAGGGCAACGATGCAATCTTCGTTGTTATTGATCGTGTCACTAAAGTAGCTCACTTCTTTGCTGTCAAAGAAACAATCTCAGCTAGCCAGTTAGCAGAGCTCTACACAACAAAGATTGTTCCTCTTCATGGTGTTCCATTGGAAATAAGCTCAGACCGTGGAAGCATATTCACTTCTCATTTCTGGAAGAGTTTTCAAGAAGCATTGGGCACCAAACTTCTGTTCAGCACAGCTTATCACCCTCAGTCTCAAGGGCAAGTCGAAAGAGTCAATCAGATTCTCGAGGATATGCTCAGAGCATGTGGTCTATCCTTTGGCATGAAATGGGAGGAATGCCTTCCATATGATGAATTCTCCTACAACAACAGCTTCCAGGCAAGTCTAGGCATGGCACCATTTGAAGCTCTCTATGGCCGCAGATGCAGGAGTCCAATCAATTGGTCTGGAGCTGGTGAACGTTCACTCTTAGGCCCTGACATTGTTAAGGAAGCCGAAGAGAAAGTTCGCATCATTCGTGACAATCTCAAGATTGCTCAGTCTCGTCAGAAAAGCTACTATGACAGCAAGCACAGGGATATGATCTATGCACCTGGTGACAAAGCATATCTCCGTGTAACTCCCCTCAGAGGCACTCATCGTTTTGGTGTGAAAGGAAAGCTGGCACCAAGATACATTGGTCCGTTCAACAGTCTCTAAGGGCGTGCGGAAAATGCCTATCGTCTTGAACTTCCAGAAAAACTATCCAAGGTGCACGATGTGTTTCACGTGTCACAGCTCAAGAGGTGTTTCAAAGATCCAGATCATGCAGTTGATCATGATTCCATTGAACTGCGAGATGATCTATCTTATGAGGAGCACCCTGTTCGTATTCTCGATGAGACCGAGCGTAAGACTCGCAACAAGAGCACCAAGATCTTGAAAGTGCAATGGTCTCATCATTCCGATAAAGAGGCAACGTGGGAGACCGAAGAGGATCTTCGCAAGAAGTATCCGGACCTTTTCTAGGAATCCCGGGGCGCGATTCCTTCAAGGGGGGGCGTTTTGTAACATCCCAAGTATGAAAATCTCCCCCTAGATGTTTGTTTCTTGTTTTGTTATTGCTTTGCATCATGTCATCATATTCTTTGCATTGTTTGCATTTGTTTCCATCTGTTTTCTGTTTTGAATTCCAAACAAAACATTCGAATTATTTGTCATACTTGTTATGTTACATGTTTCAAATAAGAGCTACAAAATAAACAAATAATTTGTTCCACTAAAATTGGAATCAAAAACTTTAAATTGGTGTAAGTGGCATTTATTCTTTTTATATACCAACATTGCTCAATCCATTTAATTACCAAACATCAACTAAATTAAAATAATTGGAAAACAAAAGTTTATTTTAAGGTGTTGTTACAAAAATAAATTATTAAAAATTATTCCAAAATTGGCTAACCCCTAAAACCATTTGTTTTCTTTCTCCTTTTCCAAAGCTACAAAAAAAAATGAACATAAAAGATTAAAAGGAAAAGAGAGAGGGAATAGAGGGCAGCCAGCCCACTTTGGGGCCAGCCCAACTTGCCCAAAAGGCCTGGTACCCCTCTGTTGTCTTCTACCTCACGTACGACATACATCTCCATTGTCCACGTAGCAGGTTCAGAGAGGAACGGGTGATCCGATGCTCCACCTCCCCCTTAAGAACTCGAGCTCCCCCCTCTTGCCCTAATACCTCCACCTCCTCTTTTCCCTCGAGCGCCGCAGCTCCCTTCTCTCTCTCGCTGCACCCTGCTCCCTCTCTGTATCCTCCCCGAAGGCCACCACCGCCACCTCCCTCTCCGGCTAGTCGCCGCCGCCACGGTGCCCGCCCGGCCGTGCTTGGGCCGGTAACGGAAACGCCGCGCTCCCCTCATTCTCGCCGTGGCCTCGGTTTCCGCCGGGAGCACCCGGAGCTCCGGCGCCGTCCACCGTTTCCGCCGTCGTCCTCACCGTCTGCACCGCCCCGTCCACTTCCCTCTCCCGTGAGTCGCTCCTCGCCCTCCTTTCCCTTCCCTCTCTGCCCTCGCCCACCAACCGCCCGCATCCGCCCCGCACAACCACCGCACACCGGCCCCGCACGCCCACTCGCGCCGCCGCGAGCACCCCACAGCAGATCGCCGGCGGGCGCTGTTGCTCCGTCAGGCTTCAGTACGCACGAACAGAAAGGTTCAGTTAAAAAACTTCTCACGAAACTGCAGCTTAACCCCCCTCTCTCTCCCTTACCTGACAAGCAAATGCACCCAGCCGCAGTGGCATTGCCCTCGCCCACTCGCCCCAGGGGCGCGGGTTCGAGTCCCGCGGGAGGCCATTGCCTCCCCAATTTTTTTCCTTCCGCGCGCCCCGCGCTGGGCCCGCGCATCAGTGACCTGCAGGGCCACGTCAACCTCCAGCCGCGCCACCTAGGCGCCACGCAGGACCTGGCCCCACTGTCAGTGGCTGGGTCTGGTCACTGCGTGGTGCAGTTACTTTTCTGCACGTTTTCTTTTATTTTTAAGTCCAGTTTAAATTACAGAATAGTCCCTAGAATTAAAACCCTAATAACTTTTAATTCCCAACTCCAAATAATAAAAATAAAATATGTACACTGCACCAAATTTAATTATCTACCTATTTATAACATTTGTTTTCTGTTTTGAATAATTCAAATGCAGCGAAATTTCAAATTCAAACAATTCATTTGAAATTTGATAAGATCCATAACTAAATCATACTTAATTCAAATAACACAAATAAAATATGTTTTCCATGCATATTAAACCACCTATCCAAATATAAAATTTGTTTCATGATTTGAATAATTAAAATTGGTTAAATAATTTAAACCTTGTTTAAATCATTTAAAATTGCTAAATTCATAACTTGCTCAACTTAAATTATTTTTGAAACTATAAAATATGTTTTCCAACCATAAAAGTATAAACTTTTCAAATATGAATTTGCTTAAATGTTTTGAATAAATAAAAATTCAATTAAATTCAAACTTGAATTAATTCATTTAAATCTTGTTTAACTTGTTTAATTCATAAGTAATTCATTCTAATCCTTTTTCAATAAGTGAAACATGTATTCCACCGAAAATTGTGTGTTCTATTCAAATATGAACCTTGTTATCTGTTTTGAACAATTAAATTGGGTGAAAACAACAAATGCTTGTGTGACACCTTTAAGTAACCGAAATTCCAAAACTACTAAAAGAATTTCCAAACTTGGTAAACCTTATTTCAAATTGTTCTATTGTTGTTATTTTTCTGTTTTCCTCATCCATGCATCATACTAATCCACTTTCACCTATTGGTTAGTTGTAAAACAATTGTTTCAACCATAATTCATGGGCTTTCATATGCAACTCAAGTTGCATGTGGGTCCATTTAATCATGTTGTTACCATGACAACTAGTTTAATTCTATGCATCAATTAAATGGTCATGCATCATCCCATGTTTGTGCATTATGCCATGTTATTGATTGTTTGTCTCTCTGCGTTGTTTGTTTGCTTCTTCTCGGATAAACGACGACGTTGAGACCGACGATACTTACGACACCCCTTCTAAGGATCTAGCTCAGTACCAGGCTGCTGAGTTTGCAGGCAAGTATTCACTCACATGAACCATTGTGTTCCTTTCAACATTGGATACCGATACTTTCCGTTGTCTTTTCTGCTAGCCCTATGAATCGTTGCTTCTGTTACGAACCTATCACATGTTATCCTTTAACCCTGATATAGCCTCACCTCCACACCTATAACCTTTTGCTTGTTGCCTGTGTCTTACTAGCATGCTTAGGGTTGTTTTTGCTCGAGTCTGTTACCCGTTACTTTCTGTTACTATATTTTATTATGTTCTGGGGCTCGATGTTTAAACAATCAACCTGTTAATGTTTGAGGTAATAATAATTTGATGATAAGGCACCGGCAGGAGGCCCGGCGTGGTTTTGAGGCCTGCTAGTGTCGACCCTAATTAGGAAAAGGGTCTTGTCTACTGATCCATGATGAGCGCACTAACCGCATGTGGGAAGCGTGTATGGGCGCCCCCCTCAATTTGATTCGATTCGCATCTCGTCCAAATCGCCTCATTTAGTTCGGGTTTTCCATTTGCCGCATGCATATGCAGGTGCGAACCCTTGGCGCCAGGGTGGAACTTTTGTAGTCGGCATTTAGGGAGACACGTTCTTAGAGTGCTATAAGGGTCCCCTTTTCTTCGTGGGGCTTGATTAGCCGTGCGCTCAATTGCACGTGGTTCTTTGGGCTTGATGCGAAGAAGAGTTGAGTTGTGTTGAGTGCCCCGCTTGGTGGAAAGGCCATTCCATCTGGCGGGTTATTCTTACGTGTACGGCCAAATTGGTGCACCCCTGCAGGGATAAATCTTCTCGAGAAGCCGTGTTTTCCGCGGTTATGGATAACTTGGTGAAAGTACTGGCTAACAAGTACTCAGAACAACCTACACCTAACTAATGATAACTTGACTAGTAATAGTCTTATTGACACCATAACTTGAACCATCATTAATCCAACTGTGTGAGTTATCCTCGGATTGCTTCTTTGGATAAGGGGCGAGATCCAGGATGGGTTTGTTTGGAGTTAGTTGTTAGTTGGTTCCGATACGCTATCTTATCTTCTTTCTGTTAGCCGGAAGTGGTAGTACCTCTGTAGTTGGTTAGAGCAGCCAGTTGCAGCACCTTTTATATCCCCTTTCTTCCGTTGAACCCAAAGCATCTGTGCTTGGTGTTGACGGGTTACACTTTGGTGAATTGTGAGTCTTGCTTGCCAGTACGTTTATGTACTGACCCCTTTGGGGCTGTGGTTTCCGCAGACTACGTTTCCGAGGATCCCCATGGTGGCTACTACGTGGAGTATGACGAGACTGCTGACGAGTAGATAGCGGACCCGGGCAGGATCCGAGACTTCGTTGATGGGCTCCGTCTTTTCGTTTCCGGCCTCTTAGGCCTATTTGGATCTTGTCTGTACTCAGACACTTTGGATGCTTCCGCTGTGATGTAATGATGAATTGTTGGGACATGTGTCCTCTGGATGATTGTATTTTCTATCTCTGCTCTAGTGAGAGCTATTTGCAACTTATTTCAATCTTTTGTGTCTTAGAGATCTGTTGTGATATCACTTGTTCAAATGCCGTTGGCGTACCATGTGTGTATGTTATGAAGTACGTCAACGGAAGTATCTGGATTTCTACGGGATGGTTTGCGCAGACGATGAACAGTAAGAGAATGGTTGTCACACGTTTACGTGTTGGCCTACTCATATTGAAATGCGGGTGCCGGTATGCCCCGTAAGCCATTTATCTACTGTTTAACGGACAGTGAGTATCCCCTAGAAGTCCGGGTGCGACAAATGGTATCAGAGCCAGTCTGCCTGTAGGATCCCTTTTTACTGGTCGCAGTTGAGTCTAGAAACTATTTTGTAGCTATATAGGAAAAATGAAACGTGAGAGTAGGAATTCTGTTCCTTTTCTTCTTTCCCCACCCACCCTCCCTTTTCTGGTAAGGAAGTGCAACGTTGTTTTTCTCTTCTCATCTAAACTTTCAATTTAGGATTTCACGTATCCTGGTTTCTCTGGGATAGTTATATCTACTAGACCATAGGAATGGAGGTGGTTGTGACATGATTTATCATGTTGCCTACTCACGATTGAGAACGGAGGCGTGTAAGCCCCGGAAGCAGATCCTCTATTCCTTAAGCAGTAGATATTGATCCTTTAGAAGCCTGGATGGGTTTTCCGTAGTACCTCAGGAGTGTTTTGATCTCGTGTTTCCCGAATGTTGCTTCGATATCTTGTTCTTCTCAACATCCTTTTCGTCCGTTGAAACCTTGTTGTTGCTTCCCACTTCAGTTATTCCACCGGCGTCTAATCAATAACTCTGTTTCACCCTTCTGGCCAGATAGTCTATTCTCCAAATGAATCAAGTTCTATCCAGCTATACACCCTCGATACAAAACCTCTTCCTTCAATTGAAAATGTTCCGGTGGTTTCCAAATTCCCTGACATCTTTCCAGAAGAGTTGCCAGGAATGCCTATCATCTTGAAATTCCAGAAAAACTATCCAAGGTGCACGATGTGTTTCACGTGACACAGCTCAAGAGGATCTTCGCAAGAAGTATCCGGACCTTTTCTTTTCTCGGTAGGAATCTCGGGGCGCGATTCCTTCAAGGGGGGGCGTTTTGTAACATCCCAAGTATGAAAAATAGCCATTAGAATGTTTGCTCTCTGTTATTTTATGTTTTGCATCATGACATCATGTTCATTGCATTTGTTTTGCTTGTTTTTCATTTGTTTTCCTCTGTTTTCATTTGTTTTCCTTTGTTTTCCATTTGAATTTCAAATCAAATTTCAAACCTTTTGTTTCATACTTGTGATGTTACAATTTCCAAATGAGTATTTCAAATCAAAACAATCATTTGTTTCCATTAAAGTTGTGATTCCAAAACTATTGTTTTGTTTCTATCAAAAATTCATTTAATATCAAACCCTTTTCAAATTCAATTACAATTTCTTCCAAACAGCAACCATGTTGAATTTATGAGAATTACAAAACTTTTTCAATCATTTTTGCCTCAAATTAACTTGAGGGTCCAACCTAATTAAATGTTTCTTTTTAATAAATCACTTAGTCTCAAAATTCATTCAAATTTCAAACCAATTTCAAACAGCAACCAATTGAAAGTTATGGAAATTACAAATCACTCCAATCATTTTGTATCAAATAAACATGAACTTTAAACAAGCTTTTGAATTGCTTAAGTTCACATAATCACTTAATTCAAATATTCAATTAAATTAATTATCTTTCCAAACAGCAACATAAATCAAAAATCTTGAAAACAAAGGATTGCAATGTTGCTGTTGCAATATTCAATCTATAAAATTTATTCTTAAATTTTCTACCCCAAAAACTATCTTCTTTTTCTTCCTAATTCTAATCAGCAAAAAAAAAGAGAACAAACAGAAAATTAAAAAAAAGAGAACAGAGAGAAGGGAGAGCAGCCAGTGGGCTGCACCCAGCCCACCTTCCTCCCACGGCCCGATACCCCTCGGGGTCATCTTCAACCTGTATGGCAGCCGATGCCGGTGCCCACGTCGACATCCAGGTGCAGCAAACGGCTGAGCATGCTCTCCCCTCCCTTTAAAAACCCTAACCCGAAGCTCTCCCTAGCCCTAGCCTCCATCTCCTCCCTCCTCTCTCTTCCCCCGCCTCCATTCTTCTCCTCCCCTCTTCTCTC
This sequence comes from Alopecurus myosuroides, assembly GCA_028641055.1. Taxonomy (NCBI): domain Eukaryota; kingdom Viridiplantae; phylum Streptophyta; class Magnoliopsida; order Poales; family Poaceae; genus Alopecurus; species Alopecurus myosuroides. Next base: position 745,791 of record CM054058.1, read on the forward strand.
TTCTCTCTGTAACCACAATCTCTGAACCTGAACACAACCTGAACCCCACCTCCTACTCTCTCCGGCGATCGCCGCCGAGGGAGGCCTCCTCCTCGCTGCCTGACGCCGGGAATGGAAACCCCTCGGCGCCGCCTTCCTCCTCCACCCCACGGCGAGGGCCGGGAGGCACCGGAGCGCCGCCGCCGTCCAACGCCATCGACGGCCACCACCGCTGCCCCGACGTGCGCCTCCTCCTCCTTTCCTGCCCTCGAGGTGAGTCCCCTCCCCTCACCTCCTCCCTCTCGCAGCACGCACCGTCAGCACGCACACGGCGCCCTCCCACGAGTCGCAGCGGCAGCTGCCGCCGGAGGCCGTTTTTCTCCGGCCAGTGTCAGTAAACTGAACCTGCAAAGGTTCAGTTAAACGCGCGAGCAACATCTTAACCCCTTCGACCCCCTTACCTGTCAACGATCGAACAGCACACCGCAGTGGCTAGCGCAGCCGCGCGCGCAGCAGGGGTCGAGGGTTCGACTCCTTCCCTGCGCGAATAAAAACCTTTTCTTTTTTATTTCCAGGTCCAAATCTTATCACAGACAGGTCCCTGTCAGTTCTTTTCTAGTCCCTGTTAATTTCTCCTAAGTCCCTAGCTGTAATAAAAATGGCAGATTAATACCAAAAATCTAAAAATGCATAACTAAATCATCCCAACTCCAAATTCAACATTTTTAATATGTATTTTGTACCAAATTAAAATCTCTACCCAAATATAATTTTTTTTACTGTTTTGAATATTTTAAATTGGTGCAATATTTGAAAACTTGTTCAATTCACTTAATTTTGCAAAATATCATAACTTGGGCATAACAATTCAAAATTCAACAAACTAAATATGTTTTTCATTCAATTTTTCATGTACTTTCCAAATATCAACTTTGTTTGCTGTTTTGAATAATTTAAATTGCTGAAAACAACTGTTTCTTATTTAATGCATTTAAAATTGCCAAAATAATAACTTGCTCATTTTAAATCCAATTTCCACAAATAAAATATGTTTTCCATGCTAAATTAAACCCTCTTTCCAAATATAAAATTTGTTTCATGATTTGAATAATTAAAATTGGTTAAATAATTTAAACCTTGTTTAAATCATTTAAAATTGCTAAATTCATAACTTGCTCAACTTAAATTATTTTTGAAACTATAAAATATGTTTTCCAACCATAAAAGTATAAACTTTTCAAATATGAATTTGCTTAAATGTTTTGAATAAATAAAAATTCAATTAAATTCAAACATGAATTAATTCCATTTAAATCTTGTTTAAACTTGTTTAATTCATAAGTAATTATTTCCAAATCCTTTTTCAACAAGTGAAACATGTATTCCACCTAAAATTTTGTGTTCTTTTCAAATATGAACTTTGTTATCTATTTTGAACAATTAAAAATTGGTGAAAACAACAAATGCTTGTGTGACACCTTTAAGTAACCAAAATTCCAAAACTTAATAAATGAATTCCAAAACTTGGTAAACCTTATTTCCAATTGTTTCTATTGTTGTTATTTTTTCTGTTTTCCTCATCCATGCATCATACTAATCCACTTTCACCTGTTGGTTAGTTGTAAAACAATTATTTCAACCATAATTCATGGGCTTTCCATATGCAATCCAAGTTGCATGTGGGTCCATTTAATCATGTTATGTTACCATGACAACTAGTTTAATTCTATGCATCAATTAAATGGTCATGCATCATCCCATGTTTGTGCATTATGCCATGTTATTGATTGTTTGTCTCTCTGCGTTGTTTGTTTGCTTCTTCTCGGATAAACGACGACGTTGAGACCGACGATACTTACGACACCCCTTCTAAGGATCTAGCTCAGTACCAGGCTGCTGAGTTTGCAGGCAAGTATTCACTCACATGAACCATTGTGTTCCTTTCAACATTGGATACCGATACTTTCCGTTGTCTTTTCTGCTAGCCCTATGAATCGTTGCTTCTGTTACGAACCTATCACATGTTATCCTTTAACCCTGATATAGCCTCACCTCCACACCTATAACCTTTTGCTTGTTGCATGTGTCTTACTAGCATGCTTAGTGTTGTTTTTGCTCGAGTCTGTTACCCGTTACTTTCTGTTACTATATTTTATTATGTTCTGGGGCTCGATCTTTAAACAATCAACCTGTTAATGTTTGAGGTAATAATAATTTGATGATAAGGCACCGGCAGGAGGCCCGGCGTGGTTTTGAGGCCTGCTAGTGTCGACCCTAATTAGGAAAAGGATCTTGTCTACTTATCCATGATGAGCGCACTAACCGCATGCGGGAAGCGTGTATGGGCGCCCCCCTCAATTTGATTCGATTCGCATCTCGTCCAAATCGCGTCATTTAGTTCGGGTTTTCCATCTGCCGCATGCATATGCAGGTGCGAACCCTTGGCGCCAGGGTGGAACTTTTGTAGTCGGCATTTAGGGAGACACGTTCTTAGAGTGCTATGAGGGTCCCCTTTTCTTCGTGGGGCTTGATTAGCCGTGCGCTCAATTGCACGGAGTTCTTTGGGCTTGATGCGAAGAAGATTTGAGTTGTGTTGAGTGCCCCGCTTGGTGGAAAGGCCATTCCATCTGGCGGGTTATTCTTACGTGTACGGCCAAATTGGTGCACCCCTGCAGGGATAAATCTTCTCGAGAAGCCGTGTTTTCCGCGGCTATGGATAACTTGGTGAAAGTACTGGCTAACAAGTACTCAGAACAACCTACACCTAACTAATGATAACTTGACTAGTAATAGTCTTATTGACACCATAACTTGAACCATCATTAATCCAACTGTGTGAGTTATCCTCGGATTGCTTCTTTGGATAAGGGGCGAGATCCAGGATGGGTTTGTTTGGAGTTAGTTGTTAGTTGGTTCTGATACGCTATCTTATCTTCTTTCTGTTAGCCGGAAGTGGTAGTACCTCTGTAGTTGGTTAGAGCAGCCAGTTGCAGCACCTTTTATATCCCCTTTCTTCCGTTGAACCCAAAGCATCTGTGCTTGGTGTTGACGGGTTACACTTTGGTGAATTGTGAGTCTTGCTTGCCAGTACGTTTATGTATTGACCCCTTTGGGGCTGTGGTTTCCGCAGACTACGTTTCCGAGGATCCCCATGGTGGCTACTACGTGGAGTATGACGAGACTGCTGACGAGTAGATAGCGGACCCGGGCAGGATCCGAGACTTCGTGGATGGGCTCCGTCTTTTCTTTTCCGGCCTCTTAGGCCTATTTAGATCTTGTCTGTACTCAGACACTTTGGATGCTTCCGCTGTGATGTAATGATGAATTGTTGGGACATGTTGTGACGCCCCGAGATCGGGCACTATGCAGATTTCAGCATTCCCGCCAAATCCGCATAATAACCGATTCCAGGTTGCCACTTATGATAACATTACAACAGTTCACGAATAATCCACAATGACAACAGAAACAGATAGATACAAGATGACTCAAACTAGCCAGGGTTACAACTGATACATTACAAAGATCCAAATAACGGCGGAAGAAACAACATAGTGTCCGACTACGGACAAGATACAAATTGGACTAAGAGTCCTGAAGATAACCGAGAGCGTCCAATCCCTGCCCAGGCCAAGCCGGAGGGATTCCCAAGCTAACGTCGTCGGACTGCAAACCTGTTGACTGCAAGTTGGAATTTGCAGCCACGAAAGAGATTCGTGGGTCAGTACGGTTAAGTACTGGCAAGGGGGATAAAACCCATACTCACAACATACCGGCGTAGCCAGTCATCACAAGATACAAATACTTTAGGATCAACGGAAAGGAAGGGGTTATTGCAAATAAGCGACAGCGGGCTGCACTAACCAACTACAGAACTTCTACCACTTCCGGCTAACAGAAAGGAGATAAGATCGAGTATCGTAACCAACTGAAAGTAAATCCAAACAAACCCATCCTGGATCTCGCCCCTTATCCAAAGAAGCAATCCGAGGATAACTCACACAGTTGGATTAATGAATAATGGATCAGGTTGTTGTGTCAATAAGTCTATTACTAGTCAAGTTAACATTAGTTTAGGTGTAAGTTGTTCTGAGTACTTGTTAGCCAGTACTTTCACCAAGTCGTCACATAACCGTGGACAACACGGCTTCTCGAGAAGATTTATCCCTGCAGGGGTGTGCTCCAGTACCCGTACACACTCAAGCCACCAACTAAAACTCAGGTTGGCTTGACACGACCCAAACCATCTCTACAACCCATCCTAGGAGCCACAGAGCTATAAGGTCCCGGCCAGTACGCTAAGCGCAGGGGTGAAAACCACACCCCCCGGCACCACAGGCCTCGCCCTATATGCATCATCATCATCATCAGTAACCATGGGTGATCAACCCATTATGCAAGGAGCAAATGGAACACCCGAACTAAGTGTGGCTCTTCGGACAAGCTGCAGATCAGGTCTAAGTCGAGGGGGGTCCCATACTACCACCCGGATGCGGTGAGCACGCTCATCATGGATCAGTAGACAAGACCCTTTTCCTATTAGGGTCGACACTAGCAGGCCTCAAAACCACTTAGGGCCTCCTGCCGGTGCCTTATCAGCATATTATTAATAACAGGTTGATTGATTAACATCGAGCCCCCAGAACATTATAGAAGTAACAACAGAGAGTAACGGGTAACAGACTCGAGCAAAACAACCTAAGCATGCTAGTGAGACACGGGCACAAGCAATGGTTATAGGTGTGGAGGTGAGGCAATATCAGGGTTAAGGATTCATGTGATAGGTTCGTAACAGAAACAACTACTACTAAGGCTAGCAGAAAAGAACAACGGAAAGAATCGGTAACAAGTGATGAAAGGCAGCCATATGGCAGCAAGTGAGTATACTTGCCTGAGATCCCGCGAGGTAGCAGAACTTGTCGTTGCTCACATCATCTCAACGTCCTATCCGGGAAGAAGCAACGAACCTCGAACAAACAACGGGATGCAACAATTACTACTACGGCAAAAGATCCAGCATGATCAAGATATGGATGCATGACAATTTAATTGATGCATAGAAATAAACTAGTTGACAAGATAAACAGATTTAAATGAACCCATAGGCAAATTTGAGTTGCATATGAACAGCCCATGAATTTTGGTTAGATTATTTGTTTTCCAACTAATCAACAGATGAAGGTGGATTAGCATGATGCATGGATGAGGAAAACAACAAAATAACAACAATAGAATCAATTGAAATAAGGTTTAACAACTTTAGAAATTTTATTTATTAAGTTAGAGAATTTTAGTTCCTTAAGGGTGTCACACAAACAATTGTTGTTTTCATCAAGTTAAAGTGTTCAAAACAAATAACAGAACTTATATTTGAAAAGAACATCAAATTTTAGTTGGATTACATGTTTCAAATATTGAAATCTGAATTAGGATGAATTTATTATGAATTAAACAATATTAAACAAGTTTTAATTGAATTTAAAACAAGTTTGAATTTAATTGAAGTTTTATTTATTCAAAACATAAATTCAAATTCATATTTGAAAAGTTCACACTTTGATGGTTTGAAAACATATTTTGCATGTTCAAAATTATTTTATTTTGAGCAAGTTATGATTTTATCAAATTTAAATGAATTAAACAAATATTAAATTAGTTAGGCAATTTAAATTATTCAAACAAGGAAACAAAATTTATATTTGAATTGGTGGTTCAAAATGGTATGGAAAACATATTTTATTTGTATGATTTGGATTAATATTGAATTAGTTATGAATTTTATCAAATTTCAAATGAATTGTTTGAATTTGAAATTTGGAGGCATTTGAACTAATCAAAACAGAAAACAAATGTTATATTTGGGTAGAGAATTTAAAATGGAGTGATTTACATGTTTAAAGTTTTGCAATTGGAGTTTCCAATCAAAAGTTATTAAATTAACAAGTTTAGGCATATTTATAGTTGAAAGAAATAACTATGGACCTAAAAAAAAGTACAGGGTCTTGGAAATAAATTGCAGGGACCTAGATAGACTAGCAGGGACCTAGGAGCAATTTAGGATAGATCTGTGGACCTAGGAAAAATAAGAAGGTAAAAGATGGTTTTAAGGGGCAGGGGGGATTTGAACCCCTGCCCTCTGCTTGCTACACCAAAGGAACCACCAGATGGGCTGCTGCTGGACTTTGGATACAGGGAGCAACCACAAGGGTTAACGTTCAGAAACATGCACACTGAAATAAATCGGAAAAGACAGAAATAAGGTGGGGGGCTGGGGATTCGAACCCAGGAGGTCTCCTTGCGCGCGCGGGTGCTGGAACCAGATGGGCTAGATGCAATTGCTTGTCGGGTATGCAGTCGGTTTGATTATAGGGTGTATTTTCACGTGGGTACTGAATCTAACTGAAACTCTATCGTGCAGGTGCAGGTGCAGGTAGCGCTCGACAGGGAGCAGAGGGCGGACGGCGAGCGCTGCCGTGCGCTGCCCGCCGCGGACCGCGGCCGTGCGTGCGGTGGCCGCCGGGCGCTGCGGCTGCCGTGCGGGTGGCCGGTGCGGCCGCTGCCGGTGTGCTGCGGGCCGGAGAGGCAAGGAGCGGGAAGAGGTGCGGAGGCGGATGGCTTACAGGTCGGTTCTGACGGCGGCGAACTTGCGGACGGCGCCGGAGTTACGGTGGTCCTCGGGGGAAACCGAGGCCACGGGGAGGAAGAGGGCGCCGCGAGCTTTCCATTCCCACGATCTGCAGCCCGAGGTGGCCACCCCTTCCCCGACGCCATGAAAACTTCCTCCTCCGGCCATGGATGCTCGGTGGATGTGGTGAAAGAAACAGAGAAGAAAGGGAGTGGAGAGAGGGGTGGCGGCAGAGGGGGAAGAGGAGAGGGGAAGGAGAGTCTAGGGTTAGGGTTCGGAGGGAGATAGGGACGGCTTTAAGGAGGGGAAAGCTTGAGGGGGAGGGGAGCATGGCCACGTACTGTACCACCTCGTGAGGAAGACGACAAGGAGGGGCCTCCTGGTGGGCTGGGTGCAAAGGGGTAGTAGGTGGGCTGTTGGGCCTGACTCCCCCTAGCGAGTTGATTTTTATCTCTTTTTTTTTGTAAAAGTGAAGGAGAAATTGGAAATTGGAGGGGTTTTACACATGCAAAAAATTATGAAATAAATTTCATTGCATTTGGAATTGAGAATGCCCAAGTGCACCAACTCTTGTTTTGGAAAATTTTAAATATTTGTGCTAATTGAATTTGATTGAATTTTTGGGTGAATTTTAAACTGGTTTGAATTTTTCACATGGTTTTGAAAGTATATGCAATGCATAATGCACGATGCAATGCTATGCAAAAGAAAAGCAAACAACATCTATTTGGAGAAAATTCCCCGGGTGTTACAGACGACACCACTAACAAGGGATTGCGCCCTCGCAATCCACCTGCTAACCCGGGAGGGGAAAGAAGTTCGACTATCGATTCTTCATGCTTCCAGCTGATCTGCTCGACACCACTAACAAGGGCTTCTCGACACCACTAACAAGAGATTCTTGCTAGGGCTGACGACGACGTTCTTCCACCAGGAATCTTCCGATGATCGAACCTATTAGGTTAAGGGCTCAGAAAACGTCCACCCACGTAGGATCCTAACACTTTGAAAGATAGACAAGGGGGGAAAACTCCAAAACAAATAAGATGGGAGGGGAATTAGAATAGGGATAAGGAGAAAAACCAGAATCCTATTGAGATGTTTTTCCGAAATAGTTTAGCAGAATTAGTTTTTGACACTCTAGAAACAACGACCGTTAGCGAGGTTATCCTACAGGCTTTGCGGACCCGTTGCTTCGATAACCATCCGTATCGAAACAATATCGGGAATCGGAACCAAGGCTCTGATACCATTTGTGACGCCCCGAGATCGGGCACTATGCAGATTTCAGCATTCCCGCCAAATCCGCATAATAACCGATTCCAGGTTGCCACTTATGATAACATTACAACAGTTCACGAATAATCCACAATTACAACAGAAACAGATAGATACAAGATGACTCAAACTAGCCAGGGTTACAACTGATACATTACAAAGATCCAAATAACGGCGGAAGAAACAACATAGTGTCCGACTACGGACAAGATACAAATTGGACTAAGAGTCCTGAAGATAACCGAGAGCGTCCAATCCCTGCCCAGGCCAAGCCGGAGGGATTCCCAAGCTAACGTCGTCGGACTGCAAACCTGTTGACTGCAAGTTGGAATTTGCAGCCACGAAAGAGATTCGTGGGTCAGTACGGTTAAGTACTGGCAAGGGGGATAAAACCCATACTCACAACATACCGGCGTAGCCAGTCATCACAAGATACAAATACTTTAGGATCAACGGAAAGGAAGGGGTTATTGCAAATAAGCGACAGCGGGCTGCACTAACCAACTACAGAACTTCTACCACTTCCGGCTAACAGAAAGGAGATAAGATCGAGTATCGTAACCAACTGAAAGTAAATCCAAACAAACCCATCCTGGATCTCGCCCCTTATCCAAAGAAGCAATCCGAGGATAACTCACACAGTTGGATTAATGAATAATGGATCAGGTTGTTGTGTCAATAAGTCTATTACTAGTCAAGTTAACATTAGTTTAGGTGTAAGTTGTTCTGAGTACTTGTTAGCCAGTACTTTCACCAAGTCGTCACATAACCGTGGACAACACGGCTTCTCGAGAAGATTTATCCCTGCAGGGGTGTGCTCCAGTACCCGTACACACTCAAGCCACCAACTAAAACTCAGGTTGGCTTGACACGACCCAAACCATCTCTACAACCCATCCTAGGAGCCACGGAGCTATAAGGTCCCGGCCAGTCCGCTAAGCGCAGGGGTGAAAACCACACCCCCCGGCACCACAGGCCTCGCCCTATATGCATCATCATCATCATCAGTAACCATGGGTGATCAACCCATTATGCAAGGAGCAAATGGAACACCCGAACTAAGTGTGGCTCTTCGGACAAGCTGCAGATCAGGTCTAAGTCGAGGGGGGTCCCATACTACCACCCGGATGCGGTGAGCACGCTCATCATGGATCAGTAGACAAGACCCTTTTCCTATTAGGGTCGACACTAGCAGGCCTCAAAACCACTTAGGGCCTCCTGCCGGTGCCTTATCAGCATATTATTAATAACAGGTTGATTGATTAACATCGAGCCCCCAGAACATTATAGAAGTAACAACAGAGAGTAACGGGTAACAGACTCGAGCAAAACAACCTAAGCATGCTAGTGAGACACGGGCACAAGCAATGGTTATAGGTGTGGAGGTGAGGCAATATCAGGGTTAAGGATTCATGTGATAGGTTCGTAACAGAAACAACTACTACTAAGGCTAGCAGAAAAGAACAACGGAAAGAATCGGTAACAAGTGATGAAAGGCAGCCATATGGCAGCAAGTGAGTATACTTGCCTGAGATCCCGCGAGGTAGCAGAACTTGTCTTTGCTCACATCATCTCAACATCCTATCCGGGAAGAAGCAACGAACCTCGAACAAACAACGGGATGCAACAATTACTACTACGGCAAAAGATCCAGCATGATCAAGATATGGATGCATGACAATTTAATTGATGCATAGAAATAAACTAGTTGACAAGATAAACAGATTTAAATGAACCCATAGGCAAATTTGAGTTGCATATGAACAGCCCATGAATTTTGGTTAGATTATTTGTTTTCCAACTAATCAACAGATGAAGGTGGATTAGCATGATGCATGGATGAGGAAAACAACAAAATAACAACAATAGAATCAATTGAAATAAGGTTTAACAACTTTAGAAATTTTATTTATTAAGTTAGAGAATTTTAGTTCCTTAAGGGTGTCACACAAACAATTGTTGTTTTCATCAAGTTAAAGTGTTCAAAACAAATAACAGAACTTATATTTGAAAAGAACATCAAATTTTAGTTGGATTACATGTTTCAAATATTGAAATCTGAATTAGGATGAATTTATTATGAATTAAACAATATTAAACAAGTTTTAATTGAATTTAAAACAAGTTTGAATTTAATTGAAGTTTTATTTATTCAAAACATAAATTAAAATTCATATTTGAAAAGTTCACACTTTGATGGTTTGAAAACATATTTTGCATGTTCAAAATTATTTTATTTTGAGCAAGTTATGATTTTATCAAATTTAAATGAATTAAACAAATATTAAATTAGTTAGGCAATTTAAATTATTCAAACAAGGAAACAAAATTTATATTTGAATTGGTGGTTCAAAATGGTATGGAAAACATATTTTATTTGTATGATTTGGATTAATATTGAATTAGTTATGAATTTTATCAAATTTCAAATGAATTGTTTGAATTTGAAATTTGGAGGCATTTGAACTAATCAAAACAGAAAACAAATGTTATATTTGGGTAGAGAATTTAAAATGGAGTGATTTACATGTTTAAAGTTTTGCAATTAGAGTTTCCAATCAAAAGATATTAAATTAACAAGTTTAGGCATATTTATAGTTGAAAGAAATAACTATGGACCTAAAAAAAAGTACAGGGTCTTGGAAATAAATTGCAGGGACCTAGATAGACTAGCAGGGACCTAGGAGCAATTTAGGATAGATCTGTGGACCTAGGAAAAATAAGAAGGTAAAAGATGGTTTTAAGGGGCAGGGGGGATTTGAACCCCTACCCTCTGCTTGCTACACCAAAGGAACCACCAGATGGGCTGCTGCTGGACTTTGGATACAGGGAGCAACCACAAGGGTTAACGTTCAGAAACATGCACACTGAAATAAATCGGAAAAGACAGAAATAAGGTGGGGGGCTGGGGATTCGAACCCAGGAGGTCTCCTTGCGCGCGCGGGTGCTGGAACCAGATGGGCTAGATGCAATTGCTTGTCGGGTATGCAGTCGGTTTGATTATAGGGTGTATTTTCGCGTGGCTACTGAATCTAACTGAAACTCTATCGTGCAGGTGCAGGTGCAGGTAGCGCTCGACAGGGAGCAGAGGGCGGACGGCGAGCGCTGCCGTGCGCTGCCCGCCGCGGACCGCGGCCGTGCGTGCGGTGGCCGCCGGGCGCTGCGGCTGCCGTGCGGGTGGCCGGTGCGGCCGCTGCCGGTGTGCTGCGGGCCGGAGAGGCAAGGAGCGGGAAGAGGTGCGGAGGCGGATGGCTTACAGGTCGGTTCTGACGGCGGCGAACTTGCGGACGGCGCCGGAGTTACGGTGGTCCTCGGGGGAAACCGATGCCACGGGGAGGAAGAGGGCGCCGCGAGCTTTCCATTCCCACGATCTGCAGCCCGAGGTGGCCACCCCTTCCCCGACGCCATGAAAACTTCCTCCTCCGGCCATGGATGCTCGGTGGATGTGGTGAAAGAAACAGAGAAGAAAGGGAGTGGAGAGAGGGGTGGCGGCGGAGGGGGAAGAGGAGAGGGGAAGGAGAGTCTAGGGTTAGGGTTCGGAGGGAGATAGGGACGGCTTTAAGGAGGGGAAAGCTTGAGGGGGAGGGGACCATGGCCACGTACTGTACCACCTCGTGAGGAAGACGACAAGGAGGGGCCTCCTGGTGGGCTGGGTGCAAAGGGGTAGTAGGTGGGCTGTTGGGCCTGACTCCCCCTAGCGAGTTGATTTTTATCTCTTTTTTTTTGTAAAATTGAAGGAGAAATTGGAAATTGGAGGGGTTTTACACATGCAAAAAAATTATGAAATAAATTTCATTGCATTTGGAATTGAGAATGCCCAAGTGCACCAACTCTTGTTTTGGAAAATTTTAAATATTTGTGCTAATTGAATTTGATTGAATTTTTGGGTGAATTTTAAACTGGTTTGAATTTTTCACATGGTTTTGAAAGTATATGCAATGCATAATGCACGATGCAATGCTATGCAAAAGAAAAGCAAACAACATCTATTTGGAGAAAATTCCCCGGGTGTTACACATGTGTCCTCTGGATGATTGTATTTGCTATCTCTGCTCTAGTGAGAGCTATTTGCAACTTATTTCAATCTTTTGTGTCTTAGAGATCTGTTGTGATATCACTTGTTCAAATGCCGTTGGCGTACCATGTGTGTATGTTATGAAGTACGTCAACGGAAGTATCTGGATTTCTACGGGATGGTTTGCGCAGACGATGAACAGTAAGAGAATGGTTGTCACACGTTTACGTGTTGGCCTACTCATATTGAGATGCGGGTGCCGGTATGCCCCGTAAGCCATTTATCTACTGTTTAACGGACTGTGAGTATCCCCTAGAAGTCCTTGTGCGACAAGGCGAGTGCGGGTTGACGTCATTGCGCACCTCATAACACGAAATCTCTTCGTATGCGCATCAAGACGCGGAATATCTTTCAAATGGACACCCTAACACGAAATTACTTTCGTTTGGGAATTGTAACACGAAATCTCTTTCGTATGAGCATCAAGACGCGGAATTTCTTTCGCATGGACACCCTAACACGAAATTACTTTCGTATGGGAATTCTAACATGAAATCTCTTTCATATGAGCATCAAAGATGCGAAACTTCTTTCGCATAAGCACCCCGACACGAAATCTATTTCGTATGGGCACATCAAAGACGCGAAATTTCTTTCGCATAAGCACCCTGACACGAAATCTCTTTCGTATGGGCACATAAAGACGAAATTTCTTTCGTGCAATCTTAATAACGCGAAATCTCTTTCGCACAAGATTAAGAAGGAAGATCTCTTCACACGAAGAACCGTAAGAACATGATTAAGGTAAAATCGCGAGTGTGCGGCTCCCGCAACTATACCACACGATGTATTTACACATCCTTATCCTGGATCGTTTGGCCGACTAGGCACATCCGGATGCCGTATTCTTTCGAGTACGAAGGTAAGACCCAAGGATCTCTCTTTTGGGCCTGGAATCGCACTCAAGCTGCGTCCTCCGGTAAATTTCCCGTGTCAAGAACACGAACAAAAATCCTAGCGGACGCGCCGGGTACCCCTTTAGGTTAAGTTCGTCTCGGTAAGAGCTCCACGGCCCAGTCGCAACGATCACCTCGCCGGATTCGAGTCGGAGGTCTGGAGTCGTGTAGGCCCGAACCGTTTTTGCCCTAGATGCAATTAATTGGCCCTGATCTTTCGGGAGAGCCAAGCGACTGAGCCACATCCTTCTGCGAAAACAGCCAACACCAGGCACATTTACCACTCGAACTCGAGTATGGGAAAGCGCATTGCGCACAGGGTATACACCCTCAAAACCAGACGATTGAATAACCAATCGAAGAAATCAAGAACGAACTCTAGGTCCCCACCCGACTGATTCTCAGTCGACTAAACACTCGGGGGCTACTGACGTGGGCATCATTCCTGGACCTATCAGGTGAGTCTACTCGGTCCAAGGCCCGAGACCTAGGCCCAAAGACACGTGATATCCCGAGGTTCTAGAAGGCCCAACAGAAGCCCACCCGCAAGACCTGCGGGTCAAGACAAGAGCTCCTATACGTAATCTACTAGGACTCATGTAACCCCCTCCTGACTGCATATATAAAGCAGGAGGGAGGAGAGAAAAAGTGATCCAATCTAGAGAGAGGAAGATACAAGCCACAACTAGATTAGGCAATACACGGGATACCCCGTATGCCTCACCATGACATCGCCATTGTAACATCTCAACTATCTCGTCATAATATAGATCAGACAAGCAGGAGTAAGGGTTTTACCTCTACAAGGGCCCCGAACCTGGGTAAATCTTGCCTCCTTGTTAGCCGTCGAGACTACCAGCGCGTACATTGTTCCTTTACTCGAAACCCTACCAGATCACCCGAGGGATTTGTCGACACGACTCTTCGACAAACACCCTGGCTAGGTCGTAGATGCCTATTTGCACCTGGATGACGAGCGCGGCGTGCCTTGGTCGATACACCCGTGGAGGGTGGTCTTCTCTGGAGAAAGTTATCGGCTGCTCTGACCTCTTCAGGTACTCCGTCTTGGACGGTGGAGCCTGTACTGCCATCATAATGTGGCGAGTGTTTGTTTTCTGGACTCTTTGGGACGGGCAGACCATATGTATCATGCCTAGGACCCCCTGGGGGTTCGTGTATCCGTTAGCTCCTTGGTTTGTGGGGGCTGGCGCCGGGAGTGCGGTTAGCGCCATGTTGTGGTGTCCTGCGGGTGGAGGCAGGGGTGGTCGTTGGTGTATGATGTTTCCTCCCGGCAGTTGCGGGTATCCTTGGTTAATGGATGCCATGTGCTTCTTTGTGTATGCCTCATGGATGTCCTGGAACTTTCGGAAATCCTTGAGAAGGCGAGTAGCCTTGGTTTTGCCTGTTCGCTTATCTGTAAACAGATGCAGGGAACAATATCCGTCAAGGTCCTCCTAAGGGGTTTTGTCATCTGGTTTTGGTTTCCAGTCACGATTTCCGCAGGATCCGCTATCGCGATTTCTTGTGAACTCGGCCGCTACCAGTTCCGATTGATCCTCTTGGTCGTAGTGTCTTCTCTTCTTCTTCCTGCGGTCGCTGTTGCGATCCTTGTCGTGCGCGGGCGAGGAAGCTTTCTCGTTGCACAGGGACTCTTCTCCATTTTCCCATCTGTCTGCTATCACGATTAATTCACCGATTAACTTAGGTGTGGATCGCCCCAGTTCCCCTCGGAAGGAGGCGCGTCGAGCACCCTTGGTGAAAGCTTCGACTGCAATTTCCTCTGATGTGTTTCTCGATGTGTTTTTGAGTGTGGTCCATCTCTGGATGTACTCGCGGGTAGATTCGTGGATTTTCTGTCTGCATGCTAGCAGTTCCTCGATAGATGATGGCCGCTTTTATGTCACCTGGAAGTTCTTCTCGAAGTCGCGGGTGAGATTTGTCCCAGGATCTGTAATACGCGCGCGGTCTTCCTTCGAGCCAGCTTCGGGCTATGCCTACGAGGTGCAGGTTCAGGTACTGCATGGCCGTGATGTTGTTCCCGCGCTGGCACTTTACCGCGGTCAAGTAGTCCAAGAGCCAGGTCCTAGGTTCCTGCGAGCCGTCATATTATGGGACTTCCGTTGTGAGCTTGAATATCTTGGGCATCAGCGCTTCACGGATGCTGCTGCTGCTGCTGAAGCACATCGTGCCACAGGCTTCCTCGTCAAAGGTGGTGGATACAGATCGGGCGCAGTTCCTGCGTGCATGAGCCTTGTCGACTTTACTCTGCACGATATCCCCACGCGTGTCGTACTAGGCTCGGTCGCGATTATCTTCCAGCCGTGGTTCGCTGCTGCGATGTCGCGAGCGGCTTCCGTGGTGTGATACGTTTTCAATATATCTATAATTTCTAATGTTCCATGTTGATATTATGCCTATTGCTACATGTTTTCCGTATGTTTTCTTACATTTTCCGGTACTAACCTATTAACAAGATGCCAAGTGCCAGTTCCCTGTTTTCTGCTGTTTTTGGTTTTAGAAAAGTTGTTCTGGAAATATTCTCGAAAATGAAATTTTGAAAGCCAGAAGTCTTAGAATTCCCGGAAGCTTCCAGAAGTCTAGTAGAGCCCCGGAGGGGGGCCACAGGGTGGCCACACCAAGGGGTGGCGCGGGTCCCCCTGGCCGTGCCACCTTGGGGTGTGGCCCCCCTGGCCACCTCCCGGCATCGCCCTTTCGCCCATAAATACTCCCCGATGCATAAACCCTAGGAAAATCGACCTTTTGCACAAAATACATCCGTAGCTCCGCCTCCGCCACCGACAAGTTTCAGGGACAGATCTCTGTTCTCGCACCCTGTCGGGACGGGGAAGTGCCCCCGGAAGCCATCTCCATCGACTCCACCGCCATCTCCATCGCCGTTGCTATCTCCTATGATGAGGAGGGAATAGTTCTCCCCCGGGGCCGTAGCTATGTGGTTCATCCCTCTCTCCCATGGTGTGATCTATATGTGATCATGAGTTTTGTAATCTATTTGAATTCGTAGATGTTACTCTTCATCATTTGCTACTCAAGTGCTTTATTACTATATGGAGTTACCTTGTATCGCAGTATGAAGGTGATAGTGTGCACATCGTGTGTGTCTCCTCTATGAATTGTGGTGTTTGTCTAGTACCTTCTAGGGTGCTCAAGTTGACAGTGTTGGGCTAACTAGACATGGGGATGCTTACTTTAAGGAATGCTTTTTGCAGCCCTACGCAGTGATTAGTGTTTGTTATCCAACCGGAGAGGGTTAAGAGTAGCATAGTGAGAGAAGTTATCTAGTTATTCATTTATGTGATCATTGTTGAGAGTGTCCACTAGTGAAAGTAGGAGCCCTAGGCCTTATTTCCAAGCATTGAAACACCATTTTCCGCCTGTTCTGCTACATGATTGCTTGCTGCTATTTTTTATTTCAGATTGCTATTATCACTTATTATCATCCATATTACTTGCATTTTACTCTCTCTTCGCCGAACTAGTGCACATATACAACTGACAATTGTATTAGGTGTGTTGGGGACACAAGATACGTCTTGTATCTTGATTGCAGGGTTGCTTGAGAGGGATATCTTTGACCTCTACCTCCCCGAGTTCGATAAACCTTGGGTGATCCACTTAAGGGAAACTTACTGCTGTTCTATAAACCTCTGCACTTGGAGGCCCAACACTGTCTACAAGAATAGAAGCGTGTGTAGACATAAATCTCTTTTCTGGCGCCGTTCCCGGGGAGGTAAGGTAAAAGGTACTCACATCCTCGGGTGTGAGTGCTCGAAGTTATTTCCTTTAGATTCTGCAATTTTATCGTTTTGTTTCATGTTTTTATTTTCACTAGTTAGGCTTAATGGAAAACAACAAAATATGAGAGAGCTTTATAATATTTATCTTGAGTTAGGACATGAAGTGTTTGAAGAGAAAATTATAAAACCTATGGAACTTTATTTGCATGCTAGTGGCAATGTTATTAGTATGGACTCGTTAAACACCATTATTGCTAATGCTATGGTACAGTCTCAGCTTGGGGAAGCTAGTTTTGATGAATATGATATTTTTAGTCCCCCAAGGTTTGAGGAGGAAATTTTCTTTGATGATACTTTGCCTCCAATATATGATGATTATAATGATTGTGCTATTCTAGTTCCACCTGTTTACAATGATAAATATGATAATTTCAGTCGACCTACTATCGAGGAGAAAATTAATTATGATTACAATATGTCTCCTATATTTAATGATTATGGTGATGAGAATAATAATGATAGTTATTTTGTTGAATTTGCTCCCACTACTATTAATGAGAATGACTATGCTTATGTGGAGAGTAATTATTCTTTTATGCATGTGGATTATAATAAGAATGTTTCTTGTGATAGTTATATTGTTTACTTCATTCATGATGCTACTGAAAGTTATTATGAGAGAGGAAAACATAGTTCTATGCATCTCAACAATATCAAGTTTCCCTTCTTTATGTTGAAAATTATGAAGTTGCACTTGTTTTGATTTCCTATGATCGCTGCTTTGTGCTTTCATGACTTGTTTTTCTACAAGATTATTTTTTCATAGAAAGTGGGTTAGACTTAAATTTGTTTTATATTTGCATCTTGATTCTCTCTTTTGCTTCAATTAATATTTCTCATGTGAGCATCTTCTCAAATTATCACGCCTAGCTAAAAGGCTTTACAGAAAATCACTTCTTGGGAGCTAACCCATATTTTTATTTTTGCATTTTTTCTATGTTTTCTTTGAGTCAAGGGGTTGTATACTTATGTAGAAACTCCTTTGTATCTTTCTTTTCATGTTTTAGTAGTTCCAAGTAAAGTTTCTGACGAAAGTTGGAGTTGGTTTTCGGATTTCTGCGCAGAAAACAGATTTCTGCTGTCCACCGTAAAACATCGTATAAAATCCTGGAATATCAGAATGATCTGAAATTGTTTGCGCTTATTACTCAGATAATTCCACAACTTTTCTTAGTTGACCACGTTTTGATTTGAGCAACATAATATTTTCGAAAAAAAATCATCTTTACGTGCTGTTCTGTTTTGACAGATTTCTGCCAATAATTGCATTTACATCTTAATCTCTTTCTTTTGGTGTTCTTTGAGAAAAAGAGTTTTAAAATAAGTTGTGACAGTATCTAATGTGTTTATGAGTGTTAGGCTTGTTTTGAAACTGAACCATGTGAATTTATTATTTCGATTGCACTAACGTTGCTAATGAAGATTGTGAGAAGTTTGGTGTGAAGGAAGTTTTCAAGGGTCAAGAGAAGAGGATGATACGATGTGATCAAGAAGAGTGAAAAGCCTAAGATTGGGGATTTCTCGAAGGTACATCCCAGCAAATTCCAATAAGACTCAAGCGTCTAAGCTTGGGGATGCCCAAGGCATCCCCTTCTTCATCAACAATTTATCAGGTCACTTCTAGTAAAACTATATTTTCATTCAGTCACATCTTATGTGCTTTACTTGGAGCGTATTTTATTTTTGCTTTCAGTTTGTTTAGTTTTCTTTGCTGTAGCTTATGGTTGGATCTTATCGTACTTGTGTGGGAGTTTTCATTGCCTAGAACACTCTAGTTTTCATTCTTATTGTTCTGTGAGTGTTCAGCTTTTGCTAGTACTGCGTTTAGCCTTTGTTTTCATGCATCTCTTATTCAGAGATGTTAGTTTTAATAGTGTTATGTGAGTACTCTCATGTTTTCTTGCTGTAGCATTTGGAGAGTTTTTGTTAAAGCATGTTTTGTATGGTCCTTGGTTGGGAATAGAAATGCGTATGTGATAGTTGGTATAGTGGAAAAGATTGCATGGTCTTGTAGATCACTAAACCGCTTCATTTGAATCACTGTTGTTGTTTTGAGATATTAATTTGCTTAATGGATAAACGGGAAGTACTAGTAAGTATAAACTTTTAATGGTTGGTCTAAGAAACTTGAAACTGTGCCACACTTAAATTACCAGCTGATAGAAACAATGGTATATGATTGCTACGAGTGATACATTTCTGATCGGCCTTTTGTTACGCGCTACGGTCGGGGAATACAACAGTGAGTTGTCACTGCCACGGACCCTCTTGGAGTGATTTGCATTGTGCCTTGTAAGATGATTTGCGTGTTGCAACCTTTTTAACTTGTGAGTCTATGTTGCGGTTCCTGGCACCTCCACCATCCATATTTGCTAGCCTCTTCGGTACTGTGCATTGCCATTTCTCACATTGAGAGTTGGTGCAAACTTCTCCACTGCATCCAAATCCCATGGGAGGACTTTGTTCTCCTACACATAAGCCCATATATTCTTCCTCAAAACAACCACCATACCTACCTATCATGGCATTTACATAACCATTCCGAGATATATTGCTGCACATCATCCACCTCCATTATGTTACTCGATGCTGGCAGGAGCATGCAGTTGGATACATCAGAGATATTCCATTATGAGTTATGAGTACTAAAAGTGTGGCGATTCATTGTAATATAGGATGTTTCCCCTACCGATGAGGATATATAACAAAAAATGAAAAAGCTCAAAAAAAGAAGAAGAAAGGGCCAAAGAGAGAATAAAGAGAGAGGGGGCGCATCACTACCTTGATACCACACTTGTGCTTCATGTTTAGCACCAATACTTCAGTTTGGAAAGAGTTTTCATATTATCATCACAATTATAACTATGTGGGGAACTTTACATTATAGAACTTGGCTTGTATATTCCATTGATGAGCCTCCTCAAATGAGCTCTAGGTCTTTGTGAGCAAGCAAGTTGGATGCACCCCCACTAGTTCAATTGGAGAGCTTTCATACACTTATAGCTCTATGTGCATCCGTTGTGTGGCAATCCCTACTCCTTTCATAGCTTCGGTTGTAAGACTTTCTCTTGTCTAATGACCACTTTCAGCTTTGTGAGCCTTCATTCCATTGAGCTTCCAACCCCCCCCCCCCCCAATAATGTTTTCTTTGCCATAACATCCTGGTTCCAGGGACCAACGTAGAACACTTGCTTGTTTCTAGTGTGCAAATAGTTTAAGATTCAATCATTGCATCGTGTGGAAACCTTGACTTGATCCTAACAAGGGTTGTGAAGATTGTTTGACGTGCATGATATTGTTGTTCTTGAAAGCTCAAATCATTCTAATAAACTTTGCAAGGTTGATAGTCTATTAGCATTGATTCATTAAAAGTTTTACTTCTTTCTTCTTTGTTTATGCATTACTTGTTGATATCAAATATAGATCACATCTTTAGTTCATTTGATCCTAGTTTTCATGCTCTACTTTACATATTATGATCAAGATTGTGTGGTAGCATGTCACCTCAGAAATTATTTTGTTTTATCATTTACCTACTCGAGGACGAGTAGGAACTAAGCTTGGGGATGCTTGATACGTTTCCAACGTATCTATAATTTCTGATGTTCCATATTGATATTACGCCTATTTCTATATGTTTTCTATATGTTTTCCTATGTTTTCTTACGTTTTTTGGGACTAACCTATTAACAAGATGCCAAGTGTCCGTTCCCTGTTTTCTGCTGTTTTTGGTTTCAGAAAAGTTGTTCTGGAAATATTCTCGGAATTGGAAAATTCGAAAGCCAGAAGTCTTAGAAGTCCCGAAGAGCCCCGGAGGGGGGCCACAGGGTGGCCACACCATGGGGTGGCGCTGGTCCCCCTGGCCGCGCCCCCTTGCCACCTCCCGGCATTGCCCTTTCACCCATATATACTCCCCGATGCATAAACCCTAGGAAAATCAACCTTTTCCACAAAATGCATCCGTAGCTCCGCCGCCGGCACCGAAAAGTTTTGGGGGACAGATCTCTGTTCTAGCACCCTGCCAGAACGGGGAAGTGCCCCCGGAAGCCATCTCCATCGAGTCCACCGCCATCTCCATCGCCATTGATGTCTCCTATGATGAGGAGGGAGGGTTGAGGGCTCTACCGGCAGCTATGTGGTTCATCTCTCTCTCCCATGGTGTGATCTATATGTGATCATGAGATTTGTAATATATTTGAATTCGTAGATGTTACTCTTCATCTTTTGCTACTAAAGTGCTTTATTAATATGAACTATGGAGGCACCTTGTATCGCGGTGTGAAGGTGATAGTGTGCACATCGTGTGTGTCTCCTCTATGAATTGTGGTGTTTGTCTAGTACCTTCTAGGGCGCTCAAGTTGACAGTGTGGGGCTAACTAGACATGGGGATGCTTACTTTAAGGAATGCTTTTTGCAGCCCTACGCAATGATTAGTGCTCGTTATCCAACCGGAGAGGGTTAAGAGTAGCATAGTGAGAGAAGTTATCTAGTTATTCATTTATGTGATCATTGTTGAGAGTGTCCACTAGTTAAAGTAGGAGCCCTAGGCCTTATTTCCAAGCATTGAAACACCGTTTTCCGCCTGTTCTGCTACATCTTTGCTTGCTGCTATTTCTATTTCAGATTGCTATTATCACTTATTATCATCCATATTACTTGCATTTTACCCTCTCTTCGGCGAACTAGTGCACCTATACAAATGAAAATTGTATTAGGTGTGTTGGGGACACAAGAGACTTCTTGTATCTTGATTGCAGCGTTGCTTGAGAGGGATATCTTTGACCTCTACCTCCCTGAGCTCGATAAATCTTGGGTGATCCACTTAAGGGAAACTTGCTGCTGTTCTACAAACCTCTGCACTTGGAGGTCCAACACTGTCTACAAGAATAGAAGCGTGCGTAGACATCATGGTGCCGTGGGCTGCTGTCATGGTTTCGTGGGCTGTCATCATCGCGGCGTGGGCTGTCACCATGGCACCTGGCCACTTTGCCTCTTGGGCGGCGAGGTGATCCCTTGTCCCCTCTTTTTGGTGACGTACTCTCGTGTCTGCGAGGTGTTCTGTCCAGCCGAGGTGTTTTATCAGCTTTAGGAGTCGTCCCATTTTTGCGGTTTTGGGCGGCGATTGCCGCTTCGGCCATGCCCAATCCCCTTTGGACTTGGCGATGCTGCTTCGCACGAGGGTCATTTTTTGGCGGCGGGGTTGCCTGTAGGTAGGTAGCGGCGGACAGGACCGCGGAGGCGGGAGTTGTCGGGTGTACGCTGCCCTCATTGTCAACATGCATGAGGGAGGTCTCAAAGAGTTTGGCTGACTTTGCAGAGGGACCCTTGATCCATGCGAGCAGTCTTTGAGGCGTACTTTCACTTCTTTATGGGCTGGTTTCCATCGAATGTGTTTTGGAGAGCTTCGCACGGCGCGCACTCGAGGCTTCCACCGCTTGCTTCCGCAATTCTAGCTCTTTGCGGGGTTCCGCTAACTGTCGGCTTTTCAGCAACAAGTGACATGATATGAGGTCAGGTTCTTCTTGAGAGGACCCGGTTTCTATCGAATGTCATGACTGCACCGCTGCTTTCGCTTTGAGCCAAGTTAACCGTGATACCTTGATCTGCTGCCTTGTTGCTAAGCTCTCCTCCGTTTCGTCAGGTTCTTCGGCTGAGTCTGCCATGTAGACTTGGGCCACATATGGCTCGTTAGTCTTAGGCGTAGGCCAGCGGTGCTCGCCGAATTTGGAGGGTTCTTCAGCCGCGATCGTGTGGAAGTCGCGGGTGTTGCAGCGGATGGAGCCACCGCTGAGTTCGCTACTCAATTTCGTTCCACAACAAATTGCACACATTTAACGTCTCCATCACACGACCATATTGAATCCGGTGAAATTTCACACATATATTGCATATCGCGTGCATTCGGACAAAATTCATACAAACTCATTTAATTATATATAAGCATTAATCCCACCTCAAATGATTAGATGGATACAAGAGATGATATCTGAAGAATTTTGGAGCTTTGGAGAGAGAGGGGGTAATTCTAGATCAAGATGCCTAGGAAGGGAAAACTTTGGGTAGAAAGGGTGTTGGGAGGGAGATAAACCTAGATATATCAACTAAAATAATTTTGGTTGGTTGAAAAGAGAGAAGGAGGGTGGGGAAATCGGCCTGAGTTTGAGCTAGAGAGAGAAGGGGACAAGGTTGAGAAGAGAGTGGAGGAGGGGAAAGTGGGTGGTGGGTGGTTCACTTATGGCCGCAACTGCCAGGTTATCGCTAGCGAATAACTTGGCTTGTTCGCCAGCGCTAACGTGCGTGCTGGGCCCACAGATTAGCGCTGGCGAACCAGCAAAGTTGTTCCCTAGCGGTAGCACCCATAGCGCTGGTGAACAGGAGAGGGTGTCCGTCAGCGGTAGTGGCAGCTGCGCGCGCAGGGGGTCCCACACTTACCGCTGGCGCACAAACCGGCACGTTCGCCAGCGGTAAGTGGCGTAGCGCTGGCGAACAGATAAGCGCGTTCGCAAGTGGTAATAGCGCTGGCGAACCTGGAAATATGTTTGCCAACACTATACTGGTGTCTATAAGCAGTCTCCTACTAGTGTCACAACCATATCACATCGCGTCATGTTGTAATAACTATTGCACATACAATATTTACACTAGTACGGGTATTATTTATAAGACAGGGGAAATAATTTTGTTCTTCTAGATTGTAGGAAAGAGTTTTCTAACAAGACCATTGTATAGGACTTGCACGTTCCCCGAAATATGACCTCTTGAACCGTGATAACTATCGAAGGAAAACTCCGATTGAGATGAAACCAAATTTGTTGGAAAGATCACTCTGAAAGCTACCCAACCTCGACTGGATATATTGGAATGTGGAATATAGAAAATACAATGCATGGAGAGGTGTGGAACCTTTCTCAAACATGAAACAATACCATTTTCCATATCACAACCATATCACTACCATATCACAGTGATACGTCTCCAACGTACCTATAATTTCTGATGCTCCATGATCAGATTATGCCAATTGCTACATGTTTTCTCCCTTATTTATAGCATTTATATATGTTTTCCAGGACTAACCGATTACCAAGATACCAAGTGCCAGTTCCCTGTTTTCTGCTGTTTTTGGTTTAAGAAAAGTTGTTCTGGAAACATTCTCAGAATTGGACCCCACAAAGCCCGAAGTGCCTATTTTTCCCGGAAGCATCCAAAACACCGAAGGAGAGTTGAAGACGGGCACCAGGGGGGCCACACCATAGGATGGCGCAGCCTCCCCCGGCCGCGCCAGCTATAGGTGTGGGGCGCCCAGTCCTCCACCGCCTCTACCCTTTCGCCTATTTATTCCCCCGGGATGGAAAACCCTAAACACCTGATAAAAAATCCCCGAAAAGTTCCGCAGCTGCCCTCGTTATCAACTCTAGATCAGGGGGTTCTTGAGCTGTCATCCGGCACCCTACTGGAGAGGAAATAATCACCGGAGGCTTCTACATCACCATGCCTGCCTCCGGAGTGCTGCGTGTGTAGTTCATCCCTGGACTACGGGTCCATAGCAGTAGCTAGATGGTTGTCTCCTCCTCATATTCCTCCATGTTTAGATCTCGTGAGCTGCCTATCATGATCGGGATTGATCTTATGTAATTCTATATGCTGTGTTTGCTGGGATCCGATGAATATTGAACTTATGCCAAGTTGATTATAGTTTTTATTGCATATGTTATTTGTGATCTTGCATGCTTTCCGTTGTTAGTGGTTGCTTTGGCCAAGTAGTTGCTAGTGACTCCAAGAGGGAGTATTTATGCAAGATAGTGGGTGCATGCCTCCTTTTCGCCTGTGCTCGAGTGACAGAAACGTGACGAGGGAGGATGTGTTGTTGCCACTAGGGAGAAAACAAAGGTGTGAGTGCCCGCATGCACAAGAATTGCTTACATTACACACATTGTTTAATGCAGTTATCTGTTGCTTGAAACTTAATACCTAAGGGGGTTCAGATGATAACCTGAGGATGGATTATTAGTCATAGATGCAGATGGATTTTGGTCTATGTATTTTGTTGTAATGCCCGCACTAAATATCATAGTAGTCATCATGTTATAATGTTCACTATGGTGCAACCTCTATTTGTCAGTTGCCCAGCTGTAAATTTGTTCACCCAACATGTTATCTTTATGGAGAGAAACCACTAGTGAACCTATGAACCCCGGTCCATTTTCCACACTGTTAAACAAACCACAACAATTTCCTGCTTTCTTTACTTACCGCAAGCACACACTGTTTTCCAAACTATACGTCTAATCTTTGTTTTCAGCAAGATCGGTGAGATTGACAACCTCACTGTACGGTTGGGGCAAAGTATTTTGGTTGTGCTGTGTGCAGGTTCCACGTTGTTGCTGCTTCCCTCTGTGAAGGGCCTTTCTTTTGCTTTTATGTTGAGTCTCCATCTTCTAACTTATGCACAATTGAGAGAGCATTTTTTCCATTCTGAGTTCTATGTGCATTTGTCCCATAAACATCAATAATTACTTCATGATGTGATATCATTTGTTCTTAAATTATTTGTTCGAGTCTTACTCATGAACTTTGAAAGTGTCCTGGCATTTATGTTTTGTCCCACTCTTAAGGACTATCGAAATACCAGTTTGCCATGCTTTCTCTATACCTAAAACAAACGTTTATCTTTCTTTACATTATTATCCATGATCCTTTATTTAAGATACTCTTCATGGTGGAAAGTGATTTCTATGCTTTATTATTAAAGTTCTATTTATCATGTTTGTGTTTGAAGTTCTATGATCTCCGCATACATATGATTTTACATTATAATGATCAAGTTTATGATAATAGCATGTCACCTCAGAATTTATTGTGTTTTAATGTTTCCCTACGCGAGGACGAGTAGGAACTAAGCTTGGGGATGCTTGATACGTCTCCAACGTATCTATAATTTCTGATGCTCCATGAATCATATTATGCCAATTGCTACATGTTTTCTCCCTTATTTATAGCATTTTTATACGTTTTCCGGGACAAACCTATTAACAATATGCCAAGTGCCAGTTCCCTGTTTTCTGCTGTTTTTGGTTTCAGAAAAGTTGTTCTGGAAACATTCTCCGAATTGGACCCCACAAAGCCCGAAGTGCCTATTTCCCCGAAAGCATCCAGAACACCGAAGGAGAGTCGAAGACGGGCACCAGAGGGGCCACACCATAGGGTGGCGCGGCCTCCCCCTTGTCGTGCCAGCTATAGGTGTGGGCCCCTAGGCCTCCACCGCCTCTGCCCTTTCGCCTACTTATTCCCCCCGGATGGAAAACCCTAAACACCTGATAAAAAATCCCCAAAAGTTCCGCAGCCGCCGTCGTCGTCAACCCTATATCAGGGGGTTCTAGAGCTGTCTCCCGGCACCTTGCCGGAGATGAAATCATCACCGGAGGCTTCTACATCACCATGCCTGCCTCCGGAGTGATGCATGAGTAGTTCATCCCTGGACTACGGGTCCATAGCAGTATCTAGATGGTTGTCTCCTCCTCATATGCCTCCATGTTTAGATCTCGTGAGCTACCTATCATAATCGAAATTGATCTTATGTAATTCTATATGCTGTGTTTGCTAGGATCCGATGAATATTGAACTTATGCCAAGTTGATTATAGTCTTTATTGCATATGTTATTTGTGATCTTGCATGCTTTCTGTTGCTAGTCGTTGCTCTGGCCAAGTAGTTGCTAGGGACTCCAAGAGGGAGTATTTATGCTAGATAGTGGTTCATGCCTCCTTTTCACCTGTGCTCGAGTGACAGAAACGTGACAGGGGGAGGATGTGTTGTTGCCACTAGGGATAAAATAGCGGTGTGAGTGCCCGCGTGCACAAGCATTGCTTACATTACACACATTGTTTAATGCAGTTATCTGTTGCTTGCAACTTAATACCTATGGGGTTTCGGATGATAACCTGAGCGTGGATTATTAGTCATAGATGCAGATGGATTTCGGTCTATGTATTTTGTTGTAATGCCCGCACTAAATATCATAGTAGTCATCATGTTATAATGTGCACTACGGTGCAACCTATATTTGTAAATTGCCCAGCTGTAATTTGTTCACCCTGCATGTTATCTTTATGGAGAGACGCCACTAGTGAACCTATGAGCCCCGGTCCATTTTCCACACTGTTAAACAAACCACAACAATTTCCTGCTTTCTTTACTTAGTTCAAGCATACACTGTTTTCCACACTATATGTCTAATCTTTGTTTGCAGCAAGACCGGTGAGATTGACAACCTCACTGTACCGTTGGGGCAAAGTATTTTGGTTGTGTTGTGTGCAGGTCCACGTTGTTGCTGACACCGGTGAAGCGCCATCACCACCGTCAGTGGCATCAACCTTCCGAAGGTCCTCTTTCTCCTACTGGATTGATAACGTTGGTTCTTAACCAAGGGGAAAACTCCTACCGCTGTGCTCATCACACCCTCCTCTTGGGTTCTCCCAACAAGTGCAAGATATGCACCATCACACAACCATATCACAACGCGTCATGTTGTAATAAGTGTTAGATATACAATGTTTACACTATAACGGCCATTACTTCTAAGACAAGGGAAATAATTTTGTTATTCTAGATTGTAGGAAAGAGTTTTCGAACAAGACCATTGTACATGACTTGCACGTTTCCCGAGATATGACCTCCTGAATTATGATAACTTTCGAAGGAAAACCCCAATTGAGATGAAACCAATTTTGTTGGAAAGATCACTCTGAGAGCTACCCAACCTCGACTGGATATAATGGAATGAGGAATATAGCAAATATCATTCATGATTGTTTCTTGTGTTCTTCTCTCGTTTTATGTTTTCATTGTCGTTGTTTTTGGGTTTTCCCGTTTTATTTTGTGGCTCATGTCTTGTCTCTTTTTGAACAAACCTGTGTTTGGGAACCCCGGAAATTCTGTCCCAGGGACCGGAAATTTTCGGCTACCTGATACTTGCCTGAAAAATTCCTCCATTTCCTCCTTTCCCTCTCTTTGGACACGGCCGAAAATTTGGGAGGAATTTTCCAGGCCAAATATCCGGGGCCGGAATATTCCGTGTTCTGGCCCCGTAAATTTCCAGTGTTCAAAATTTTCCCAGAAATACGACCCCACTCCGCTGTGCCGCCTCTATGGAGTCACACCGGAATATTGGGGCGGAATTTCTGGCCAAATATCCGGCCCCCGGAAATTTCCAGCCTCCACAACGGAATATTCCAGAGTAAGCAGTTGGAGCCTATAAATAGGAGACGGAAGGGGCTCCCTCACTCTTTTCCCCTCCCATCGCCCGCTTCCTCTCCTCTCCAACTGCATCCGCCGCCACTAGGATCCCCTGGAGGCTCCACCGCCTCCTCTCCACGTCCTCCGGCCTACCCTCTCGGATCAATAGACTGACATCTCTGTGTCCTTCCATGTATCCCGGTATGTGCCATGTTTTCTCGGAAATCGAGGGTTTCCGGATGTGTTTGACCTCTAAAGATTCTAAGGGTTGGATCTAGCCACATCGCGTTTCCTCCTAGTATTCCACACTGGTACCACACCTTGCACAGCATATCTAGGTTCGAGATTCATTGCATGCGTGAATTCGCAGCCCTGGCGCAATTTTTCCAGGGCCGGAAATTTCCGGCCCCAGTCCAGAATTTCCGCCCCCCAGAAATTTCAGCCAGAGCCGGAATTTCCGGCCTGATCTGAATCTTGCACTGAGATCATCCTCCTGGTTTTCTATTCCTATCCAAAAGACATCAGCCCCAATGTTGATGTTTTTTGTTTTTCTTTGTGCTCGCTTTTGCTTTTTCCCATAGATTGTTCAAGCTCTAGGCCCAAGGTCACCAGCACCCGCAAGCGGTACCGCCGCTTCCACAAGAATGATGAAGGAGTGTTTGTTGATGAGACTGTCATTCGTCAGCATGAGCGTGAAGAACATCACGAGTATGAGCATCAGCGCAATGCAGATAGGGCTGCTCGTCTTGCCAGCAAACAACAGGGCAAGACCTCTCTGTACCTGGCAACGATGCCCGTGGGCGTGGCCGAATTCAATACCTGGCGCACCAAGGCATGGTACACTGATGGCCCTCAGGACACCACCATTGATTCTTGTTTCTGGCATGAGGAACATGAGACTATGTACAGGCAGGTGTACTCGGTTATGAGCAAGCTTGTCTTCTCTATGAAGCCCATCAACTTTCAACACATGGCTGCATCCTCCCCTGCTTATTTCAACAACTCTGTTCATCTTGCTGAGTTTTTTGGTTTGTGCCCTCTGATGGAGACCCAATACTCCTACAATAGCACTTTCATTCAGCGGTTCTTCGCTACCCTCGTTTTTGATGATGGTGAGGAGATTGGGATGACATGGATGTCTGAACCGCACAAGCTCACAACCACCTTCCATGATTTTGCTACTGATCTAGGGTATCCATTTGCTGGCCTCAATGCTCCTCAGGGTGCTCGGATGCATTCCACGGTGTGGAATATGGAAAAAACAAGCTGGTTGAGCTGTATGGTCCTCGAGGTGCTGTGGGTTCCACCAAGGGACTCTTTGCTATCTATGATATTCTTCTGCTTATGTTCCGGGAGACCATTTCCCGTAACGGTGGCAACAATGTCGAGATCCATGGTGGCTTGGTGAACCTCATGCATCCTGCTTATCTGACCTTTATAGAGCGTGATCTTGAGGATACCGGAACCACAAGATTGACGTGATGGACTTCATATTTCATGAGATCCACTTTGCTCTCTTCAGCCGCAAGGTGCCTCCCTATGCACCCTATATCATGAAGCTCATCAAGTACATATATCCTTCTGACGAGCGTGAGGGTCTTGAGATGGACTGTGAGGCTCACAAGGATGTGAAACTGTACAAGAAGAGCGCTCATACACAACAAGCTGCACATGATGTTGGCGCTACCGGTCAGGGACACCGTGATCCTCGCATGAGACAGGCTGCTACTAGGACAAGTACCAAGAAGCGCTCTTGGATTGTTCGTCCCACTGAGAAAGTGATGTGCATGAATTTCTGTATCCACAAGGATAACTACAATGCCTATGTTGAGCGTCGCACCATTCTGGAGAATCAGCGTTCTATCATGGCTACCCTCAACATGCCTTCTGTCCGTGCTCCTCTTCGTGATCAGATTCATTACCGTAACTTTAAAATTCGTGATGTGGACTGGGATCTTGCTATTCCTGATGATGATCCGGAGACTGCTAGTGAGGAGGACGGCTCCGAGGAGGACCTCGAGGATGATGGTGCTACGGACTAGAGCTTGTTCCATGGGACGTAGTTCATTCTTCTGCCTTTTTGGTATCCTGATGCCAAAGGGGGAGAAGATCTAGTGATCGGGGATTTGCTAGGGTGGGCCTTATGTTTTTCTCTCGTGTCATTTTTTCTCATTTCGTTCGTAAACTCTCTTTCGTGGATTTCTATTTGTGAACCTATATTATTGGGAGGCATGTCTCCTAGTTATGCCCATCTGTGATGTTTAGTTTCCGTTGCTTGTTTATCTCTATGCAAATACCCGTGTTTTCACCACTCACCAAAAAGGGGGAGATTGAAAGTCGATGTCTCCTCTATGATTTTGGTGGTGATAACAACACGGGTATATCTACTAACATGATGGTTTAAGTGTTCACAACTGGTCTTATAATATATATCATGAACAACAGTAATCTCTTCGAAAAGATTCGCAAAGGAATTTCTGAGACGAGCCATTATCTGAAACCGGATATTTCAGTATACTTGCCCGGAATTTTCGATGGCTAACGGGCGGAATTTCCAGACTTGGCCTCGGAATATTATGGCATCCGCGAGGATCGTGTGATGAAGTTCTGTGCATCCAACTGCTCGCTCTCGGATACAGGGGTGGAAATTTGCCCGGAATATTCCGAGGTAAATTTCCGGCCTCTGGTCTTAGAAGAAATTTGGATGCGTCTCAACTGCCCGCTCTCAGATGCAGGGGCAGGAATTTTCCCGGAATATTCCGGGGGAAATTTCCAGCCCCTAGTCCTTAGAACAGAATTGGATGCGCTGCTACTGCCCGCTCTCGGATATGGGGGCAGAAATTTGGCCAGAAATTTCCGGCCCCTAGATTATCGAAAAATCCGCCCCGCGGACTTTTGAAATATCCGGACCTACTACCCCGGAAATTTCCGGTACTAATACCGGAATATTCCGTCCCTTGAAGACAGCAACAACTAGATTTCGGAGGAGGCTATACATAGCTGTCTTCTTCCTCTAGACAGCTAGTTTGTCCATTCCTCTCTCTCCTCCATTGTTTGAGAGCTCAAAACGCCTAGATCTCCCTCCTCCTCCAACCAAACTTGATGCCCTTCAAAGATCTGATGGAGGAGGCCTAGATCCACATCTTTACCAAGCCATAAATCATTTTCCCTTACTCTACCCCTTGGGATCTTGTAAATCTCTTGGTTGCCTTGTCATCCTAGAGAAACCCTAGTGCTTGTAGCTTCCACCTTGTTGCAAGAAGTTTCAGATTGTTGAGAGCCTCCATCTCACTTGTGGAGTATCCTCAACCACGTGTAAAGGTTTGGTCAACGCCTTCAAGTCGACCTCATAGTGGAAACGAGAATCTCCCTCACCGGAGAAGCTCAAGGATAGCATGGTGTGCACATCCGTGCTATTGAGGGGCGCCTAGGTGGCTCCCCACCTCTCCAACGTGGACGTACTTCTTTTAAGAAGGAACTACGAGAAACATATCCCCGTCTCCTTGTTTACACTTGTGGTTATCTTGTGCCTTGCATATTACTTCCGTTGCATACTTGTTTCTTGTCACCTAGGGAATTCATCTAGTTGCACATTTAGATAACCTTGTCTTTTACTTGCTAAAGCCCATCTAAAAGTGAAAAAGGATAAAATTTGTAGGCCACCTATTCACCCCCCTCTAGTTGACCATAGTGTACTTTCACTTCGCCGTCCTAGACTAGACGCCACATGTGTATATGAAGGTTGAGTTCTAAACACATGAGAGAGAGAGAGAGAGAAAGAGAGAGAGAGAGAGAGTAATTAGAAGCTAGATGTAATTGGGAGAGGACACCTCAATATCCCAATTAGAAGAAGCTCTACTCCAACAAGGGGGAGCTCTAATTCAATTATAGAAATATCTAATTAAATTAGATGGGCTCTAATCAGAAGGTACAATACAACCTTGGGTGTCCTTATATAGTTGAAGGGGATGGGAGAAATATCAAAAGGGAGGAGGAGTAATTGTTGAGATAGGAGAGGGTCTAGCCACACCAAGGGGGTGGCAGCACCCGCTTTCCTTTCCCAACTCGGATTGGACTCCCGAAGTGGAGTCCAACTGCACCTCCCTTTTCCTTTTTCTTTTTCCATTTTTCTCTCCAATTAAATTAAGGAAAATGTTGGGATGTCAAGTACCAATGTGTGGTCCCCTGGGGCCCACCTAGAAGCCCTTAAAAATTATGTGCGGCCATGAGGGGCATTCCAGCCCCCCTCCGGCACCCCCTTCTCTATTTTTGCTTGAAACTCTTCCGGAACCCTGTGACCCCAAATAGATAAAATCATCAATATTATCTAGATATGTCAGAAATATATTTTCGACACCCCGGGACATCTCATGCCCCCTTGCATGTTCAGAAGTGTGGGAATAATAAGGAATATTTCCGTCTTATAACTAATGGGAATTGTAAGAAAACGATAAAAAGTCAATTAGAGCAAGATGAAGGAACTATATTTCTAGACCAGAATTTGAAAACTTATAACACTCAATATTGCATAAATTGTTTGCGGGCGCCGACTTCGAATATATATTATCTTATGGAAGACTTTAACCATAATATACCGCAGCTCATTACAAATGAGAATACCATTCTTAATTACTACTGATTTTCCTAGAAAGAAGTGCACGAGTCCATTTCTTAAATGGATGTCATGAAGCACGTGGCAATACACATTTCCGGCTGAATTTTATCCGAAGTTATGGGAGGTCATTAATAGTGACTTCTTGGTTATGCTTTTACAATTTTATCATGAACTACCACACATTGTAAATTCTATGATGTAGGATGTGTTTAGTTCATGTTTTCTATTATAATAGAAAGCTGGTTGGTGAAAATAAAGAATCTGTTGATTTTACACACCTACACATCTACGTTGTAATCCATATTTATAATGGATAGCCAGTGGATGAAAATGAGGTAGTTAGATGAGGAAATTGGTTGATCAATCACATCATTTACAAGGGATTTGTTTTTTGACGGATAATTATGTGTTGTAGTGGGAAATATTAGACGACAATCAAGTTTTTTTTTGTGATTTTCTGTGTTTGGAGAATTAATTCGTTGATATTTAAAAAATTATGGTCTGACATGTAGTTACGAACATTGTACATTTGCACTAACAGACCAGATATGAGAAAAAACAAGTATTTGAAACGTTAGGGACCGTGATCAGTTTATTTTCATGGTCCGACATTCCCACTACTGTGTGTGTGCCCGCTTCCATGAGTGGGATGGTGAAATGTGGGGGGTCGGTCCCTCACTTGGTGTGGGTGCGGGAAGGCGGGTTGGGCGGGAGGGCGCAAAAGCTGTCGATCGGGACTGGAAACGGTCGAGTTCGACTACGTTCAGCTTGATTCATACGTAAATTCAAGTGAGTTCAGACTATGCGAATTAAAGTCCGAGCCGTAAAATTTGGTTCGACTCTTAAGTTGTACTCGATTCAAATCGATTTCCAGCTACACAAAACAAAAAAGTTTTTAATGCTCCTTCCATATAAATGGAAGAAATATCTCATCCAAAACACATAAAAGAAAGGCAAATACTATAAGTGGACGGCAGATAGAGGTCCGACGGGAAGAAGAAAATCGGCGTCCGATTCCTAGTAGTAATACCCAGAAAAGGAATGCATTAACCATCCCGATATGCTCAATTTAATCCCACCAACAAATGCCAACCACCGTATCTAAATAAATATATTATCCTATCTTTTTTTAATACTACACATAAATGGAATATGCATTAACCACGGACAGATGGGTTATATTAAAGGAGCACTACCGTGAGGTAATAGCTAGACCCACCCCAGTTTTCCGTTGCCATTTCAACAACCAACTTACACCGTGCTAGTCCATCCTACCGTCGCGTCGAGCATGTCGTCCTCTCCTGCGCCGATTCTGGCCTCAGCAGCGTCCTCCCAGGTCTGATTTCATAGCCTGGGTCCATTCCAATCTGCCTAGTTGATTCCTGTGCAATTTTCGGGGAAAGATTCCCTTGCATACGATTCTTTTCTACTCATTTTTCTAATCTTGTGCGAATCTGGTTTGTGAAGATTAGAAATCATATCATTTTAGACTCCTGCACAGATACGTTGTACTAGATCTGTATTTCGAACTCTTAGAAGATTGAGTCTGGTCGAGTGTAATTCCAACAGTTTATGTCAGTGCATCTGCATATATAAGCTATTTTGTGGGTTTTCATTTTTTTTCCCTTATTAAAAAAACATTATTGTTGCAACTGTATGGATGGTTATATTGGATGTGGACGTAGTTTACAATCACCTTTTGCACT
The DNA here is from genome assembly GCA_028641055.1 of Alopecurus myosuroides. NCBI lineage: Eukaryota > Viridiplantae > Streptophyta > Magnoliopsida > Poales > Poaceae > Alopecurus > Alopecurus myosuroides. The sequence goes on from CM054058.1 coordinate 780,014, forward strand.
ATCCACACACCATTATACAAGTAGTATGCAGCGTGGATATGCTTAGTTGTGATGATTAAATTGCCGTCATTTCACGATATAATGAAAATACTAACAATCCACCTTGTGATTTTGGCAGAGAAAATGGGGACAAACAGAGTTTTTTGGCATGTTCGTGGTCCAGTGTTGTGAATGTCACAAATTGCGCACAATCCCAACAAAATATGAATTTGAAACGATCCGCGAGAACTTCACCAAGAACCCATGGTTCTGCAGCAGGAAGCCCGGCTGCTCTTGCGAGGACCCTGCAGACATCAAGCATGACACCAACCCCCTTTGGGTCATCGACGTGCCCGACATACCAAGGCCTCAACCCAACACCGAGAGGCTAGCGATCATGAGGCGTGATCTCACTAACATGGATATTTGCTACGTATTGCCAGATGGAGAGTATGCAAAGTGCCAAGGGGACGTGCAGGAGTTCCTCGACAAGAATCCACAGTACAAGGACATCACATCAGTTGAGAGGTTCAGCTTTACAGTGCCCGTGGCAGCCGAGGAAACTGTTTCCAACAACTCTGACCGGAGTTCTAATAAGAAGGCTAAGAAGCGGGGTAGGAAAAGCTGCAAGACGTATGTCAACACAGACGTATGCCCAGACCAAGGGGACCCACAGTCGGTGGTGGAACGAGAGAAGCGCAAACGTAAGGAAAGCACTCGCTATCCTTCCTCGGTTTGGGCACGCAAGTGAGCTTGCGTGGCAGCATTGGGCGACTAAAAAGAATCGATGTTGGTTACTGAGACAAACGGCGAATAGAACATTTCTTCTCTCTTGTGTCTTTCATGTGTATCTGTAATCCAATTCCGCTACACCGTGACATTCAAATATGCGTATCTATGAGTGAATTCTTGTATGATATGTGTGTATGCTTGTCCTCCATGTAGTCGCTAACAATTTGGTACTCAGTACCTTGCTAGATCCCACCATAGAAAATTTTCCCCAACTCTCGTTGGGCGGGAGACTCGTTCTCCCACTGCAGCAGAGAGAGTCCTCATCAAGATCATGGAAAATCTCTCAACCGAAGGCCGGACAATCTACGACACGTCCCCGTCAGCAATCGATGCACGACAAACTCAACACTAGAAAGAGATTATGACGTTGATCTGCCAGTCCGTCAATGAGGCGATCGATTCAGCCATCGTGTGCTCCTTCAACATGATGATGCGACCACACATTTCCATGTCGACGATGGATATGCAGATCTACACCGACATAGTCAAACCCATGATTTAGAAGAACCTTGATGAGCTTTGTCAACACATTGGTCTCGATGCCCGCTCCGATGAGCTGGATCCTTCTCCCAGGACCATGGCAGGTGTCATGGAGATCAAGGGTGCCGCCATGAAACGAATACATGGAGCCGGTCGTAGGCCCTATGAGTACCTACATACCGCCCGCGACAAGAGGTAACAAATTGACTCTGATTCCATGGTATTCCTCGCTTGTTTGATGCGGATGTTGATACTTCTAACCATCCCTCTCGCCACCGCATGTCGAAGATGGATGTTACAGAATTTTATGGTGATCACCCCTAGCTATGGCTAATCTAGTGTGAAGAGTATTTGGAGATGTATGAGCTTGCACCGTCTCTCTAGGAACATCTGGCGTCCCTGTATTTCTCTGGACCTACTGCCCGTTGGTTGTCATCTCTCAAGTTCTCGATCAAGAAGTATACTTGGGCAGAATTTTCTCAAGAAGTGGTACTGCGATTTTGTCGGGATCAACAACAATCCCTGATTTGACGCCTGCACAAGTTAGTCCAAACCAGTACAAGGACTGTTTTCATCTGTTGCCCGACTCGGCAAAATCCGCTTCGCTGCCACCGCCTCGATGCACCCGCCCCTGCATGCTCTCTCGTGGCTGATACTTGACCCACTCTTTAGGAACAAGAAAAGACCGGTTTTATGCTGCCCCGAACAAACTGAGGTAGTGTCGTGACTTCTGTTCCAAGGAAGATCCATCACGAGCTGTTAGATGGTGGCTGGGTTGCTTGGTCGGATGTTCCGGCATAGTGTACCTTTACCCCGTGAGATATGCCTCTTCCCGAAGTAAAATAAGGGCGCGCGAGCGTCGAATTGCAACACATTCATTCTTTCAAAAGATAATCTTCTATGACATGCCCAATTCAAATGGATGTATCCTCGTTGCCATCGTTGATTATTTCATGTCCCCATCTGCATGGTTGTCTGCCCAAAGGATGCGTGGGTAATAAATCACGGATTTTATGTAGATGGGGTGATGGATATTGCCTTCTGCAATGGCAAGCTCTATGGCTCCGTATACCAAGGGGCTCGCCAAAGCTGAGATCGGCCTGGACCAATGCGGGATACCAATCTTCAAAACCGTCCATCCGATGGCTATGTAAAACCCTATCAAAATGTCTTTCTTGAGAATCCTTGTGTGTACATTGTTATGCTACCAACAAGATTGTGATGGCAGAGAGGATGACCTGGGGCCAATAGTCGCATGGACATTTCTTTACGGTATTCGAGATAGTTGACGCCGATAGTGAGGTAGCGCCCATATGTCGCTTCTATAAGTGGTTGGAGATGACGAGCCTAGGTGACCACTCCTTGTTCCTGTTGGAATTTTATATGGCTACTTATATGGGCTCACATGTCTAGCGCACTAAGCCCACTAAAATACTGAAAGTGTCATGGCCCATTCATGAATAATACAAGTGGAAGTGGGACTAAAGTTTAGTCCCACATTGCTAGTTTGGAGAGAGTGGAACCACCTTATAAGGTGAGCCATTCTAGCTCATGTATGAGTAGGCAAGGCAAGAGGAGAGGTGTGCCACACGCGTGCTCCTCCTCCGTCGCCCGTCTCGCCACGCCTCGCCTCGTCACGACGCGCCGCGGGTTGCGGGAATGAGCCGAGCCGAGAGCGTTTATTTTGTCGACTGGGAAAACTTAATGAATCATTAATTTGGTAATTAACGGGCGCGTTAATTCCAAAACCGTTTCCGTTTCCTTTCTGGATCGTGGAGCCGAACCGACTCAGACGTGGAGTTACGCCCACGTCTCTCCCAACCCGCATATAAATACGCGCATACGTTAGACCCTAGCGCCACTTCGTCATATGGTTTCGCATCGCCGTTCCAAAGCACTGCGCCGCCAATCTAGTCTTCTCCATCCCTCCTTCCGGCGTGCACCGCGAGAAGGGATAGCAGGCCTCCTGAACCCCGCCACTTGTGATCCTGTACGGGAGAGGGGCGATCAGGTTTTTGGGGAGCGCACTCGCGCGACTGCTGACGACGACTACTTCCCCGACCTCGGCAACCTCTTCATCAACGACATGGCCGACGGCGTGGACAACAACAACGGCGGTGCCGCTACCACTCCATCGTACGTAACTCTGCTCCATCTGTATGAGATATTCCTGAAATTTATATGTCTAGTTCTAGCTATAGATTGGATCAGTCTGTCTACTGTACTAGATCTAGATATTTGCATGATTACTGTATTTGCTACTATCGTAATTCATCTTCTGCTATTTCGAATTAAATCATGTGCTAAATTGCTAATATATTCAACAATCCAAAAAACTGATTATAGGCAATTTCTTGCACCTGCGCCGTCTGTCATTGCGGCGACAAGGCCAATCTCTTTCAAGGGTGTGGACTATAAGAGGTGGCGCACGAGAGCAGTGCTATGGTTTCAAACCTTGCGCTGCTATGCGGCCACCAAGGGCAAGCCTGAGGGCGATCTCAATCCAGCACAGCTGGATGCCTTTGAAAATATGGACACTATGTTTAAAAGTGCACTCCTCGGTATAATTGATGAGTCCATTGTGGATCCGTACATGTTGTTTGATAACGGCAAGGATATGTGGGCTGCACTCGAGTCCAAATTTAGGGCCTCGGATGCTGGCAGCGAGCTGTATGTCATGGAGCAATTCTATGACTACAGGATGACTGATGAGCGCTCTGTTGTTCAACAGGCTCATGAGATACAGTCACTCGCTAAAGAACTTGAGAACTTTAAGTGTATGTTACCGGACAAGTTTGTGTCCGGAGGCATTATTGCCAAGCTTCCATCTTGATGGAGCACCTTTGCTACTTCTCTCAAACACAAGAGACATGAGTTTTCTGTTTCGGACCTCATCGGATCTCTTGATGTGGAAGAGAAGGCGAGAGCAAAGGATACACGTGCTCGGGCTGCTGAGGTAGGTTCTTCTGCCCATGTGGTACAGAAAAAACACTACCCGCCCAACAAGGCTAAATATAACAAAAAGAAATCCGAGTTTAAAGTCAAACCCGATGGCAAGTTTAAGCCTTCGCAGTCTACCAACTTCAAGAAGAGAAAGGGGTCTTGTCACGTTTGCGGTGAACTGACCCATTTGGCTCCAAAATGCCCTAACCGATATGAGTTGCAGCAGCAGGAGAACAGCGGCAAGACCGCTAATGTTGTCATGGCTGACACTGAGATGAAGGATTCTGGGTACGGTATAGTTCCCACTATTCTTTCAGTTTGTCATTCACCTGAATGGTTAATTGACACAGGTGCCAATGTACATGTTTGTGCTGATGCTTCCATGCTCTCTTATTATCAGGCCACAGGGACTTCCCCCGTGCTGATGGGCAACGGGTCACATGCTACTGTTCGTGGTGTTGGTACGGTCGATCTGAAGTTTACTTTGGGGAAGATCGTGCGACTGAAGAACGTTTATCATGTGCCCTCCATCAATAAAAATCTCGTCAGCGGCTCACGTTTATGTCGAGATGGTTTTAAGTTGGTTTTCGAGTCTAATAAAGTTGTAATTTCCAAGTATGGAAAATTAATTCGTAAAGGCTATGAGTGCGGAGGCTTGTTCCGCTTATCCTTGTCAGATATTTGCACCAAAGTTATTAATAATGTTTGCCACGATAATGATTGTGCTGTTTGGCATTCACGACTTTGTCAGATTAATTTTGGTTGCATGACGCGGTTAGCAAATATGAGTTTAATTCCGAAATTCAGTACTATTAAAGGTTCCAAAGGTCAAGTGTGTGTTCAAGCTAAGCAACCTCGCAAATCTCATAAGACTGCGGAGGCGAGAGACTTGGCACCACTAGAACTTATACATTCTGATCTTTGTGAGATGAATGACGTATTGACAAAAGGTGGAAAGAAATATTTTATGACACTTATTGACGACTCCACTAGATATTGTTATGTGTATCTTCTGAAATCTAAAGATGAAGCTTTAACTTATTTCAAGAACTATAAGGCCGAAGCTGAGAACCAACTTGATCGTAAATTAAACGACTTAGGTCTGATCGTGGTGGAGAGTATTTTTCCAACGAGTTTAATTCTTTTTGTGCTGAACACGGTATTATTCATGAGAGGACGCCTCCCTACTCACCTCAGTCAAATGGGGTGGCTGAAATAAAGAATCGAACGTTGTCTGATTTGGTTAACGCCATGTTAGACACTTCGGGTCTCTCCAAGGCATGGTGGGTTAGGCGCTAATGACTACATGTCATGTCCTAAACCGAGTTCCCACAAAGAATAAAACCATTACTCCATTTGAGGAATGGGAAAGGAAAAGTTTGAAACTCTCCTACCTACGTACTTGGGGTTGTTTGGCGAAAGTCAATATACCAATTCCCAAGAAGCGCAAGCTTGGACCAAAAATTGTTGATTGTGTTCTTCTGGGCTATGCTTTTAATAGCATTGGTTATAGATTCTTGATAGTAAAATCTGAGGTATCCGACATGCATGTTGGTACGATTATGAAGTTGAATGATGTGACTTTCTTTGAGAACATATTTCCTATGAAGGATATGTCTAGCTCATCAAATCAGGAGAAACTTGTTTCATCTAGTCAGGAATTAGCTGAGATTCCTGAATCCACCATTCCGATAGAACACGTTGAGAATCCTGAGGAGGATGACAATGAAGTTCCTGTAAGGAGCAAGAGACAGAGGACTGCAAAGTCCTTTGGTAATGATTTCATTGTGTACCTCGTGGATGACACACCCAGGACTATTTCAGAAGCCTATGCGTCTCTTGATGCTGACTACTGGAAGGAGGCTGTTCGTTGTGAGATGGATTCCATCTTGGCTAACGGAACCTGGGAACACTGATCGTCCTTATGGGTGTAAACCTGTAGGATGTAAGTGGGTGTTCAAGAAAAAGCTTAGGCCTGATGGTACAATTGAAAAGTACAAGGCAAGGCTTGTGGCCAAGGGTTATACCCAGAAAGAAGGTGAAGACTTCTTTGATACTTACTCACCTGTGGCTAGACTGACCACTATTCGTGTGCTACTCTCACTGGCTGCCTCGCACGGTCTTCTCGTTCATCAAATGGACGTTAAGACGGATTTCCTTAATGGAGAGTTGGACGAGGAAATTTACATGGAGCAGCCAGATGGTTTCGTAGTACCCGGTCAGGAAGGCAAGGTGTGTAAGTTATTGAAGTCATTATACGGCCTCAAGCAAGCACCTAAGCAATGGCACGAGAAGTTTGAAAGGACTTTGACAGCTGAAGGCTTTGTTGTAAACGAAGCTGATAAGTGTGTGTACTATCGCCATGGTGGGGTCGAGGGAGTTATTCTATGTCTGTATGTCGATGACATATTGATCTTTGGGACCAATCTTGATTTAATCAAGGAAGTTAAGGATTTCTTATCTCGCTGTTTTGAGATGAAGGATCTAGGAGTAACTGATGTTATATTGAACATCAAGATATTGAGAGATGATAATGGTGGGATCACACTACTTCAATCTCACTATGTGGAAAAGGTCTTGAGTCGCTTCGGTTATAGTGACTGCAAGCCTTCTTCATCTCCATATGATGCTACTTTGTTGCTTCGAAAGAATCAACGGATTACTAGAGATCAACTGAGATATTCTCAGATTATAGGCTCGCTTATGTATTTGGCGAGTGCCACGAGGCCTGCATCTCTTTTGCTGTGAGCAAATTGAGCCGGTTTGTTTCCAATCCGGGAGATGATCATTGGCGTGCGCTTGAGAGATTTATGCGCTATTTAAAAGGCACTGCGAGCTATGGAATTCACTATACCGGAAACCCGAGGGTTCTGGAAGGATATAGTGATTCTAATTGGATATCTGATGCTGATGAGCTTAAGGCCACTAGTGGTTATGTTTTTACACTTGGTGGTGGCGCTGTTTCCTGGAAGTCTTGCAAGCAGACCATCTCAACGAGGTCAACTATGGAAGCAGAACTCGCAGCATTAGACACAACCACTGTTGAAGCAGAGTGGCTTCGTGAGCTCTTGATGGACTTGCCTATGGTTGAAAAACCAATACCCGCAATCCTAATGAACTGTGATAATCAAACTGTGATCATCAAGGTGAACAGTTCTAAGGATAATGCAAAGTCATTAAGACATGTGAAGAGGAGATTAAAATCTGTCAGGAAATTGAAGAACTCCGGAGTTATTGCGTTGGATTATATCCAAACATCTATGAACTTGGCAGATCCCTTCACAAAGGGTTTATCACGGAATGTGATAGATAATGCATCGAGGGAGATGGGTTTGAGACCCACGTTATGAGTTGCCCATAGTGGTAACCCACTCTATGTGATCGGAGATCCCGTGAATTAGAAGTGGGAGACAAGCTGTTGGTCGGCTGAGAGGAGAATATCCTTATATTTTATTCCACTCCATAAAAGATGCAATACTCTTCTGATCTGTATGGTAGGTTGACATCTGTCTTAATGTGTTCCAAGTGGATTATTTATATAAGCAGAGATGTGTCCTACAGAACATCTCCTGAGGACCTCACCTATATGAGTCTGACTGTTAAACGTCGCAGTCTATGAGAATCGGGTGCTCTCTAATAAGCTCATGAAAGGCCTTCGGAGTATGACGCATACGCTCCAAACCGCGGGGAAGCCTTGCGGCAGCCTAGTATCGGTTCAGACGTTGTGTGAAACTGGTATCACAGCAAACTTGTAGTTCAAGGCGTAGTCCACTATTCAAGTTGTGAACTAGTGTAGCATGATGTTCTAAGTGGAAGTTCAACTTAACAGTCTCCACTAACACCGGTATATAAACAATGTTTTGGAACAGCGTTTATGAAATGTGCTAATGACACTTTGTGGGGGATTGTTGGAACTTTATACGGGCTACTTATATGGGCTCACATGTCTAGCCCACTAAGCCCACTAAAATCCTGAAAGTGTCATGGCCCATTCATGAATAATACAAGTGGGAGTGGGACTAAAGTTTAGTCCCACATTGCTAGTTTGGAGAGAGTGGAACCACCTTATAAGGTGAGTCATTCTAGCTCATGTATGAGTAGGCAAGGCAAGAGGAGAGGTGTGCCACACGCGTGCTCCTCCTCCGCCGCCCGTCTCGCCAGGCCTCACCTCGTCACGACGCGCCGCGGGTTGCGGAAATGAGCCGAGCCGAGAGCGTTTTTTTTTGTCGACTGGGAAAACTTAATGAGTCATTAATTTGGTAATTAACGGGCGCGTTAATTCCAAAACCGTTTCCGTTTCCTTTCTGGATCGTGGAGCCGAACCGACTCAGACGTGGAGTTACGCCCACGTCTCTCCCAGCCTGCATATAAATACGCGCATACGGTAAACCCTAGCCGCCACTTCGTCATATGGTTTCGCACCGCCGTTCCAAAGCACTGCGCCACCAATCTAGTCTTCTCCATCCCTCCTTCCGGCGTGCACCGCGAGAAGGGACAGCAGGCCTCCGGAACCCCGCCTCTTGTGATCCTGTACGGGAGAGGGGCGATCAGGTTTTTGGGGAGCGCACTCGCGCGACTGCTGACGGCGACTGCTTCCCCGACGTCGGCAACCTCTTCATCAATGACATGGCCGACGGCGTGGACAACAACAACGGCGGTGCCGCTACCGCTCCATCGTACGTAACTCTGCTCCATCTGTATGAGATATTCCTGGAATTCATATGTCTAGTTCTAGCTATAGATTGGATCAGTCTGTCTACTGTACTAGATCTAGATATTTGCATGATTACTGTATTTGCTACTGTCGTAATTCATCTTCTGCTATTTCGAATTAAATCATGTGCTAAATTGCTAATATATTCAACAATCCAAAAAACTGATTATAGGCAATTTCTTGCACCTGCGCCGTCTGTCATTGCGGCGACAAGGCCAATCCCTTTCAAGGGTGTGGACTATAAGAGGTGGCGCACGAGAGCAGTGCTATGGTTTCAAACCTTGCGCTGCTATACGGCCACCAAGGGCAAGCCTGAGGGCGATCTCAATCCAGCACAGCTGGAGGCCTTTGAGAATATGGACACTATGTTTAAAAGTGCCCTCCTCGGTATAATTGATGATTCCATTGTGGATCCGTACATGTCGTTTGATAACGGCAAGGATATGTGGGCTGCACTCGAGGCCAAATTTGGGGCCTCGGATGCAGGCAGCGAGCTGTATGTCATGGAGCAATTCTATGACTACAGGATGACTGATGAGCGCTCTGTTGTTCAACAGGCTCATGAGATACAGTCACTCGCTAAAGAATTTGAGCACTTTAAGTGTATGTTACCGGACAAGTTTGTGGCCGGAGGCATTATTGCCAAGCTTCCATCTTCATGGAGCACCTTTGCTACTTCTCTCAAACACAAGAGACATGAGTTTTTTGTTTCGGACCTCATCGGATCTCTTGATGTGGAAGAGAAGACGAGAGCAAAGGATACACGTGCTCGGGCTGCTGAGGTAGGTTCTTCTGTCCATGTGGTACAGAAGAAACACTACCCGGCCAACAAGCCTAAATATAACAAAAAGAAATCCGAGTTTAAAGTGAAACCCGATGGCAAGTTTAAGCCTTTGCAGTCTACCAACTTCAAGAAGAGAAAGGGGTCTTGTCACGTTTGCGGTGAACTGACCCATTGGGCTCCAAAATTCCCTAAGCGATATGAGTTGCAGCAGCAGGAGAACAGCGGCAAGACCGCTAATGTTGTCATGGCTGACACTGAGATGAAGGATTCTGGGTACGGTATAGTTCCCACTATTCTTTCAGTTTGTCATTCACCTAAATGGTTAATTGACACAGGTGCCAATGTACATGTTTGTGCTGATGCTTCCATGTTCTCTTATTATCAGGTCACAGGGACTTCCCCCGTGCTGATGGGGAACGGGTCACATGCTACTGTTCGTGGTGTTGGTACGGTCGATCTGAAGTTTACTTCGGGGAAGATCGTGCGACTGAAGAACGTTCATCATGTGCCCTCCATCAATAAAAATCTCGTCAGCGGCTCACGTTTATGTCGAGATGGTTTTAAGTTGGTTTTCGAGTCTAATAAAGTTGTAATTTCCAAGTATGGAAAATTAATTCGTAAAGGCTATGAGTGCGGAGGCTTGTTCCGCTTATCCTTGTCAGATATTTGCACCAAAGTTATTAATAATGTTTGCCACGATAATGATTGTGATGTTTGGCATTCACGACTTTGTCATATTAATTTTGGTTGCATGACGCGGTTAGCAAATATGAGTTTAGTTCCGAAATTCAGTACTATTAAAGGTTCCAAATGTCAAGTGTGTGTTCAAGCTAAGCAACCTCGCAAATCTCATAAGACTGCGGAGGCGAGAGACTTGGCACCACTAGAACTTATACATTCTGATCTTTGTGAGATGAATGACGTATTGACAAAAGGTGGAAAGAAATATTTTATGACACTTATTGACGACTCCACTAGATATTGTTATGTGTATCTTCTGAAATCTAAAGATGAAGCTTTAACTTATTTCAAGAACTATAAGGCCGAAGCTGAGAACCAACTTGATCGTAAAATTAAACGACTTAGGTCTGATCGTGGTGGAGAGTATTTTTCCAACGAGTTTAATTCTTTTTGTGCTGAACACGGTATTATTCATGAGAGGACGCCTCCCTACTCACCTCAGTCAAATGGGGTGGCTGAAAGAAAGAACCGAACGTTGTCTGATTTGGTTAACGCCATGTTAGACACTTCGGGTCTCTCCAAGGCATGGTGGGGGGAGGCGCTAATGACTGCATGTCATGTCCTAAACCGAGTTCCCACAAAGAATAAAACCATTACTCCATTTAAGAAATGGGAAAGGAAAAGTTTGAAACTCTCCTACCTACGTACTTGGGGTTTTTTGGCGAAAGTCAATATACCAATTCCCAAGAACCGCAAGCTTGGACCAAAAACTGTTGATTGTGTTCTTCTGGGCTATGCTTTTAATAGCATTGGTTATAGATTCTTGATAGTAAAATCTGAGGTATCCGACATGCATGTTGGTACGATTATGAAGTCGAATGATGCGAATTTCTTTCAGAACATATTTCCTATGAAGGATATGTCTAGCTCATCAAATCAGGAGAAACCTGTTTCATCTAGTCAGGAATTAGCTGAGATTCCTGAATCCACCATTCCGATAGAACACGTTGAGAATCCTGAGGAGGATAACAATGAAGTTCCTGTAAGCAGCAAGAGACAGAGGACTGCAAAGTCCTTTGGTAATGATTTCATTGTGTACCTCGTGGATGACACACCCAGGACTATTTCAGAAGCCTATGCGTCTCTTGATGCTGACTACTGGAAGGAGGCTGTTCGTTGCGAGATGGATTCCATCTTGGCTAACGGAACCTGGGAAATCACTGATCGTCCTTATGGGTGTAAACCTGTAGGATGTAAGTGGGTGTTCAAGAAAAAGCTTAGGCCTGATGGTACAATTGAAAAGTACAAGGCAAGGCTTGTGGCCAAGGGTTATACCCAGAAAGAAGGTGAAGACTTCTTTGATACTTACTCACCTGTGGCTAGACCGACCACTATTTGTGTGCTACTCTCACTGGCTGCCTCGCACGGTCTTCTCGTTCATCAAATGGACGTTAAGACGGCTTTCCTTAATGGAGAGTTGGACGAGGAAATTTACATGGAGCAGCTAGATGGTTTCGTAGTATCCGGTCAGGAAGGCAAGGTGTGTAAGTTATTGAAGTCATTATACGGCCTCAAGCAAGCACCTAAGCAATGGCACGAGAAGTTTGAAAGGACTTTGACAGCTGAAGCCTTTGTTGTAAACGAAGCTGATAAGTGTGTGTACTATCGCCATGGTGGGGGCGAGGGAGTTATTCTATGTCTGTATGTCGATGACATATTGATCTTTGGGACCAATCTTGATTTAATCAAGGAAGTTAAGGATTTCTTATCTCGCTGTTTTGAGATGAAGGATCTAGGAGTAACTGATGTTATATTGAACATCAAGCTATTGAGAGATGATAATGGTGGGATCACACTACTTCAATCTCACTATGTGGAAAAGGTCTTGAGTCGCTTCGGTTATAGTGATTGCAAGCCTTCTTCAGCTCCATATGATGCTACTTTGTTGCTTCGAAAGAATCAACGGATTACTAGAGATCAACTGAGATATTCTCAGATTATAGGCTCGCTTATGTATTTGGCGAGTGCCACGAGGCCTGCATCTCTTTTGCTGTGAGCAAATTGAGCCGGTTTGTTTCCAATCCGGGAGATGATCATTGGCGTGCGCTTGAGAGATTTATGCGCTATTTAAAAGGCACTGCGAGCTATGGAATTCACTATACCAGAAACCCGAGGGTTCTGGAAGGATATAGTGATTCTAATTGGATATCTGATGCTGATGAGCTTAAGGCCACTAGTGTTTATGTTTTTACACTTGGTGGTGGCGCTGTTTCCTGGAAGTCTTGCAAGCAGACCATCTCAACGAGGTCAACTATGGAAGCAGAACTCGCAGCATTAGACACAACCACTGTTGAAGGGGGTGCGTTTTGTAACATCCCAAGTCTGAAAAATAGCCATTAGAATGTTTGCTATCTGTTATTTTATGTTTTGCATCATGGCATCATGTTGATTGCAATTGTTTTGCTTGTTTCCATTTGTTTTCCAACTGTTTTCATTTGTCTTCCTTTGTTTTCTATTTGAAATTCAAACCAAAATTCAAACCTTTTGTTTCATCCTTGTGATGTTACAATTTCTAAAGTGATATTTCAAAATAAAACAATTGTTTGTTTCCATTAATCTATAAGGTCCAACTATTTAAATTTGTGGCTTCTAATCTTTCACTTATTTAAAATGTTAACTAAAAGGTTATTCAAATCCAATTGCATTGTACAAACAGCACCCATTTGGAAAATTATGAAAATTAACAAAACAATCTAATATTTTGTTTCCATTTATTCCATGTTTGATCAACTACTAAAATGGTGTTTTTATTTCAATTAATTATTACCAATGTGGTTTCAAATTCAAAGCAAATCATCAACAACACCTAATTTGAACATTTTGAAATTACCAAACAAATCAACCATTTGTTCTATCTTAAATCAATAGGGTTCACCCTATTAAAATCCTTGTTTTCAATATTAATCAATTAATTCCCAAATTGCTTTCAAATCCAAACCAAATCACTAAACAGCACCTCTTTTGAAATTATAAAAAGAACCAAAACATTGTTGTGCTCTTTGTTTCCAATTAAATCCTTTGATCACCCTATTTTTAAGAATATTGTTCAATAACCATTTAATAATAGAATTCAATCAAACACAATCCAAATTCAAACAGCACCTAAAATTAAAATGTTTTTGAATTCCAACTTGGCTTTGGGTTGTGTTTGACCTAAATATGCTACCCAAATTTTTCTGGAATTTTTGCAAACTCCAAAGTCATCTATTTCCTTCCAATTCTTTGCTGCAAAAAAAATAAAACCTAGCAAAAAGAATAAAGCTAGAGGGAGAGAGAGAGCAACCAGCAGGCCCAATTTTTTCTCCTAGCCCATCTATTTTCCCAGCCCACTTCCCCTCTCTTCTGGCCCAATACCTCTCTTCTGTCGTCTTCTTCGTTGCGTCAGCAATAGTACGACCAACTCCCCACTGATCGATCACCTCTCCCCCTCCTCGATGTGCTGCCGTACCAGGCTACCTACTCCATAAAACCAGCCACCGATCCCCTCTGCCAACCCTAAACCCCTCTCCCTCACTAGCCGCCGCCATCTTCCCCTACCTTCCACCTCTTCCCTCTGCTCTCCCAGCTTCTGAACCCTGAAACCTGCATGCGCAAGTTACAGAGAGCAGCAAGCTCGCTGCCGCCCCCCCCCCACCACGGTCACATCGAGGACTTTCCGTCCCCGGGAATGGAGCCGGCTCCCCTCCCGCTCCAAGTTTGTTGAAGGCCTCATCGCCGGATACCGCCCAGGTCGCCGCCGCCGTGCTCCTCTAGCCACGGCCGCTCCCTGCCTCGACCACCTCTGTCCGACCTGCAACCTGCCCCGACTCCACCCCGATCGCTGCTCCTCTGTCGCTCGGTGAGCCTCCTCCGTCTCCTCTCGCCTCCCTCCTCTCTCCCTTGGCCGCAGCAGCCCCACACCCCTCGCAGCAGCCCCCTCCGGCGAGCAGCAACCGACGGCCATGTCCCTGTCGTGGTACAGTTCGGGTTCAGTTCGGTAGAATTCAGAAATAACCGCGAGCAACAGCACTTATCCCCCGAGGCCCCCTCCCTAACACAAGCAAGCGCACCAGCCCACTGGTTCTGTTCCTTTGCTCACAGAAGGAGGGCAGGGGTTCGATCCCCCTCCCACACAAATAAAAACCAACCTTTTGTTTTGCTTTGTTTTGGTCACAGAACTTTCTGCAAATCACCATTAGGCCCTGTTAATTAAATCTAGACCCCTGAAATATTTTTTTCCAAGTCCCTAGTGCATTAAAAATGGCAGATTTACCCCAAATCTTGCAAATTGCATAAGAAATTCATCCCAACTCCAATTTTAACTTTTTAAATATGTTTTCTGTCCCAAATTAAATGTTCTATCCAAATATAAAATTTGTTTACTGTTTTGAATATTTAAAATTGGTGCAATATTTGAAAACTTGTCAAATTCACTTAAAATTGCAAAATTCATAACTTGGTCATAAAAATTCCAAATTCCACAAACTAAATATGTTTTCCAATCAATTTTTCATTTACTTTCTAAATATAAATTTTGTTTGCTGTTTTGAATAATTTAAATTGCTGAAAACAACTGTTTCTTGTTTAATGCATTTAAAATTGCCAAAATAATAACTTGCTCATTTTAAATCCAATTTCAACAAATGAAATATGTTTTCCATGCAAAATTAAACCACCTTTCCAAATATAAATTTTTTTCCATGTTTTGAATAATTAAAATTGGTTAAATAATTTAAACCTTGTTTAATTCATTTAAATATTGCTAAATTTATAACTTGATCAAAACAAATTCTTTTGGGACATATAAAATATGTTTTGAAACCATCAAAGCATAACATTTTCAAATATGAACTTCACTCAATGTTTTGAACAAATAAGAATTCAAATAAGTTCATGTTTGAATTAAATTCATTTAATTCTTGCTTAAACTTGTTTAATCCATAAATAATTTATTTGAAATCCCTTTTCAACAAGTGAAACATGTATTCCACCTAAAATTGTGTGTTATTTCCAAATATGAATTTTGTTATTTGTTTTGAACAATTAAAAGTGGTGAAAACAACAAATGCTTGTGTAACACCTTTAAGGAACCAAAATTCCATAACTTAATAACTAAAATCCTAAACTTGTTAAACCTTATTTCCATTTGGTTCTATTGTTGTTATTTTTCTGTTTTCCTCATCCATGATCATGCTAATCCACTTTCATATAATGATTAGTTGTAAAACAATTAATTCAACCATAATTCATGGACTTTTCATATGCAATCCAATTGCATGTGGGTCCATTTAATCCTGTTTCTATCTTGTCAACTAGTTTATTTCTATGCATCAAATAAATGGTCATGCATCATCCCATGTTTGTGCACTATGCCATGTTATTCATTGTTTATCTTTCTGCATTGTTTGTTTGCTTCTTCTCGGATACACGACGACGTTGAGACCGATGATACTTACGACACCCCTTCTAAGGAGTTAGCTCAGTACCAGGCTACTGGGTTTGCAGGCAAGTTATCACTCACATGAACCACTGTGTTCCTTTCAACATTGGTTACCGATACTTTCCGTTGTCTATTCTGCTAGCCATAGTATTAGTTGTTTCTGTTACGAACCTATCACATGAATCCCTTAACCCTGATATTGCCTCACCTCCATACCTACAACCATTGCTTGTTGCCCGTGTCTTACTAGCATGCTTAGGGTTGTTTTGCTCGAGTCTGTTACCCGTTACTTTCTGTTACTATTTCATTATGTTCTAGGGGCCCGATGTTTAATCAATCAATCATGCTAATGTTGTTATCAATAATAATTTGATGATAAGGCACCGGCAGGAGGCCCTTGTGGTTTTGAGGCCTGCTAGTGTCGACCCTAATAGGAAAAGGGTCTTGTCTACTGATCCATGATGAGCGCACTAACCGCATGTGGGAAGCGAGTATGGGCGCCCCCCTCAATTTGACTCGATTCGCATCTCGTCCAAATCGCCTCATTTAGTTCGGGTTTTCCATTTGCTGCATGCATGATCTTGCGAGCCCTTGGTACCCGGGTGGAACTTTCGTAGTCGGCATATAGGGGGACACGGTCTTAGAGTGCTATGAGGGTCCATTTTCTTCTGGGCTCGATTAGCCGTGCGCCCAAGGTTCTTTGGGCTTGATGCGAAGAAGAGTTGAGCTGTGTTGAGTGCCCCGCTTGGTGGAAGGGCCTTTCCATCTGGCGGGTTATTCATACATGTACGGCCAAATTGGTGCAACCCTGCAGGGATAATCTTCTCGAGAAGCCGTGTTTTCCGCGGTTAAGGATTACTTGGTGAAAGTACTGGCTAACAAGTACTCAGGACAACTTAAACCTAATGATTAACAACCTTACCACCCAATGATTAACAACTTGACTAGTAATAGGCTTATTGACACAATAATCTAACCATCATTATTTCAACTGTGTGAGTTATCCTCGGATTGCTTCTTTGGATAAGGGGCGAGATCCAGGATGGGTTTGTTTGGTGGTTAGCTATAGTTGGTTACAATACACGATCTTATCTCCTTTCTGTTAGCCGGAAGTGGTAGAATCTCTGTAGTTGCTTAGCGCAGCCAGTTGCAGCATTTGTTATATCCCCTTTCTTCCGTTGAACCCAAAGCATCTGTGCTTGGTGTTTACGGGTTACACTTTGGTGAACTGTGAGTCTTGCTTGCCAGTACGTTTATGTACTGACCCCTTTGGGGCTTTGGTTTCCGCAGACCTACGTTTCCGAGGATCTACATGGTGGCTACTACGTGAAGTTTGACGAGACTGCTGACGAGTAGATAGCGGACCCGGGCAGGATCCGAGACTTCATGGATGGGCTCCGTCTTTTCGTTTCCGGCCTCTTAGGCCTATTTGGTTCTTGTCTGTACTCAGACATTTTGGATGCTTCCGCTGTGATGTAATGATGTTATGTTGGGGCATGTGCCCTCTGAATGATTGTATTTGCTATCTCTGCTCTAATGAGAACTATTTGCACCTTATTTCAATCTTTTGTGTCGTAGAGATCTGTTGTGATATCACTTGTTCAAACGCCGTTGACGTACCATGTGTGTATGTTTTGAAGTACGTCAATGGAAGTATCCTGATTTCTATGGGATAGTTTACGTCGACGCTAAACAGATAGGGGTTGGTTGTCACACATACGTGTGTTGGCCTACTCGTAAGAGGACGCGGGTGCCGGTAAGCCCCGTAATCCAATCTACTACTGTTCAACGGAACGACGAATATCCTTTAGAAGTCCGGGTGCGACAAATGGTATCAGAGCCTGTCTGCCTGTAGGATCCCTTTTTACTGGTCGCGGTTGAGTCTAGAAACTATTTTGTAGCTATATAGGAAAAATGAAACGTGAGAGTAGGAATTCTGTTCTTTTTCTTCTTTCCCCACCCACCCTCCCTTTTCTGGTAAGGAAGTGTAACGTTGTTTTCTATTCTCATCTAAAACTTTCAAGTTAGGATTTCACGAATTCTGGTTTCTCTAGGATGGTTAT
The DNA here is from genome assembly GCA_028641055.1 of Alopecurus myosuroides. Taxonomy (NCBI): domain Eukaryota; kingdom Viridiplantae; phylum Streptophyta; class Magnoliopsida; order Poales; family Poaceae; genus Alopecurus; species Alopecurus myosuroides. The sequence continues at coordinate 797,929 of CM054058.1, forward strand.
ATCTACTAGACCATAGGAATGGAGGTGGTTGTGACATGATTTATCATGTTGCCTACTCACGATTGAGAACGGAGGCGTGTAAGCCCCGGAAGCAGATCCTCTATTCCTTAAGCAGTAGATATTGATCCTTTAGAAGTCCGGATGGGTTTTCCGTAGTACCCCAGGAGTGTTTTGGTATCGTTTTCCCGATGTTGCTTCGTTATCCTGTTCTTCTCAACATCCTTTTCGTCCGTTGAAATCTTGTTGTTGTTTTCCATTTCAGTTCTGCTACCGGCGTCTAATCAATAACCATGTTCCACCCTTCTGACAGATAGTCTATTCTCCAAATGAATCAAGTTCTATCCAGCTATACACCCTCAATACAAAACCTCTACCTTTACTCGAAAATGTTCCGGAGGTTTGCGAATTCCCTGACGTCTTTCCAGAAGAGTTGCCAGAAATGCCTATCGTTTTGAACTTCCAGAAAAACTATCCAATGTGCACGATGTGTTTCACGTGTCACAGCTCAAGAGGATCTTCCCAAGAAGTATCCGGACCTTTTCTTTTCTCAGTAGGAATCTCGGGGCGCGATTCCTTCAAGGGGGGGGCGTTTTGTAACATCCCAAGTCTGAAAAATAGCCATTAGAATGTTTGCTATCTGTTATTTTATGTTTTGCATCATGGCATCATGTTGATTGCAATTGTTTTGCTTGTTTCCATTTGTTTTCCAACTGTTTTCATTAGTTTTCCTTTGTTTTCTATTTGAAATTCAAACCAAAATTCAAACCTTTCGTTTCATCCTTGTGATGTTACAATTTCTAAAGTGATATTTCAAAATAAAACAATTGTTTTGTTTCCATTAATCTATAAGGTCCAACTATTTAAATTTGTGGCTTCTAATCTTTCACTTATTTAAAATGTTAACTAAAATGTTATTCAAATCCAATTGCATTGTACAAACAGCACCCATTTGGAAAATTATGAAAATTAACAAAACAATCTAATCTTTTGTTTCCATTTATTCCATGTTTGATCAACTACTAAAATGGTGTTTTTATTTCAATTAATTATTACCAATGTGGTTTCAAATTCAAAGCAAATCATCAACAGCACCTAATTTGAACATTTTGAAATTACCAAACAAATCAACCATTTGTTCTATCTTAAATCAATAGGATTCACCCTATTAAAATCCTTGTTTTCAATATTAATCAATTAATTCCCAAATTGCTTTCAAATCCAAACCAAATCACTAAACATCACCTCTTTTGAAATTATAAAAAGAACCAAAACATTGTTGTGCTCTTTGTTTCCAATTAAATCCTTTTGATCACCCTATTTTTAAGAATATTGTTCAATAAACATTTAATAATAAAATTCAATCAAACACAATCCAAATTCAAACAGCACCTAAAATTAAAATGTTTTTGAATTCCAACTTGGCTTTGGGTTGTGTTTGACCTAAATATGCTACCCAAATTTTTCTGGAATTTTTGCAAACTCCAAAGTCATCTATTTCCTTCCAATTCTTTGCTGCAAAAAAAAATAAAACCTAGCAAAAAGAATAAAGCTAGAGGGAGAGAGAGAGCAACCAGCAGGCCCAATTTTTTCTCCTAGCCCATCTATTTTCCCCAGCCCACTTCCCCTCTCTTCTGGCCCAATACCTCTCTTCTGTCGTCTTCTTCGTTGCGTCACCAACAGTACGACCAACTCCCCACCGATCGATCACCTCTCCCCCTCCTCGATGTGCTGTCGTACCAGGCTACCTACTCCATAAAACCAGCCACCAATCCCTTCTGCCAACCCTAAACCCCTCTCCCTCACCAGCCGCCGCCATCTTCCCCTACCTTCCACCTCTTCCCTCTGCTCTCCCAGCTTCTAAACCCTGAAACCTGCATGCGCAAGTTACAGAGAGCAGCAAGCTCGCTGCCGCCCCCCCCACCACGGTCACCTCGAGGACTTTCCGTCCCCGGGAATGGAACCGGCTCCCCTCCCGCTCCAAGTTTCTTGAAGGCCTCATCGCCGGATACCGCCCAGGTCGCCGCCGCCGTGCTCCTCTAGCCGCGGCCGCTCCCTGCCTCGACCACCTCTGTCCGACCTGCAACCTGCCCCGACTCCACCCCGATCGCTGCTCCTCTGTCGCTCGGTGAGCCTCCTCCGTCTCCTCTCGCCTCCCTCCTCTCTCCCTTACCCGCAGCAGCCCCACACCCCTCGCAGCAGCCCCCTCCGGCGAGCAGCAACCGACGGCCATGTCCCTGTCGTGGTACAGTTCGGGTTCAGTTCGGTAGAATTCAGAAATAACCGCGAGCAACAGCACTTATCCCCCGAGGCCCCTTCCCTAACACAAGCAAGCGCACCAGCCCACTGGTTCTGTTCCTTTGCTCATAGAAGGAGGGCAGGGGTTCGATCCCCCTCCCACACAAATAAAAACCAACTTTTTGTTTTGCTTTGTTTTGGTCACAGAACTTTCTGCAAATCACCATTAGGCCCTGTTAATTAAATCTAGACCCCTGAAATATTTTTTTCCAAGTCCCTAGTGCATTAAAAATGGCAGATTTACCCCAAATCTTGCAAATTGCATAAGAAATTCATCCCAACTCCAATTTTAACTTTTTAAATATGTTTTCTGTCCCAAATTAAATGTTCTATCCAAATATAAATTTTTTTTACTGTTTTGAATATTTAAAATTGGTGCAATATTTGAAAACTTGTCAAATTCACTTAAAATTGCAAAATTCATAACTTGGTCATAAAAATTCCAAATTCCACAAACTAAATATGTTTTCCAATCAATTTTTCATGTACTTTCCAAATATAATTTTTTTTTGCTGTTTTGAATAATTTAAATTGCTGAAAACAACTGTTTCTTGTTTAATGCATTTAAAATTGCCAAAATAATAACTTGCTCATTTTAAATCCAATTTCAACAAATGAAATATGTTTTCCATGCAAAATTAAACCACCTTTCCAAATATAAAATTTGTTCCATGTTTTGAATGATTAAAATTGGTTAAATAATTTAAACCTTGTGTAATTCATTTAAATATTGCTAAATTTATAACTTGATCAAAACAAATTCTTTTGGGACATATAAAATATGTTTTGAAACCATCAAAGCATAACCTTTTCAAATATGAACTTCACTCAATGTTTTGAACAAATAAGAATTCAAATAAGTTCATGTTTGAATTAAATTCATTTATTCTTGCTTAAACTTGTTTAATCCATAAATAATTAATTTGAAATCCCTTTTCAACATGTGAAACATGTATTCCACCTAAAATTGTGTGTTCTTTCCAAATATGAATTTTCTTATTTGTTTTGAACAATTAAAAGTGGTGAAAACAATAAATGCTTGTGTAACACCTTTAAGGAACCAAAATTCCATAACTTAATAACTAAAATCCTAAACTTGTAAAACCTTATTTCCATTTGGTTCTATTGTTGTTATTTTTCTGTTTTCCTCATCCATGCATCATGCTAATCCACTTTCATATAATGATTAGTTGTAAAACAATTAATTCAACCATAATTCATGGACTTTTCATATGCAATCCAATTGCATGTGGGTCCATTTAATCTTGTTTCTATCTTGTCAACTAGTTTATTTCTATGCATCAAATAAATGGTCATGCATCATCCCATGTTTGTGCACTATGCCATGTTATTGATTGTTTATCTTTCTGCATTGTTTGTTTGCTTCTTCTCAGATACACGACGACGTTGAGACCGACGATACTTACGACACCCCTTCTAAGGAGTTAGCTCAGTACCAGGCTACTGGGTTTGCAGGCAAGTTATCACTCACATGAACCACTGTGTTCCTTTCAACATTGGTTACCGATACTTTCCGTTGTCTATTCTGATAGCCATAGTATTAGTTGTTTCTGTTACGAAAATATCACATGAATCCCTTAACCCTGATATTGCCTCACCTCCATACCTACAACCATTGCTTGTTGCCCGTGTCTTACTAGCATGCTTAGGGTTGTTTTGCTCGAGTCTGTTACCCGTTACTTTCTGTTACTATTTCATTATGTTCTGGGGGCCCGATGTTTAATCAATCAATCATGCTAATGTTGTTATCAATAATAATTTGATGATAAGGCACCGGCAGGAGGCCCTTGTGGTTTTGAGGCCTGCTAGTGTCAACCCTAATAGGAAAAGGGTCTTGTCTACTGATCCATGATGAGCACACTAACCGCATGTGGGAAGCGAGTATGGGCGCCCCCCTCAATTTGACTCGATTCGCATCTCGTCCAAATCGCCTCATTTAGTTCGGGTTTTCCATTTGCTGCCTGCATGATCTTGCGAGCCCTTGGTACCCGGGTGGAACTTTTGTAGTCGGCATATAGGGGGACACGGTCTTAGAGTGCTATGAGGGTCCATTTTCTTCTGGGCTCGATTAGCCGTGCGCCCAAGGTTCTTTGGGCTTGATGCGAAGAAGAGTTGAGTTGTGTTGAGTGCCCCGCTTGGTGGAAGGGCCTTTCCATCTGGCGGGTTATTCATACGTGTACGGCCAAATTGGTGCAACCCTGCAGGGATAATCTTCTCGAGAAGCCGTGTTTTCCGCGGTTATGGATTACTTGGTGAAAGTACTGGCTAACAAGTACTCAGGACAACTTAAACCTAATGATTAACAACCTTACCACCCAATGATTAACAACTTGACTAGTAATAGGCTTATTGACACAATAATCTGAACCATCATTATTTCAACTGTGTGAGTTATCCTCGGATTGCTTCTTTGGATAAGGGGCGAGATCCAGGATGGGTTTGTTTGGTGGTTAGCTATAGTTGGTTACGATAAAAGATCTTATCTCCTTTCTGTTAGCCGGAAGTGGTAGAATCTCTGTAGTTGGTTAGCGCAGCCAGTTGCAGCATCTGTTATATCCCCTTTCTTCCGTTGAACCCAAAGCATCTGTGCTTGGTGTTGACGGGTTACACTTTGGTGAACTGTGAGTCTTGCTTGCCAGTACGTTTATGTACTGACCCCTTTGGGGCTGTGGTTTCCGCAGACCTACGTTTCCGAGGATCTACATGGTGGCTACTACGTGAAGTTTGACGAGACTGCTGACGAGTAGATAGCGGACCCGGGCAGGATCCGAGACTTCGTGGATGGGCTCCGTCTTTTCGTTTCTGGCCTCTTAGGCCTATTTGGTTCTTGTCTGTACTCAGACATTTTGGATGCTTCCGCTGTGATGTAATGATGTTATGTTGGGGCATGTGCCCTCTGAATGATTGTATTTGCTATCTCTGCTCTAATGAGAGCTATTTGCACCTTATTTCAATCTTTTGTGTCGTAGAGATCTGTTGTGATATCACTTGTTCAAACGCCGTTGACGTACCATGTGTGTATGTTTTTAAGTACGTCAATGGAAGTATCCTGATTTCTATGGGATAGTTTACATCGACGCTGAACAGATAGGGGTTGGTTGTCACACATACGTGTGTTGGCCTACTCCTAAGAGGACGCGGGTGCCGGTAAGCCCCGTAATCCAATCTACTACTGTTCAACGTAACGGCGAATATCCTTTAGAAGTCCGGGTGCGACAGGAAAGCCTTGCGGCTGCCTAGTATCGGTTCAGACGTTGTGTGAAACTGGTATCACAGCAAACTTGTACTTCAAGGCGTAGTCCACTATTCAAGTTGTGAATTAGTGTAGCATGATGTTCTAAGTGGAAGTTCAACTTAACAGTCTCCACTAACACCGGTATATAAACAATGTTTTGGAACAGAGTTTATGAAATGTGCTAATGACACTTTGTGGGGGATTGTTGGAATTTTATATGTTCTACTTATATGGGCTCACATGTCTAGCCCACTAAGCCCACTAAAATCCTGAAAGTGTCATGGCCCATTCATGAATAATACAAGTGGGAGTGGGACTAAAGTTTAGTCCCACATTGCTAGTTTGGAGAGAGTGGAACCACCTTATAAGGTGAGCCATTCTAGCTCATGTATGAGTAGACAAGGCAACAGGAGAGGTGTGCCACACGCGTGCTCCTCCTCCGCCGCCCGTCTCGCCACGCCTTGCCTCGTCACGACGCGCCGCGGGTTGCGGGAATGAGCCGAGCCGAGAGCGTTTATTTTGTCGATTGGGAAAACTTAATGAGTCATTAATTTGGTAATTAACGGACGCGTTAATTCCAAAACCGTTTCCGTTTCCTTTCTGGATCGTGGAGCCGAACCGACTCAGACGTGGAGTTACGCCCACGTCTCTCCCAGCCCGCATATAAATACGCGCATACGGTAAACCCTAGCCGCCACTTCGTCATATGGTTTCGCACCGCCGTTCCAAAGCACCGCGAGAAGGGACAGCAGGCCTCCGGAACCCCGCCTCTTGTGATCCTATACGGGAGAGGGGCGATCAGGTTTTTGGGGAGCGCACTCGCGCGACTGCTGACGGCGACTACTTCCCTGACCTCGGCAACCTCTTCATCAACGACATGGCCGACGGCGTGGACAACAACAACGGCGGTGCCTGTCGTGGGATAATCACGGCAGATGTTACCTGGGGTAACTGATCTTGGGGCAAGTCGACACAGGTATTCGGGAGAGGGTTTAGCTCAAAGGAAGACATGGCGAAAGCGATCTAAGAACCGGAGAATAACTCGCCGGATCTCGATATCAATAATGCTGGATACTCGATAACAGGTATTACAACTATGGCCTGAACCTCTGGCAAACCAAACTTAGGGGCCGGTTTATAAAGCACCCGTACTCCCCTAACTTGCCCTTCAAGGCACATCTTGAGTCCTATTCAAACTTTGCTTACAAACCCTAGCTTTCCTTACCGCAACCCACAATCCGGGTTACGAGGCCTACAAACTTTGGGCCTTCCAGAAGTCTCTTTATTCTTAGCCGGATCCTGTGCAATATCCTTTGGGCCGGATCACACCGTGGAGTTGGCCTACCGGGTTACTATCCCCCCATCAGTAGTCCCCAGAATAGCCTGGGCTTCCAAGATTTACTCTTCGAAGTGCTGGCTATTCCCTGCAGAAATATTGGATACATAAACACATGAAGATCAAGATACAATATGTTGACGAATGGCTGGAATTAGCACCAAGTGGGCCAGGCAAAGACCCCGGCTCTCCCTTAAAGGTTCTCCCTTAATCTTCCAAACTCGAGCCTTAATAGGGAACTCCGTGATTTCGCACCTTCTTTGATAATTATCGCTGATACCAAGAAGAAGATTCCCCCTTCCCTTTTCTCGGGATCATATTGGTCTGTGCATGGAATGCGCCTTTCAAATTTCGAAATGGCCAATTATTACTCCGCACCCCCCGGGTCTCGACCGTTAAGCTAGGCTTTTCCATCCGGGCGGTTATAAATAGGGCTCAGGGGACAAACCCAACTCTTAACGGCTCATTTTCCCCCATTTCACTTCTTCTCAAATCTGAGCTCGCGGAGTGCCACCACGGAAGCCCCACGCACCTCGCCGGAGCCCATCCGCCGTCGCCTGCGCTCCGCCACCGCGCGACTCACTCCAATTCCCAAATCCGCCGCCAAGCACCCGATTCGCCGACCAACAACCTCGAAAGGACATCAATCTTGCGCCATCTGTCTCCGCAAAGCTCTACTTCAATCCCCTTTGGTAAGTTCCTCGTATCCCTCGGCTCATCCTCGCAATTTCTCATCTTTTCCTCAGATCAGATCTGAATCAAGTAGTCCGCGATTTCTCGGGCCGCGCCGGATTAGCTCAATGATACTTACCATAAACATCCCCATAGATAGGATTCATAGCCTATATTATTCTCCTAACTCCAGTAGTCATTAACATGGCCATAAATTTAGAAATAAGATCCCCAATCTAGGCTCGAGCCATATAAAATTTCCGCCCTTGTTCTCCCTCCTCAGAAAATCTCACTTCTCCGGATCATTCGCAGATGGTAGGCATATAAACACCCTCATAACTTCTCCAAACATTTGCTTTTATGGAAAGCTCCATAGATTTTGTAGTAGCACGCAATACCCGGACACATCATACTTGACTCGGCAAGGCAATACCCGGTTTGTGCTTAAATTGCCGGTAACTGCTTATCTACTAACTTCCGAGTTTTTGTTTCTTACGCCCTTTCCTTCAATGTTTTACCAGGTCAATCCTATGGCACCCAAGAGGCAGGGGAAACAGCCGGCAAAGGCTAAATCCACAAACTCCATATCAGCCAATTGGGGAAGTCCTCTGTTACCACGGCCAAACTGGAGGAGTTGGTCGAGCTTGGAACCCTACCTCCACAGGAAGCTATCCACTGGAGAGTGCCAGGCAACGAAACCCGACCTTCCCCAGCAACGGACGAGGTAATATGTTTCGTTGAGCACGTGACCCGGGGCTTCAGGCCTCCGGGTCACCCTTTCTTCCGTGACGTCCTAGACCACTACAAACTCCGTATTTTCGATATAGGCCCAAACTCCATTTTAAACATCTCTCATTTTATCGTTCTTTCCGAGTCTTACTTGTGCGCTCCGCCAAGTCTGGCTCTCTTCGTCGAACTTTTTCAGTGCAAGCCGTGTCGCGAAAGCGGCGACGGCGCACTTCTTACTTGCGGCGGGGTTTCCATCCAGCGCCGCAAGAACTCCCTAATGCCTCCTATTACACTCAATTCTCATGTGAAGCACTGGCAGCTCTCATACTTCTACTGCCAGGATACCTCTCCACCCGGCGAAAAGAAGTTGCCGGGTTACTCGGAGGGTCAGCTTGACATCTCCGAGAAATTCAACGCCTTCGCCCCTGACTCGGACAGGGAGGCGATCTTGCCTTTGCTAGCTAGGATCTCCATCTTGTCAGCCCGAGGCCTCATCGGGCTAAACCTGGTAAAGACCTGGGTTAGCTTCCGCATTCAGCCAAACTCCATTCGTGAGAAGCTGATGTGCGAATACTCGGGTCAAACCACGGACCCAATCCGATTCTCTACCAGCACCCTTGCTCCGGGTGACATTAACAAAACAATTAAGGGTTTCCTGACAGAGAAACTCGAGGTAATCCGGGGCATAGCCGGATTAGAACCTTTTACCCTCGAGAATCCAGCCCCCGTAGTAAGTTTTCTACCTTTTGATTTTGACTTCTAACAGCTTACTTTTATCCGCTTCTCTTGTTTCGATATCAACCATTACCTTGGTATTTCCTCCTCAGGCCGATGAAGACTTTTGGACGGTTAACACCCCTCCTAACTCCGAAGATGCGGAGGAGGAAGACAATGTTGTTAGCTCGGATGAAGGTACATACTTGATTCCCTTGTACACGTTATATCCTGCCTTTTCTTCTTTTTTATGCTACAACTCGGATATTTTTCAGAGCGAGAGGACCAAAGCGAAGAAGAAGAAACGGATAGCAGGGGCGGATCCGCCAGCGAGGAGGAAGAGCCGGAGCTGGCCACCAAAGCCGGAACAAAGAGGAAATCCCAGAGGATAGCCCTCCAGGTTTTTACTTCATCTCCTTACATTTTCTCTTTTTTTTTTTTTTTTTGTTCCCATAACGTCACTCCGGGGCTAACCCCATCTCCACCCCTTTTGATCATAACTGAAGGAGCCACCCGCGACTAGGCGCCGAGTAACCCGGAACCATCCGGGCAACGAGACCCTTAACCCGGTCACTTCGCCGCCCCCGGTTCAACACCCTGGTATTTATTGTAAACAAAATTTCTTTCCGGACATTCCTTTGTAATGTAATCCCAGACCTTTCTTGCCATTTTTCAGTCTCTTCCGGGTCTAGTGACGGCTTCCCCTCGGACTTCCCGGTGAACACCGGGTAAACTCCTTTCCTTAGAGTTATACCAAACTTTATCACCTTTTCACAACAAAAAACTAACCGCACCTTCGTACCTTCTACAGAGCCACGGTTGTTATTAGCGACGAAGAGGGCCCGAAGGCTAAGGTCCGAGTCGAGAATAAGCCGGCTGACGACGCATTCGCCACAACTGGCGACGAGCAAGCGTCGTCACCGGAGCTGGCTAGGCATGACGCCGGATATCCCATCGCTTCGCACGCAGGCGAGAAGGAGACGGGAACAACTTCGAGCGCGGGAGGAGGACCAAACTCCGATATTCGGATGACCCGGGTGCCACCTCCTGTTACAAGAAACGTTCCTTTTCCCACCTTCCAGGTACCCGAGCCATCTAACTCGGATAACGCTGACTTTAACCAGCTGATGAGCGCTCTTCTCGCCATGAAAGCGTCAGAAGGAAATGTCCTAGAGCGCATGGCTGCAGCACATCAGGTAACCTTTACTTGATACTCTCTATCATACATCTAGTCCCCAAGTTCCGAGTATAATTTTTTGTAATTATCCTCGGTACTTCACATAATACTTTTCGGTAATCATTTCCTCAGAGGAAATACTCTCGTGATATCCGGCTTACAGCTTCACCCGGTCTTTGCAGGCAGAGATTACTCAGTCAGACGAAGCGTTACTTAAGGCTGAGCAGCTCTTGCTGGCTGAAGTTAAGCGTAGGGAGGCCCTTGAAGCAGAGGTAAAGACTTTGAAAAAAGATGTCTCCTCATACAAGAAGAAGTACGATACCGCCCAATCCTCGCTGAAGAACTTATCGGCTCAAATTGCGGACACCTACCGCATCTTACTGAGTGAGTTTTTTATTTGCAGTTAACCTGCGTATCTCTGCCGTGCCGTTGTAATAATCAAGATTACTGATATGCCTTTGTGTTTTCCGATTGCAGGTGCCAACCTTGCTACTCCGGAGGAGGACGCCATTACTCAGACTAAAACTTTGAAGACTGTGCTTCGGACATTTTTTGCCGGCACTAAACTTTTGCTGGATGCTATTAAGTGGCCTTCTGAGGTATACCCGGGTGAGGAAAATCTTATGCAGGCCTTTTCCACAGCGCCTGGATGGATTGAAATACTGAAGCGCTCGTCTTGCCGAATTGGGATGACCCGGGCTTTAACGCTGGCGAAGGCTTATTTTCCTAAGCTTGACCCGGCGAAAGTAGTATCCGGGTTCCCAGAATTTAAAGCTGACGGATCCAAATTCGAGCCTCAGGACTTCAAAGCTATACAATCTGCGGTACGTCATTCAGCCACAACTTTGGCCGACAAGATGGATCTAAACAGAATTATGAGCTCGTACGACTCTGAGGGCAAGGTTATTTTGGTGGAGGCACCCCCTCCTTTTGATATGTTGGACAAATGGTCGACTGACCTGGCTAGGAGGAAGAAAGAGGCTGCGAAGAGAGAAGCGAAGCTAGGTGTAAAGCCGTCTACCTCTACACCGGCCGTGCCCCCGCCTGTTCGTCCAGATGTGAAGAGCCCGGGCAAAACTGCCGGCAAGGCCAAGGAGCAAGTCCAAGACCTAGGCCCGGAGGGCCACTCTCAGGACGCCGAGTAGGATGCTACCTAGTGCTTTTGCGTTTCTCGAGACTAATATGAAATTTTAGCGGTGCGCCTGTGCGCCATTGGTGCTGACACTATGACTTTGCGTTTGTGGATTCATGATAACTCTTTGCCTCCCCTGGCTTTTGATAATATCCATCCTTGTGTTACTTATAAGCTTATTCTCGATACTTCGAACTCTTGTTTTCAATTTCCTTTTGAGACTCGGCTAACCGAGTATCGCAGGTTTTGATAGATGAACTTTTCTTTAAGTCCCCAATACTCGGAAATTAAGGTTTACAGGCTTTGGTATTTAAGCAGTTTGTTTCTGTTTCGAAGTCCCCAGTCCCCATGGCCCAAAGTACGAGCTATGGGGGTGTGGCCTTTCTCAGATGACATACTGATGTTTACCAAGCTGACTACCAATAGCTGTTCACATAAATACTGAAGTCATGCTTAATACTTGTTGAGTTTCCGGCTTTTTTAGCCTTATACTCTGCATGGACTTGTGGTTTAGATGACCCTTTTGATTATCTTGTACTGTAAGCCGGCTTTCGCGTGGATACCATGTCGTTGCATCTATACGAAAAACAAGATCAAGCAAGCCCCATTGGGCTGCATAGTTTGATTGTAATCGTACGCGAACAGATCATGCCACTTTAGCGCGAGTCACATCGAGCTTAAGTAAGAATAATCAAGAAATTTGGCTCCTTCGTCCAGTCATAGGATTGTAGCCGCACCCGTTGCTACGAGTAAGCAGCCCCCATAACTTATAGGCATCATGGCCGGGTCTCCGGGTTTGTGATTACTTATTGAAGCAGATCACCCCCCGGAGACCTATATTCACGCAATGTATTTCGATGATATTGATGTGTTGATAAATAAAAACGTTACTTACTTGTAACTGAAGCAAGGATCCTGATAAGACTCGAAACCATCTTCTTTTATTGATAAAAATTTCTTTTTTGAATCAGCAGGCCGCCTCGTTAAAAACCTTCCAGTCCCCTTAGGTACCCTGGTAAGGAAAAGAGTGCGTGTGAAACCTGCCGTCGATTACACTGCTTTAATTGTTCTCGGGAATCGGCCTCACACTGGCGTGGCCGATGCATATTCTCCATTCGCTAGGCCTTTTCATAACGAGTATCGGATTTTCTAGCCAATCCGGGTATACCGTCCTTGAAGCGTGATCAGCTGCGTGCGGCAGTACGCCTTCTTCTCTGTTAGGGGATTTGGAAGGTTCGCCCCTGATGAAACCTACCATCTTAAGGTCCTTTTCTGCCCTAATCTTTGCTTTGTCCCCTTCAGGGGTTGGCTTTTTTGACGTCGTCCTCTCTTCTAGGTCCACCTTAGAACGATAATGTTTGAGCTCTTCCTTCCTGCAAGCTTGCTCGGCCATCGCCGCATCTCCCTCATCACATTCAGCTGCTATATCTCGATTTCCATGTATGGTGATGGTCTTCTTAGGACCCGGGATCTTCAGCTGTAGGTACACATAACACGGTCTTGCCATGAACTTGGCATAAGCCGGCCTTCCAAACAATGCATGATAAGGACTGCGCAACTTTACTACCTCAAAGGTAAGCCACTCGACTCGATAATTGTCCTTTGACTCCCCGAAAGCTACTTCCAGTGCCACTTTTCCTTCGGGGCATGCCGAATGACCTGGCACTATCCCGTGAAAAACTGTTGTACTTCTTTGCAGCTGTGATTCCTTTAAGCCCATGCGCAGGAAAGTTTCCCAGTATAGGATGTTGATACTACTCCCTCCATCCATCAAGACTTTCTTTAGCTCGTAACCGTTGACCTGGGGTGCTACTACCAACGCTAAGACTCCCGGGTGATCAATCCTGTCCGGGTGATCTCTCCTGCTCCATGTTACCTCCTGTTCTGACCACCTCAAATATCTTGGAACAGCGGAAGAGACCGAATTAACTGCTTGTTTCAGTATCTTCTTATCCTTGTTAGAGCCTCCCGTAGTGTGCACATGATATTGACCCAGCTGTTTGGGGTTAGCTTGAAAACCTCCCGCTCCCCCTTGGTTGCTACCTTGATTTCCAGCTGGCGGATTACCGGCTGGGGGCGGTCCGTTGCCCAAATTTCCACCTAGACCCGGGCCTCCTCCTCGGCCCGCACCTCGTATGGCTCTGTTCACTTCCTCGTTCTTCCACCTTTGTAAGTCGGCACATTGCTCCAATGAATGATTGGCCGGCTTGCCATTCCTGCTATGCTTCGGGCACGCCATCCTAAATATGTCCCAACTGTTGCTTGGTCTTGGAGGCCCCTGGTAGTGTCCCCCATTGTGATTTCCAGTATTAAAATTCCCTTCGGATCTAGGTCTTGAAGACCCGGCCTCCGTGTTGGCTACAAACTCGGAATTCCCTTCAAACGGGCGCTTGTTTTGGCTACTTCCATTATTGTTTGGCGCCGATCCATTGCCGGTTTTCCCGCTGCTACTTGTGTTTGCTTTTGCTTTCTTGTCATCAACTTCCTCCTCTGTGGTATCCGTTGCAGCGTGTTTGTTGCACGCATCCATTAGCTCTCCCATTGTAACCTCCGCTGCATTCCTACTAGATTTCATGCGAGTTAGCTTTTGCACTAAAGGAACATACTTACATGTTTTTGCCATAGCTTGTAGCGCGTCCTTAGGCTGGATATCCGTAGACGAGTGGAGTATCTCCATAACCCGGCGTACCCAGCTGCGTGCTGACTCTCCCTTCTTCTGAACGCATCTTTCTAAATCATCAATAGTAAATAACTTTCTGCATGTCCCATGAAAGTGCTTGATAAATGCGGTCTTTAGCTCCTCCCACGATTTGATCGATTTTTCCGGTAGATTGGTGAACCATAACTTTGCTGCTCCCTCTGACATCATTAAGTACATGAATTTGGCTTGGAGATTCTCGGATGCGTTGCGAATTGACATTGCCATCTCATAGCTGCTCAGCCACGTTTCTGGATCCATTGTTGGCTCATAATTTACTACTTTCCCCGGTTCTTTGAACTTCTCCGGGTAAGGTTCTGCCCTGATATCGTCCGAGAGGCACTTGGGTCCCGCCAGGGTGGTTGGGGGTGGTCTTACTCGGGAGGCGCGTGACCCGGCTGGGGGTGCCTCGAGGTGCGGCGCCACCGGCAATTCGTGCCCAGCAGATCCGGCCCCGGCTCTTCTGGCTCTGGAACTGTCCACCACCGCCTGCGCTGCTGATACTACTGGTACTGTCTGGATACGCGGTGGAGGCGGCATTTGCTGCTGCTCTTCCCTTCGTCGTGCCGCACTTGTTTGGGCATTGCCCTGTTGCTGACTGGCGTACGGCGTCCCATGCATCCCGCTTCTATGATCCGGATAATTGGCTTGCTGTGCTACCGCGGTGTGTAGCAGATCGATTGCTCGTCGGGTTCCTTCCGCATGAGGCGAGTCTCCCACAGGAATCTGGTTTAATGCGAGCGTTGCTGCGTACACGTTGTCCATGGGATTGTTGTAATGACCTGCTGGTGCGCGGAATCGTGATGGTGGTGGCGGCATGGTATTACCGGCTGTCGCCCCCGTCTGTGGCAAAGGTAGCACGGCTGGCGCGTTTACCGGATGTGCTCCTGTTGAAGGTCGCGGTATGGTCCCTTGGTTCGTCGGTGGAATCGGCTGATCTTGAGGCGTGAACACCAGGGCAGTCGGGTTAATAACCCCTCCTGTTGCCGGCAGCATAGTTCGGTGCCTTTGGTGCATCCTTGTCGTTTCCTCCCGGAGCCGGGTCTCTCGGTCGTCCAATTCGCGCTGCCGCGCGACCATCCCCTGCCTTTCTGCTTCCACTTGCCTTCTTTGCTGCTCCAATGCGCGACGAGCCACGTCCAGGTCTCTTACACGCTCTGCCGCGTTTTCTGGGGTAATAACTGTGGCCAAGACTGTGGGGTCCAAAATCAAATTATTATCAAACAAAGCCGGGTGACGCGGGTTTGAGGGGCCCGCCCCCGGTGTCCGGTTTGCTTGGAACCCAAACATATTTGCGTGTCGCTCCTCGTCTGCCGGGCGACTGGTGACTGACGCCGATTCTCCATCGACCCGGACCAAGACCGGGTCAACTGTACCTTGCTGTTGGGCCACCGCTTGTGCCGCCCCGACTGGCGCCGCGACTGCGTTTTCCTGATTGACATTGATCGCGGGAGCCGCATAAACTGCAACCCGGCGCATAATGTTCGGCGTAGATTCGTACTGTTCTTCCTCGCTGTTTTCCTTCTCATACCGATTCTCTGATAAATCCCGTATAGATTCGGTATCATCCTCCCTCTCTATCTGGTCCGTTGTTCCGATCGATTCTTCTTTTTCCGACTGAACATGCTCGTCTTCCCCTGACACGGAATCAGACCCAAGGTTATCTTGATTCGATTTGGAAGTACATACCATACCGATAAAGACGTTGATGCGGCCGACTGTCACGACGGATCCGGTTTCGAGGTGGTCCGACTCTGGCCCCCAGCCAGAATCGTCTACCATCTTCTCTCCTTGGCTATTGACGTAGATTTCTCCGACGATGAGATTCTTCATGCTCTTCCGAGCTTCTCCCGTGATGTAAACACCTTTGGACGCAGGCCCCACGGTGGGCGCCAACTGTCGTGGGATAATCACGGCAGATGTTACCTGGGGTAACTGATCTTGGGGCAAGTCGACACAGGTATTCGGGAGAGGGTTTAGCTCAAAGGAAGACATGGCGAAAGCGATCTAAGAACCGGAGAATAACTCGCCGGATCTCGATATCAATAATGCTGGATACTCGATAACAGGTATTACAACTATGGCCTGAACCTCTGGCAAACCAAACTTAGGGGCCGGTTTATAAAGCACCCGTACTCCCCTAACTTGCCCTTCAAGGCACATCTTGAGTCCTATTCAAACTTTGCTTACAAACCCTAGCTTTCCTTACCGCAACCCACAATCCGGGTTACGAGGCCTACAAACTTTGGGCCTTCCAGAAGTCTCTTTATTCTTAGCCGGATCCTGTGCAATATCCTTTGGGCCGGATCACACCGTGGAGTTGGCCTACCGGGTTACTATCCCCCCATCAGTGCCGCTACCGCTCCATCGTACGTTACTCTGCTCCATTTGTATGAGATATTCCTGGAATTCATATGTCTAGTTCTAGCTATAGATTGGATCAGTCTGTCTACAGTACTAGATCTAGATATTTGCATGATTACTGTATTTGCTACTATCGTAATTCATCTTCTTCTATTTCGAATTAAATCATGTGCTAATATATTCAACAGTTCCTAGGCCCAGTATGCTCGAAGGTGGTACACATGCCAGAAAAGAACAACTTGTATAAGTGCCGAAGGAGAGGGTATCCGGCTATGGAGGAGGAGGAAAGTGGAGGCGGCGGCTATTTTCCTAGCGACGGAAGGGTTAGGGACGAGCGTCCTTTTTTTCTTCTTCTGTGCTGGTTGCCGTCGCATTTAATACAAGAAAGACGAAAGCATCGATAATGCTATGGAAGGTATCACATCTCTAGGTTACTATGGGAGGGGTGGTCTTCACAATCCCATGTGGATTTTCCCTCAGGATCTATAGTAGGTTATGGCTTAGGGTCATGTGAAGTCCACCCGCGTGGAGCTTAGACCTTCATCACATCCATGAATTTTTCTTTGTGACAACCCTTTACTTTGTAATTAGTCAGTTTTTTAAACTTTATCAACAATATATTAAGCTAGAAAGCATCCTCATTAAAAACCTTCGAGTCCCCTCGATACCCTGGTAAGACATATGATGCGTTTCACACAGAGTTATAGGATCGTTACATCCTCAGAGATTACAGCTCTAATACAGATTGGAGGATCTCCATGCCAGTTAGCAGGGGCGGATCCAGGATTTGAGCATGGAGGGGGCCAGGCAGGACATTAATCGTAAAAGGGGTACACCAAGAAAAAAATCAAGTATTACAAATATACTGAAGATATCAAATTAAAGCGGTATGTGTTTTTTAGTTGAAAATATACTCAAGATTCCAATGCATTTAAAATTGACAAACATTTCGGGATGATCGTAAAAGCGGGACACCATGACTCAATATTTTGATCGGAAGGTTGCACATCAACCGGGCCAGAATAGAAATCATTATGTATGATAGCTTTTGTTGTAATCGTTCTTTCCTTGGAAAGATTTGTATTTTTAGTTGCAGAGTAGGAGCTCGAATCAACCGGCCTGAAATAATTACAAATTGACGGTGTCTTCTTCTTCATGATACTAACGGGTGCACTTCTTGGAGAGCTCGGCATAAAACTGCAAAACAAACCTGTCTTATGGTGTGATAATTTAGGAGCAACTTACTTGTCTGCAAATCCTGTCTTTCATGCCCGTACAAAACATATTGAGATAGACTACCACTTTGTGAGAGAACGAGTGGCAAATAGGAGTTTGGACATCAAGTATATATCAAGTAAAGATCAAATGGCAGATGGATTCACGAAGACACTTCCTATCAAAAATCTTCACGAGTTTAGACGTAATCTAAATCTTTCTCAAGGATTATATTAAGGGAGGGTGTTAAACATCTTATTGTACCCCTTTTATTTCTGTCACGTATAACCTATGGAGTAGTACTCCAAGGTGTATACGCCCCCCTTGTACCTGCCACCGTAGGGGCTGTGCCTACGCCTATAACATGCAACCGAGCCTCCCAACGGAGGGTCTCGTTTCCGCCTAGGTTATCCCATACAGGATACTAACGTTGTACTAGTAGAATATAAGTACTAAACTGTAATAGCTAGGTAAGCAAACGGGCAAGTAGTATTTCTTTGAATCGATCAAACTAGAGAACCAAAAACTGAATACATAGTCGGCCGCAATAGCTTGGTGCCTTTGTGCTTGCACTTAGGCGACCAGGGACGTCTGTGGGGCGATGAACAGACTTGCCGACGTGTCCGACCGGTGGTGCGGCAAGTCGTAGTCGTCGACAACGATGACTCCTGCTGGCTGCGGCGGCGGCAGGAAGCCTTGCTCGTTCACAGAAGTTAGATGGGATCGTGAGCGTGAGCAGTGATTTTGAGCGGCCGTGTCGATGAGCCGATGTGATGGTAAAGGTGCGTAAGGCCTTCCGTAATGCATTGTATCTTAGCGTGATATCCTAGGTGGTGAAAAATTATAAGAGACAACATCCCTATTGTATTGTTTCTTAAGAGGTGTATCTAAGCATACTTGTATTAAATGATTTTTGCCTTATCCTTGTATGTGATTGGCCTAACAATATTTTTTGCCTATGATAACGTGCTAGAGCCATAGCTTATATAAGATACAACCACAATCTCTTTCTTCATTAAATATGGTGCCACATCAGTATATTGCCTATGATACCGCGCTAAGATACCCCCATTACGGAAGGCCTAATGTACCCGGTATGCCGATCAGCCTTGCTTGTGTGGCCTTAGGCCCTTGGCTCGATGCACATGGAGTTGGTTTTGGGCTTTGGGCCACATTTACCATGGAATCAGATTAATTACAAAAGTTAATTAAGCTAAGCACATATAAGCATTCTGGACTAGTGGCCACCGCTCGCCCCTGGATCCGCCGCCTCTACCAGATAGCCTCGTCATACTCACTAAGCCTAGCTAGTTCATGAGTTTCTCTATTTTCCTCCATAGGGCAGTGGCTAAATTTGAAGTGAGTAAAATCCCTACATGATAAATCGCATTCATCATATATCGCCGCAGCTGAGCCAAGGGAATTTCCCTCGTATTACATGATGATCACAACATCCATAGAGTCCGATTTCACCATGATTTTGTTGCACCCTACTTCTCCCGCGAGTAGAAGACCGTAGGGCGCAAGCTTCAACCATTGTAGCATCCTCCACGTGGCCCAGCTTCCATTGCCCTCCCAATATGAATGTCTCGGCGTGGTCTCGGATGATACCCCTCAAGCCACCGGAACTCTTGTCCTCATCATCGCCTGCATCAACATTCAATTTAATAAATTACTCCCAGGGTTTAACCCACCCATGAGGCTCAATCGGAGCTGCTCTTAGTATCTTAATACTTTTATAGTTCAGTGCTAGTGACATAATGGGATGCACCGATCTTAGAGAGGATTGTACATTCTCGCAGTGGGTTGCTTTCCTTCTTTCCCACCAGATATACCAGGTGTCTATAGCTGTAATGTTGCAGATTCCAACCTCCGGGAGGAGATAGACATGAGATGTATTCATTATTGGTGTAACAAGCATCTGCATACCAGCCACCTCCTCAACCCTTGCATTAGCAAGTACATCGGACATACCAAAACCATCCGAGGTTTCCCTATCTCTAGGGAATTAAAGAATGTGTGCATAATACTCACATAGTCCAACTTACATAGAGGACATTGGATCGATGTTAGCATATGGCGATGCGCCAACACCCCATAGCATGGAATTGCACCAAGAAGCACTCACCATCAGTGTATTATAATTTTTGCCAGGGCTTTGAGGGACCAAATCCCACACCAAACTAGATTAGAAGCAAATGATGCATATTGTTCAGTTCACCTGACTTTACGCCCGTGTTGGAAGTCCCATTATAGGTGCGGTATGCCGATTTGACAGAGAATAGCCCTTGTTTATTGGGTTGTCATGCCACAAAATCAGTCATCATACCAAGTGCCAACAGAATTTTAAGAGAATTTTCTGCCTCTACTGGCCAAAAAAAATCTCTAATTTGCTCCTCGTCCCACACTCTGTTCTCCGAATCAATGAGCTCTGAAACTTTGGTATAGATTACATTCCCTCTTCTTGTCACGATCTTCCTTGAAGGACTAGTTGGTATCCAGCAGTCCTCAAAAATATTAATATTCTCTATGTTCCGAACTCGCCAAATATGTCCTATTTTGAAACTTGGAATACCACACCAAATGCTCCGCCAAGCATAGGAACAACCTTTTTTAGAAGGCAATTAAGCAAGTCACCCGTGAGGTAGTATTTAGCACGAAGGACTTGGGTATAATGAATCTAGTTCAGAGAGTATCATCCATGTTTGTTTCGATAACATAGCCATGTTAAAGCTTTCTAGGTCATAAAAACACACACCTATTATCATCTTAGGGGTACACAGTTTCCACCAAGGAAACCAATGCATATACTTTTGTTGGTCTTCATCTTCCCACCATAAACGGGATATTGCTGAGATTATCCCTCTGAAATTTTGTTTGAATAGTCTAGAGACCGACATTGCATACACCAGAATTGATTGGATAAAAGCCTTGCTAAGAATCTTATTTCACCTGATGAAATAGAGCATCTTCTCCTTCCACCCACTAAGCAGTTTACACACTCTATCAATAAGATGTTGGAAACAGTCTATTCTATCCACCGCAACAAGTGAGGGTAGACAATGATATTTATCTATAATAGCCTCCGTCAAGATGTCTAAAATAGTGCACACTTCAAAAAAAATTCCAGCTCTGTACACGGGCTGAAAAAACACTAGACTTTGCAACACTTACCATTTGTCCAGAAGAGAAGCAATAATCATCGAGGGCTTGCTTGAGGCTGTTTGCATTTGGGTTGTCTTCTCTCATAAGGATTAAAGAATCATCAAACAATAAGTGAAGTATAGAAGGTGGCTCCCTACGGAACTTGATCCCCTCTAGACTCCCTTGTTCCTCTTGAAAATCAATCAAACTAATGAGTCCTTACGCACACAATAAGAAAACATAAGAGGAAAGGGGATCCCTTATCGGAGCCCTCGAGTGGGTAAAATATAATTTGAGAGGTTACTTTTCAACTTAACTTGGTATCTTACCGAAGAAATACAATTTATAACCAGCTTCACCCACACCACATCAAATCGCAATTGGATCGTAGTAAGCCTCAAAATATTCCACTCCAGCCTATCATATGACTTATGCATATCCAATTTCACCACGCAGGTGTCGAAGATTCCACCCCCCCCCCCCCCCCCCCCCCCGTTTTTAATCGCATGGCAGCTTTCAAAAGCAACTAATAAATTATCAGAAATCCAACTTCCCGAGACAAAAGCATTCTGCATGGGGAAAATAATATCAGGGAGAAACGGCTTAGTGCAACGATCAGTTTTGAAATTACCTTGTGCACAAAAAAATCGTACGGAATTGCGAAATATGTTCCAGGGACTTGACCTTTGGGATTAAAACAATCGTTGTGTCATTCTATCTATCTGGAATTTGTTTGGAGTTCAGTGCAGCTAGCACCTCATCTGTTAGGTCCTCTCAGATGACATTCCAATACTTTTTATAGAGGACTGCGTGAAGATGATGAGGTTGAGAACTTGAGTTGTTTATTTTTTTATTATATATGATATGCATTAGGATGATGAGGGTATATCTGTCACATGCATCTCCAAGTTGGTATCAATTATGTGTTGTAGTGGAAATATTAGATCTAGGCGATAATCAAGATTTTTGTGTGATTTTCTATGTCTAAAGGTTAATATTTATGATTATGGTCGACTTGGGGGGGGGGTATCACTAGCTATGAACATCATATATTTGCACTGACAGATCGGACATGACACAACCAAGCATTCAGTTTATTTTTTATTTTTTTAACCGCGAGCTTTATTGATCAATAATCATAATGTCATTCTAAGTAGCCTCCTGAATACAATCAGGAGGAACACCACGCCACACCACACTAAAAGGAGAAAATTTAGCTAAACAATGTGCAACAACATTAAGAACACGATTAACATGACGGAAAACACAGGAATCAAAGGACTTTGACATCAATTTCACATCTTCAATCACCGGCCCGCACAAGGAACGATCCAGCTGAGAAGCTGTGATGCGTTGGATCACTGACAAACAATCAAAGCCGATGATGATCATGGAATAGCCTTCCTCCGTGGCGAAAGCGACGTCATGTCGACCAACATGCGCCTTAGCCATCTCTGGAATCAACACATCCTCATAACGCTCGCCGCAAGCAGAGAGGAACGACCCATTGTGGTCACGCACGAGAATGCCTACTCCCATGTTCATTTTCCCCAGAGCTTTGTTCGCCCAAAGTTTCTTCCACAACTTGGAGTTATCCATGACCAGCGACGAAGAACCCCATCCCTGACTTACTACTATCAGCAGAAATGCGATCAGAGCGTGCCAACCTGTATGCAGTCCGGACAGTATAATGGCCGAAGCGAGCAAGAGGCCAGGAGGCAAAGTCAGACCCCCGTGGCGGCTGATTGGCACTTGTAGGATCTTGTCAGACACAGCCTCACAGAAAATAGCCCGAACAAGATCAATATCCACTGGTGGAGAACAGGCCAGTAGCACCGGTTTGTAAGGGCCTTTGTACTCGGATACAAAACCGGTGCTAAGTATCCGGGACTAAAGCCCCCCCCCCCCCCTTTAGAACCGGTCAGTCACCAACCGGTTCTAAAGGCCTCCACGTGGGCGCCGAAGAGCGCGCGCAGGCGGAGGACCTTTAGAACCGGTTGGTAACACCAACCGGTCCTAAAGCTTTTTTTTCTCTTTTTTTTTCTTTTCTTTTCAGGGTTTCCAATTCCGTATTTAGGGTTTAGGGTTTAGGGTTTAGGGCGTGTTCCGTATTTTCAGGGTTTCCGTTTACGTGTTTCCGTTTCTAAAGTAGGCAATACGTATTTTCAGAAAACACGTAATCGGAAATACGTATCCGGAAACACCGATTCCGTGTTTGCGGTTAAGTGTTTCCGATTCCGTGTTTGCGGTTAAATGTTGATGCACCAAATAAAAGTACATATATATACATGTAACACGAAGTAATCGACCGAGAATTACATAATCTGAAGTTCGTTTTGAATAGCTGTATACTTGCATAGAGAAGGGAGCTGGCTATAATTGGTTCATAGGATGGAAAAATTCTCCGTCTTCTGCTATGACTTGCGTGAGAAGAAATCCTGTCAATTCCTCTGCAATAGCCTTGCAACGGTCGATTGGTTTGAGCTGCGCCCGCTTTCGTGCCATCTTGAAAAGAAGTAGATGAAAACAATTAAGTTATGAACAAAACTAAACATAATTAATGGCAACATAAATAAAGTTGTGAAGATCCGGTTACGTACCTCTAGATTTCTCCTAGTACGGGATTTCTCATTGATCGTCCTGTGAATGAACTCGCAAACGTAGTATCCACAATAATCAGTTCCCTGTGGTTGTTGCGGGACTTTCTATATACGAGAAACATAATTCAGTCAAATTAATAATAATCAAGAGAATGGTAATGATATTTAAATCAGGGTACGTAGTACTACTTACTTTGTTAATCTGAAAGTGGAGAATGTCTGCCCATGTACCGGGTTCTTCCTTGATGAACATTTGCCAAACCCTGGGCGACAAAAGAAAAATGAATAGAAGAGTTAATTATTACTTACTTGATATCAGGGAATGAACGAAAAAGAGGCCGATGAACGAAAGAGGCCGATATATATATACTTTTGAAGCATCTGACGCGCGGTCTTCCATGTGTCAGCGTCCCAGGTTAACGAGTCTCTGACTTCAACTTGTCCTTTATCGAACTTGTCCTTTATCGATTCTAATGATGAACAATATGAAGTGGCCGTTGCACACGTGTACACACGCAGTCATGCATACTCATCAATTACACTTAACATCAGGTAAGCAAAATGGAATGTCTACAAGACAATAACACTCACTTGAATCCGTAGGGCCAAAGTATTTCTTTTTTGGTACTTTGTCGCTTCAAAAACCTTAGCAAATCATCCGGTGTATCCTTGTTGAACCTTTCTACTGTGTTTTGATGATACGAATACGGGTCAATGAACCCAAAGTCTCAGATTCCTGCCAGTCTGCATTCACGAATCTTCATTCTGCATAGTAGCGTACAAAAAGAATGTCGTGAGTGATAATTATACGGGCAACGAACGCGAGCTTAA
The DNA here is from genome assembly GCA_028641055.1 of Alopecurus myosuroides. Lineage (NCBI taxonomy): Eukaryota > Viridiplantae > Streptophyta > Magnoliopsida > Poales > Poaceae > Alopecurus > Alopecurus myosuroides. Next base: position 822,092 of record CM054058.1, read on the forward strand.
CTAAATAGTTAAATTACACAAATAAATCACTTACAAACAGTAGCAGCTGAGGATAGACTTGTCGAGGGCACGTTGATTGTACATCTGGAAGAAATCATCGAACCCAAGCTCGACACCGTAATCTCCGAAGTAGTGTTGATCCTGAACTTGAGCCATGATACAGTCTCTCTCCTGCCTTGCGGCCTCCAAGTACCAATCATGTAATCTCCGTAGTTGGGTTGTTAGATCAGTAGGATTTTCGACCAGAGGGTGCCCGGGCTTGTATGTATATACCACATCAGCAATAGCATAACCCACGTCGCCCATGCGTGGACCGGACACTGAAGCCTGGTCAGATAAGACCTTGAGCGGGGCAATTGACCGTGCTTCTTGTTGTCCGAGCTGGGGAACTTGTTTCCTGCATTTCGTCTGCTCCGTCTGCTTCATCTCCTCCGTCTGCTTCTTCTGTGCGGTGTGCGTCTTCTCAATGTACCGTTCGTAGTCTGAAAGGGGCAGCGGTGGCGGCGGTGCAGGATAATATAAGTTGTCGATGGTCCGCTCAATTTTCCACTTTGGGATGTCCTTCAGAGTTTCCTTCCAGGTGTCTGGAGGGGGCTTCCGGGGAAACTGTGTGAACCATGCGCTGGTTTTGGCTTTCACGACATCGCTTAGTTCCTCCGGAGTCATCAGGCCTGGTAACTTCGGCGGAGTCTCGACTTTCTTGGATTTCCTTGGTCTCTTCTTGGGAGGAGTCCCGTTTCTTCTGAACTTCAGCTTCCGCTTTGCCGTACCCGTAGTGGGCGCATCCGTCGGCTCACGGGAGTGCACGGGCGATGGACCCTCGGCCTCGGGCTCCCAATCTTCGTTGTGGGGTGGACTTGGAGGTTCGTTGGGGGGTGGACTTGGAGGTCGTGCATTCTCTGTACGAAAGTGAAAAAACTATTAAAAATAAGCTTACATGTGGTGCAACATTCAGTAATTGATGGAGGTATATATGGTGCATTTGTACCTGGAGGAGTCGGTGGCCTTGGCGCCGAGTTAGGAAACACGATGTGTTTCTTATTCCACAATATGATACCAAGCTCCATTTCTCCCAGTGTCTTCTCGCCTTCACCTCCAGGAATATGGAGCTCAATTGAATGGCATCCCGGCGTAATTGTTGACAACCCGACACGAGCATGGGATGCTGGAATCTGACCACCATGGTAGGTTGCTCCAGGTTGATTCGGTAAAGCATAGCCTGACGCCACCCTGAAGGATATGTTCCCCATTGGCATATGTATCTCACAGTTTGTCTTCTCCGTGATATCATCCACGGGGTAGTGAGGCGCCGACGGTTCGACTGCACGACCGTCTTCTAGCTGCATGTGTGTGGAACCAACGCTGCTTCTATGCTGAGATGGGACGGCATCTGCTACATGATTGTCTTCTATTTGCAGCTGATCAGGTGCAGGACGATGTTCTACCTCCTCTTCAGTGTCAGGTAGAGGGTGTCCCCCTTTCTTCAAGAGAAAATCCACCTTTTGTTCTAATGTCGATAGCCGTTCCATCGCCTTTTTCTTGCTTCTATCACGACTTCTGTAAGTGCCAATGTCCGCTGCAAACCCTTGGCTCCACGGGGTATCCGCTCCAAAGCCTCGTGTTCGTCCCCACTTTTCGGGGTTCCCGAGTGCCCTCGTCAGCTCGTCGTTCTCTCTATCGGGAACAAAATTTCCTTTTCGAACAGCTTCTATTGCCTTCTCTAGGTCTGCTACGACTTTTGTTATTTTTTCCGACCATGGTCCCTGAGCAACAATCATCCCAGTCTCAGCGTCCAGAACTTGGACCTATCGGGCCAGTCATGTGTGTGTGGAATGATACCTCTTTTCACAAGCGCAACTTCATAGCTTCGCCACCTAGGCAGGGCAGTCATGTAGCCACCTGACCCCAAAATATGGTGATATTTCTTCTTCTTCGCATTCTCCGAATTTGTGGCCGATCGGAATGCAAAGACACCCGATTTCTTGTACGCCTTAAAATCATCCCAAACGTCTCTTATCTTCACTAGGTTCCCAGTGAAAACTGGATCTTCGTCCTTATATTTCATCCACAGTTCTTTCTTCCACCTCTGGAATTGTGTGGCCATCTTCTTCAAAGCCCACTGCTCGACTTTCTTCTTCTTATCGCTCGCTACGCTGAAATTTAGCCATAGCGTTTCGCAAAGAATTTTTTTCAATCTTTCATCGACATAACTAGCTCCAACGTTGGCCCCGGTCTTCGGCTTATTCCATTCTATTAAGTTGATCGGGACCAGGTCTCTTACAACAACTCCGCACTGATTTACGAATTTGCGATAAGTTTCTGGGGGCTGCAGTGGTTTGCCATCAGCAACAACTGTATCGATCGAGAACCTTGCGGTATCTTTCAACCTTGCGGCCGGGCCTCGTTTGGACTTTGTCTCAGTACTTGCGCTAGCTGTTCCGGAGGGCGCCTAAACGGGAAAATAATGATTCGTTAGTAAGTGCAATACAAATTAATTGTTGCGTGAACAGTGACTTGAGATATACATTGGCAGAGTTTGTTCTGGAGGGCACTTCTTCATCCTCGACGTTGTCGTCGTCATCATCTACTACATCTTCTATATTCTGATCTCTGTCACCGGAGTCGTTCAAAAATTGATTGCTAAACGCCTGTCCACCGTCGACATCACGATATATGGCCGTTGCATTATTAAAAATCATCTCGCACATTAATCTTTCCTTCTCCGCCTCACCCATTCCCGCGAGTTTATCGGCGTGCGGATCATGTGCAGGTTCTTGGGGATCCATAGCTCAACACCTGCTAGTAAAATTTATAAAATGAAGAACACTTAGCGAAATTTTCATCGGGCACTTGGCGAAATTATTTCATCGGACAGTAATAAAATAATAGTTCTGGACATATTAATGAAATAATAGTTCTGGAAACACCAAGAGTTACATAGCTCGGGTTAATTTTTTTAACCCTAATACATCACGATCGAATAATATCACTTATACATAGTCTCGTGACATCTCTCAAAATAATTAACTCCGACCGGGTCCTAAGCCGCGGGGTGCTGAGTCACGGGTGCTACGCATCCATAGATAAGGAACCCTCATAGGGTCATAGCTCACGTGGTAAGGAACCCTCCTAATAATCGACCAACTGCTGCTATACTGCCTATACTGCCTATCGAGCAAGTACATGTAGCGACGGACGTGCTCGTCCTCCTCACTGATACGCTGTTGTACCACCTCCTCAGGGGCCGGCTCTCTCCGCACCGAGCGTGGCCCACGCGATGGCCACCAAAGAATATCCGGGTCGACCACGTCACCCGGATTTCTCACCAAGCCGCGTGCCCCGGTACTAAGGAGCTCCCAGTGCCAGCCTGGCGGGGCCCAGTCCCGGACATCGCCCGGCGGGTCCAACAGAGACATGAACTAAAAACATGCCCGGACTAAGTAAATATTCCATAATTAAGTAAAATACCTTAGTGTTTCTAACTTAGTAAAAAATAGTAAATTGAGAAATATAACAGAAATAAGATGAAAGTTAAACAGGAACAAAATGGTAACTTAGTAAAATTTCTTAACTTAATTAGTACAATTATTCTAACTTTCTGAAATTTTCTAACACTAACGACTTAGTGAAATTTTCTAACACACTAACTTCTAACACAACATTCTAACACAAAAATTCTAACACTAAACAAAATTGTAAAAACAAATTAAAGCACTAAAAAAAATCTAACACAAACTCTAAAAATTTCTAACACTAAATTCTAACACTAACACTAACTCTAAAAAATCTAACACTAACTCTAAAGATTTCTAACACTAACACTAACACTAACACTAACACTAACTCTAAAAATTCTAGCACTAATTACTCTAAAATTTCTAAAACTAAACAAATTGTAAAAACAAAAAAAAATCTTACCTACGCGTGTACAGAGGGCGACGGGGCGACGGCGAGGGGCGACGGGGCAACGGCGAGGGGCGAGAGGGCGGGGCGGCGGAGGCGGAGGCGGGACGGAGGCGGGGCGGCGGAGGCGACGGAGGCAGAGGGCGCGCGCGGCGGAGGCGGGGCCGCGGGGGATCGACCGCGGCGACGGAGGCAGAGGGCGGCGATGGCAACGGCGACGGAGGCAGAGGGCAGCGCGCGACGTCGGGGCGGACGGAGGCGAGGCGGACGGAGAGGCGCGGCCGGAGCAGGGCTTCGCCGCCGTACGTGTTAGGAGAGAAGACGCGCGAATGAAAATGAGCAAAATTTTCACAAGTTCCCGAGCTATCGCCCCACTACTGGCCTTTAGCACCGGTTGATATTAACAACCGGTGCGAAAGGGGCTTTAGCACCGGTTGTTAACACAAACCGGTGCTAAAGGCCTGTACTTGGGGCCACATTCAGACCGCACGCCCTGTACAGACCTTTAGCACCGGTTTGTGTTAACAACCGGTGCTAAAGGGTCTCTGTACAAACTGCTCGCCTCCCGCGCGCGGCGGTTTTAGTGCTACAGTTCCCGATCGCGAGTCTTTCTGTTTCTCTGTATTCTCTCTTCTTCCTCTGTCTTCTCTTCTTCCTCTCTTGATCTTCCTCCACCAAGCACACCATGGCTGAAGTTTGGGAGATATACCGTGGTCCCACACCATGTGGCAAGCAACTCGAGGTGTGCTACACCAACAGTTGCGAGAGGCTCCCCGGTCCTCTTGCGCATTTGACCAATCTCTATTTGTCCTCTCCCGATGAACACCGGTTCTTCGGGCTTGATCTGGAGTATACGGCGGATAAACGGGATGTTGCCGTCATCCAGATTGCGTTCAAGGAGGCCGTTTTGGTCTTCCAATGGTCAAGATAACGCACACGTACAATCTTGCATCTTCTATTTGTTTGTTGCATGTGAAGAATACATGTGTTGCAACATATCTAACACGTATCAAATTTTTGTTGTTGCAGTAGTTCAAAGCATTCTCCGGCACTTGTTGATTTTCTAGTCAACAAGGGATATGACTTTTGCAGCGTTGACATCAGGCAAGACCGTCCGAAGTTGATGCGCTTGGGTATTGTGATACCTGAAGATCACTACATTGATCTTCAGGATCTTATCCAATTGAACGGGCCAAGGACCGGGATGGCTCGCATGGCAACTGCCTTAATCCATGAGGGCTACGAAACCATGAAGTCTGGTTTCCCCCGAAAGAATCACTTTTTATGGGAGAAGAACCCACTGGACTTCACGAACGTCAAGTATGCAGCCATAGATGCATACGTCTCCTACGAGTTGTTCCGCATCTACTCGACGGAGTCATAGATGTATGCGTTCGATATATATGCATGTAATGGATATCTTAGTATGTAATTAATGGATATCTTAGTATTGTGAGACTTATGTTTGTGTTATGTGTGATCGTAAGACTCTATGTTATGAATGTGATATGATTGTGTTCTAAAATCAGAAACAAAGATATAAAATGTGGTGTAGAATGGGAAAATTTTGATCACTTACCCCAGGCGCATTTTTATACTGTGCGCCTGCGGTAGTACTCTTATCCCAGGTGCATTTGTACACTGTGCGTCTGCGGTAGTACTGTTATCCCAGACGCATTCGTCCACGGTGCGCCTGCGGTAATGTTACCCCAGGCGCATACTGAAGTTTATGCGCCTGTGGTAAGTTAGGGTGGGTAATGAGTAAGACAACAAGAAGTGAGAACGCAAGTGATACATCGAGCATATATATCGTGGATACATATATATAGATTGATTTAGCGAGATACCATACATGTAGATTTTTCTTCTTTTATTTTTCTTTTTTGTTTCACTTCCCTGTTTTCTTTTACATTGATTTATAAAACATGGAAAACAGAAGGTTACTTTTATTAAAAACAGAAAACAGACGCGCTAGCACGCCGCAGTGTCGCCGGAATACAAATTCTTTTATTAAAAAGAGAAAACAGACGAACACTACTCCTCGTCGTCGTCGTCGGGGAACTCGTCGCTGACCTCCTCCGGGTCATCGTCGTTGTCGAACTCGTCGGTGACCTCCTCGTCGTCGCCGGAGGTGCATGATGGTATGTCCGAGATAGGCCCCCACCTCGGATCGTCGGAGGCCCAGACTTCGCCGGCGTGGTCGGCCCGACGAAGCTCTTGCAGCGCATTCGTCCTTGCCTCCCGAGCGGCATCTAACGCGAGGTGGCGTTCGAGGCGGCGCTCCGCCCGCTCAGCCGCGCGGGTCTGCCAGAGCTCCTCGTCGGCGCTCTCCTCCCCCGGGTTGTTCCGGTAATACTCGCGGACGACGCGGTCTTCCATGGCGTCGACTAGGCCCTGAAACGCGCGGTGGCGGAGTTGGAGGTGGTCGGCGGCAGTGACGATATGCGGCTTTGGAGCCCTGGCCTCCGCTTCCCAGACGGTGTGGCAGTCGTTGAAGTTCATCAGCGACCGCGGGCGGTTGAGGCGCCAGGCCGCCGTGTCCCAGGCGCGGGCGGCCTCCGCCGCCGTCGCAAAGGAGCCGAGGGGGATGCGGTCGTCCCCCCAGCGGATATCTGCGCTGAACATTCCGTTCTGCCGTGCTCGGACGCCGCGGAAGCCGGTGGTGCTGTTTCTCCTCGGAGGCATTGTGGAAGCGCGACGGTGCGTGGAGAGGAGTGGGCGCGTGGAGAGGAGAAGACGCGCTCGAGGCGCGACAGTTTATACCGCGCCCTCCTGGCCACGCGTCACAACTCCCGCGCCACGCGTGAACTCCCGCGCCACGCGTGAACTCCCGCGCCGGTTGTTAACATCAACCGGTACTAAAGGCCTGTACAGGGGGGGCGCACATTTCTTTTCTTCTTATTTCTGTTTCCAAAGGGGGGTGTAGAACAAAACAAACGGTATCGCCGTCATACAGCCCAACCGTGGCTAGCTACTGGGTGCATATATGCATACCAAATGCACGGCTGGACGTATGACAGCGAATCCGGATGTTTTGTATTTGCTCGATGAACTGAATATATGATGTATCAAACCTTAAAGGGGGTGTAGAACAAAACAGACGGTATCGCCGTCATATAGCCCAACCGTGGCTACTGGGTGCATATATGCATACCAAATGCACGGCTGGACGTATGACGGCGAATCCGGATGTTTTGTATTTGCTCGATGAACTGAATATATGATGTATCAAACCTTAAAGGGGGGTGTAGAACAAAACAATCGGTATCGCCAGCATACAACCCTGCAGTGGCTACTGAGTGCATATATGCATACCAAATGCACAGCAGGGCGTATGCTGGCGAATCCGGATGTTTTGTATTTGGGAGATGAACTGAACGGTGTATGAAGCTGGGCTATATATAGGGTCCTCTGGCTCACAAAGTGTTGAGCTAGGGTTTTGATCCAACGGTTAAGAAACATCTCATCCAACGGCTCACAACAGCTCGAAAGAAACACACCGTAGCCCTGATCGTACGGCTCACAATCAGCTGGAAAGAAACACACCCCGGATCCAACGGCTCACAAGCGGTTGAAAGAAACACACGATCCGTGTGATTCTATCTGATTGGTCCAAACGAAACCCTAACCCATTAAGTCCGGTTGGTGTCCCTAGCCGGGACTAAAGGGATGATCTGTTTCTATTTTTCTTCTTGCCTTTCTTCTGATTGCGCCGTAATAACAATGGAACATCTTCATCATTTAACTGAATGCTTGGATCATCTTTGACTTTGAAGGGAGGAATTTCATCAAATTTATTGTAATCTTCTGACATGTCTGTCTTGTCCTCGACTCCCACGATGTTTCTTTTCCCTGAAAGAACTATGTGGCGTCTTGGCTCATCGTCTGATGTATTCGCTTCCTTATCTTTTCTTTTTCTCGGTCTACTAGACATGTCCTTCACATAGAAAACCTGAGCCACATCATTGGATAGGACGAATTGATCATTGTCGTACCCAAGATTCTTCTGATCCACTGTTGTCATTCCGTACTTCGGGTCTACATTCACGCCTGACAGGTCGAACCATTTGCACCAGAACAAAGGGACCTTAAAGGAAGGTCCGTAGTCAAGTTCCCATATCTGCTCTATGTAACCATAGTATGTGACCCTTTGCCCGTTGTCGTCTTTTGCATCAAACCGGACGCCACTGTCTTGACCATGTCATATATATCAGTACCTTTAGGGATGGTTGGCTTCCTCCGTGTATCTGCCTCGCCTTTGAAAAGCTTTCCTTTCTTTCTTACGGGATGCCTGTCTGGAAGAAATCGACGATGCCCCGGGTACACATTCTTGCCTATATGTATACTTTCAGTCTCGCCTAAACAGTGTGTGCATGCGTTGTATCCCTTGTTTGACTGTCCTGAGATGTTACTAAGAGCGGGCCAATCATTGATGGTTACAAACAGCAACCCTCGTAGGTCAAATTCCTCTTGTTTGTACTCGTCCCACACACGTACACCTTCGTCAGCCCACAACTCTAAAAGTTCATCAACCAGTGGCCTGAGGTACACATCAATGTTGTTGCCAGGTTGCGACGGGCCTGGGATAAGCACTGGCATCATAATGAACTTACGCTTCATGCATAACCAAGGAGGAAGGTTATAGATACATAGAGTCACGGGCCATGTGCTATGACTTCTACTCTGCTCCCCAAACGGATTCAGGCCATCTGTACTCAGACCAAACCTTAAGTTTCTTGCGTCACGTGCAAAGTCCTCGTACTTATCGTCGATGTTTCTCCACTGCGACCCATCAGCGGGTGTCTCAGCATATCGTCTTCCTTACGGTCTTCTTTGTGCCATCGCAGCAACTTGGCATGCTCTTTGTTTCGGAACAAACGTTTCAACCGTGGTATTATAGGAGCATGCCACATCACCTTGGCAGGAACCCTCTTCCTGGGGCGATCGTCGCCCTCAACATCACCAGGGTCATCTCGCCTGATCTTGTACCGAAATGCACCGCATACCGGGCAGGCAGTTCAATTCTCGTGCTGACCGCGGTAGAGGATGCAGTCATTGATGCATGCATGTATCTTATGCACTTCCAATCCTAGAGGGCAGACAACCTTCTTTGCTTCGTATGTACTGCAGGGCAGCACGTTATCTCTTGGAAGCATCTTCTTCATTATTTTCAGCAGATTTTCAAATCCCTTGTCAGATAATCCATTCTCTGCCTTCCATTGCAGCAATTCCAGGGTGGTGCCCAGCTTTTTCTGGCCATCTTCGCAATTTGGGTACAACAATTTTTTGTGGTCTTCTAACATGCGCTCCAACTTCAACCTCTCGTTTTCACTTGCGCAGTTTATCTGTTCTTCACGAATGACCTGACGAAGATCATCATCAGACTCATCAACAATGTCCTCAAGTTCAGGCTCGTCTTCCCCCATTTCAGTATCACCGTGTTCACCGAACATAGGATAATTATCATCATCCTCTTCTTCTTCATTGTCTTCCATTACAAACCCTCTTTCTCCGTGCTTGGTCCAACAAAAATAACTGGGCATGAAGCCTTCTTGCAACAGGTGGGTGTGTATGGTTCTTGAGTTATGGAAATTCCTCTTATTCTGGCATTTTTTACATGGACAAAAAATAAATCCATTCTCCCTGTTTTTCTCAGCCACATTGAGAAAACTATGCATGCCATTAAGGAATTCGGGACGACGTCGATCACTGTACATCCATTGCCGGTTCATCTGCATTATATAAATTTATCAACAACCATTATGCTAAATCATCATGACTAAATTAATTAATTAATACAAAAAGTTCATCACACGTTAATACCAAACTAGCGTATAGTGACCATACATATATAGTTCTCATAAAAATACACACTGAAACCATCCATAAAAACTCTCTCTAATTAATGCATTTAAAAACAACAACAAATGCGATCAAAATCGCAACAAAGGTAACAATTGACCCGACAGCATAATGATACCAAGCCTCTTTACTAATTGCATATTTCCTAATCTTTCTAATATTCAGGCGCATTGCGTCCATCTCGCTCTTGTGACCATCGACAACACCGGCAAGAACCTTTTCCAAGGTCATCTTCTCTCTTTCAGTTTTTTCCAACCTTTCTTTAGTTTTTTTCAATCTTTCTTTCAAGCCAACATTTTCTTGTTCAACTAAGTATAACTTCTCAACAATAGGGTCGATTGGCATTTTCCGGTTCCACTACCTCCTAGATAAAAATATCTATGTCAAGTTGGTCGGCGTAAGTAATTGTCGTATAATCAGGAAATGAAAATATGTAGTGAAAAAAGATAATATATCACATCCGAATCATAGACTGGACGAGGGCCAACGGGGACGGATATCAAAACCATGGCGCTATGTATATAAAAAAATAACCAACAATAAGAAAATTATATACAAGTAAATATATACGTAAATCATACAAATCAAAATTTGTTTTGGTAAATAAAAACAATAGGCTCACCAAGGTTGTGTCGGTGATGGGGCGATCGACGGCAGTGAGGAAGGGGACAAGGCGCGCGACACTAAAAAAACCAAAAATCATAATTAATTTTGAGCTCAAATTGCATCAATTTGTATACATAACAAAATGAATAACAAATTCTAGCTTAGGCATTTCATCAAACACCTAGCTAGCACAACAAAAATGAAATGAGCAAGAAAACGAGCAAAACTTGCAATGCCGGAAGAGGGAATGTTGATGCTAACCGTAGGACCGATGGGTACCAACAATCTTGACAAATGGTGGAGAAAAATGGGGATGGATTAGACCTCACAAGAGGAAGGAGAGAGCAAAAATGGAGTTGAGCTAGAGCTGGAAAAAATGGAGCTGAGCTCGGGGTGGTATATATGTAGGGTTTAGGAGAGGGCTTTAGGACCGGTTTGTGTTACAAACCGGTTCTAAAGGATATGACAGCGGGACCCGCAGTAGCTGCAAAAAATGAGAAAACCTGTAGAACCGGTTTGTGATACAAACCGGTTCTAAAGGGTCTGCCCCTGGGCCCCCCTCCCTGCAGCAAATGACCCGCAAGGCCTTTAGGACCGGTTTGTGTTACAAACCGGTCCTAAAGGCCTTGCGGCCATTTGCTGCATGGGTGGGGCCCAGGGGACAGACTCTTTTGAACCGGTTTGTATCACATCCGGTTCCATTGTGCTTGGCTCAATGCCCTGTTTTCTACTAGTGTATCCCAAGCTTTGCCATCCGGCATCATCAAAGTATTCGGTGTGTTAGGGCTCAATGTCAGCTCATTTGTGTGGTACAATATTTCCGATTTTGTTTTTCCTGCCCGCGTCCACGAGTGGGACGGTGACACGTGGATCGAGCGAGAAGGCGGGGTTTGGCGCGCACTTGGTTGCCGGGGAAAGGCAGATTAGGTGGGATGCCGCAAAAGGTGGAGTTCGAACGAGTTAGACTGGGCTGAGCTCGTTTCATGCCTAAATTCGAGCAGCTCAGACAACGTCGTCGGTTAAAAGTCAAGCCGTAAAATTTGCGTTTATCAGTTCGAATGGATCACACAAAAGAAGAAAGAGTTCAATGCTCTTTCCAAATAAAAGGAGGAAATATCTCATCTAGAAGGAATACATTAATTTTCCAGATTTGCTTAATTAAATCGCATGAATAAATGCCAACAACCCCGTATCTAAGCAAATATTGTATCCTACCGTTTTTTTATTAGTGAGTACATGACCGGACGGGGGGTTATCACAAGAGAGCACTGCCCTAGGCCCTAGCCAGTCGAGATCCGCCTGGGTTGCACAGCCCACCTCCGCCGCCGCAGGACGTCCACCGCGCCGTCGAGGAACATGTCGTTGTCACCTTCGGCGGTTCCTCCCACGCCGGTGCCCTCCCAGGTCATCCTCTCCTCCCACGCAGCTTCCATTCCTATCTGCTTAGACAATTCGTAGATTGATTGATTCCAGCCGGCAGTGTGGATGGTACGAAATTCTCAGCGCATGATATTTTTTATTTCGATCTCGATTTGGCTGGATCCATCTTTACACAAAAGTTGGACGGTAACTGCATCCAGTGTTGCCTTCTTGTCAAACGTACTGATTAGAATTTAGACCGGTTTTGCTTTTTTTCTACTGATCCTTCAGTACAAGTATTCAGGCCTATTTGCACTGCTTAACATTTCATAACAATATATTTGTTGGCAATCCATAAGTAGCTAACAACACAGAGTAGATCGCGATGAATACGCGATATTCTGTACCACTTTATACGATGTGTCATATGAGTATTCCATGTATCAGGCCAAATCAAGAGAATCTGCTGATCTACAATTGTCCAATGCACAGTACTTCCGTGTTGATTAATTGATCTAAAAAGAAACTAGTTTTAGTTATTTCATACTGCTCAGTAAAAAGAATTCTTTTTATAAACAAGACACTCAATAAAATTAAATAAAATTAGGGAACAGGGGAAACCTATCCGCCGGTACAATTTTATAATCGAATCACCTCTTTACTGTGCCATCGGACGATAGATGGGAGCTACATCTCCAGCTAATTTTACGACAAAGGATCTTCTCCAGCTAATTCATTTTCACTCAAGTGGCCAGATTATGATCTGCTGGTGATATTATTATACAACTATCAAAGACAACCACCAGCATGAAAAGCATATCTATTCCTGCATAATTTACAATCCATGTGTTCGGACTGTACAAACACCTTTTGCACCATCCGCTTTAGCTACCACCCTACAAATAGTAGACATAGTGGGAAAAAATTGCTCTTCTTTCCTGAATCGATAGATATACTAACAAGAAACCTTTTTATTTTGGCAGAGAAGACGGGGTCCAAGAGAATTGGTCGGCATGTTCGCAGTACAGTGTTGTGAATGTCACAAATGGCGCGTGATTCCAACAAAAGATGAATTCGAGACCATCCGCGAGAACTTCACCGAGGACCCATGGTTCTGCAGCAGGAGACCCGGCTGCTCGTGTGAAGACCGTGCAGACATCGAGTACGACAGCAGCCGCATCTGGCTCATCGACATGCCCGACATACCAAAGCCTCCACCCGATACCGAAAGGCTAGCGATCATGAGGCGTGATCTCGCGAACACGGATATCTTCTATGTCCTTCCAAATGGGAAATATGCAAAGGGGCCAGAGGACGTTCAAAAGTTTCTCGATGAGAATCCCGAGTACAAGGACATCATATCAGTTGAGAGTTTCAACTTTACGGTGCCCAGGGTAGCCGAGGAGACTGTTTCACACAGCTCGCAGTGGAGGATTAATAAGAAGGCTAAGAAGCGTGGCAGGAAACGTGCTTCACGCAGAAAGAAGTAACTGTGTATGACAGAAAATTATCCAAAACTCTCCGTGTGCGCCTGTGCGTGAATGATCGTACCATATATCTTGAAGGTAGGAAAAACTGTCTGTGATGTAATTTTTCTTTGGATCAATGTTGTTACTCTGTCTGTAAACACTTAAAATGCGCCTGTGCGCCTGTGCGCCTGTGCGTGAATAATCTCTGTTTTATTAATTGACGCTTGAGTATTATTATATTTTCTTCATATTAAATCATACCATCTGATTTAAGCAAAAGTTCATCAAACATATGTTCCAAGAAAAATATCTGCCAAATGAATAACACGGCAAGAGTGGTCTTGTAAGCACTAGTTTTATCCATATATATCAAGCTAAACCCATATTTTATGCATGCTCTATAGCCAACACTCTTAATAGTATTAATTTTATGGACAAACTGTTCGTAATTATGTGGTCCTCCATAAAAGTTGGATTTATCCGGTAGATTCTGTATCAAGACCTCAAAAAGAAGACTCTATAACTCCTTCATCGCAGTCAGCACACTCACTACTTAACCCGCGTCTTCAAGTTCTGCCGGCTGCCGCTGCTGCTCCAATCCAATAGTCAAGCCAAGCGCGATCCAAAAGCACGTGTTACAGCCCCGAGGACGGCAGGGAACTGAGGTCCTCTCCCCCGGTGTTCTCGGGGCATTACAGCCTCGAGGACAGCAGGGAACTAAGGTCCTTGTCCCGTGGTGTTCCCTGGGCATCCTGATCATTGGGTCCCGCTAAGGTAGCTGAATTGCCACCGTGCCCCGCCCCGACAAGCTCATCGTGTTCAACCTTCTCCATAAGATAATACATTCGAAGTCCGCGCCCACAAACAACTTATGTAATATTGAGTGATATAAGTTTTCAAATTCTGGTCTAGAAATATAGTTCGTTCATCTTGCTCAAATTGACTTTTTTTGTTTTCTTACGATTCCCATTAGTTATAAGATGAAAATTATTCCTTATTATTCCCACACTCCTGAACATGCAAGGGGGCATGAGATGTCCCGGGGTGTCAAAAATATATTTCTGACATATCTAGATAATATCGATGATTTTATCTATTTGGAGTCACAGGGTTCGGGAAGAGTTTTAAGCAAAAACAGAGAAGGGGGTGCCGGAGGGGGGCTGGTATGCCCCTCATGTCCGCACATAATTTTTAGGGGCTGCTAGGTGGGCCCCAGGGGACCACACATTGGTACTTGACATCCCAACATTTTTCCTTAATATAATTGGAGAGAAAAACGGAGAAAAGAAAAATGGAAAAAGAAAACAGAAAAGGGAGGTGCAGTTCGACTCCACTTTGGGAGTCTAATCCGAGTTGAGCAAGGAGAGCGGGTGCGGCCACCTCCTTGGTGTGGCTAGGCCCTCTCCTAGCTCAACAATGACGCATCCTCCCTTTTGGTATTTCTCCCCTCCCCTTCAGCTATATCAGGACACCCAAGGTGGTATTATACCTTCTGATTAGAGCCCCTCTAATTGAATTAGAGATTTCTATAATTGAATTAGAGCTCCCCCTCATTAAATTAGAGCATCTTCTCTATTGAGGTGTCCTCTCTCAATTACATCTAGCTTCTGCTTACTCTCTCTCTCTCTCTCATGTGTTGAGAACTCCACCTTCATATACACATGTGTCGTCTAGTCCAGAACGGCGAAGTGAAAGTACACTATGGTCAACTAGAGGGGATAGGGGGTTGAATAGTTGATCTACAAAATTTAATCTTTTTTCATTTTTAGATGGGTTTTAGCAAGTAAAAGACAAGGTTATCTAAATGTGCAACTAGATGAATTCACTAAGAATTCTACGGCAGGGCTATCCACATGATTTGCATATTCTTAGATACTACGGAATTGATATTCCTTCCGCGGTCGTCCTCCTGGCGGATATCTGGAACCCAACCGACAATCCTGCTCTGAGTCTCTAAGTTCTCTCCAATACTATTATTGGGACAAAATTAACTTGAAAAGAAGAACAACAACAAGAAGGACATGGCTGACAAGGATTACATGACTTTTAATCCTCTGAAACAATTACAAAAGACAAAAGCTTATAATATTTGAAGTACATAATAATGATCATCAATGTGCAGTCGTCTAGAAACGCGCTGAATTTGAGGTTGCTTTTGGCATTAATGAGTAAACATATTATGGTAGGTTGCTTTTGGCATTAATGAGTAAACATATTATGGTAGTAGGTTACGAACCGCTTTTGATATATATAATATCTATAAAGTTGATCCCACTACATGTATTTAATGTATGCATGCTGCCCCCCACCCTGAGCCACTTCGCCAGATATAATTAGAGTCATTTGATTAAATTTAAATGCACGGGATTTTCTACCATATCACGTGCACGGGTACAACTGAACTTTCATTAGCCCGCCCCGTGTGTTCCATTATTTTTCCCGATTGGTGCTTCGCGAATGCTCTTCACCTTCCCCCGTCTGACTACTAGAATGCTAACCGGCGACGGTCCGCTTCCTGACGCTCCATACTCTCTCAATGAGACCATACCCGCAAAAAAATTAATCACTGCCCGTTTGGTGATTCAGTTCTCGAACCAATGTAATATTTAATCCAGAAGTGTGTCACATCACAATTTACCTTGCCGAAACACATAGCACACTATGCGCACACCTCTGGCGTGCTTTGGGACCAGAGGGAGATACATCAGCCGAACACGAGGACGCGAGCAGGCACCTCTTCAGTTGAAGTGGAGGAGCTCCTTGGCATTAGAGATTGTCCTCCATGCGCGGTGCTTCTTCTAAGAAATACCGGTTAGCTCGAAGAGCGTAGCTGCGTTTTCTTCTCGTTGTCGGGGAAGAATCTTATCGAGGATGAGACTCCACCATTGGCCCGTCATGCCGCCGCGAAGCTACAATAGAAATACCTAGATTGGTTGTCTCTTCCCAACTGGTCAAGGTACTGCAACAACAACAGCACGGGCGCGTCGCGGTTCGACTCCACTCACTAAGTGCAAGGATCTAACATGATATGTCAGATTTAGACAGTCTAGATCATGATGCAATTATTATTAGTGTTGTGAGGATGAAATTATTAGAGGAAGGGTCACTAGTAGAAAACAGGCTTTTAGTAATCCCCTTAGTTTTGCAACATGTTTGTGGTAGGTCTTTCACAAAAAAATAACATTTCCGACACTCCAAAAATAGAAAATGGTTTTTTATTCAGTTAAAAAAAGCTTCTTTCATCAACATTGTCCGTGCTTCCAAGATACATGTTTGTGTGCAATATGGGCTCATTATAACAAACTATGCCATGTATTTGGCCATAACACCCGTCATTTCAACCGAAACCCTAGAATGTTAGGAGTAGATAGCTCTTTTTTGTGAACACTTTTCTAACGGAACTGTCGCATTCCAAGTTTATTATTTTTGGTTGATACTAGGACATATTTAATGACACCACGCGAAGGTCTCGCATTATGTAGTTTTTTTTTGAATTTTCTGGAATTTTCTCAGCCCGTTTTAGGAGAAAGTCAAGACGGACGGCATAACCGTTCGTACCTAGGGGTTGTATATTCAGCAACTCGTCGTGGGTATCTATTGAAATAGGTCGTTGAGTACCTAAAAATGATTTTAGCCAAAATTCATGAGCAAATTACGAGGCACCTATAGTTCTAATTTATCCTGTTTCCAGCTAAATCGACAGAAACTTGTGATTTTCAAGAGAGGTGGATGGAAATCGTTTCTTACAAAAAAAGTTTTTTATTTGTGCATATCACATGTCCTAGCATGTTTAAAAAATCAATCCCCCAAGTTTTTGCAACATGTTTGTGGTAGGTCCTTCACAAAAAAAATCCCATTTCTGAACTCCGAAAATGGAAAATGGTTTTATTATTCAGTTAAAAAAACTTAATTCGTCAACATTGTCCGTGCTTCCAAAATGCATGTTTGTGTGCAATATGGGATCATTATAACAAACTATGCCATGTATTTCTCCATAACCCGTCATTTCAACCGAAACCCTAGAATGTTTATTATGAAACATCACCAACAACATCCCTATCTAGTCTGCTGAATTTTCTTCATGTAGAGATGGTCCATGAACCCTATGTCCCTTGCTTATGAATTTTCTTCGGCCAGAACCATGGAGAATCTTCATTATTTAACGGGATGGTTGGGTCAACTTTCACTGTGAAGGGCGAAATTTCAACAATTTTATTATAATCTTCTGACATGTCTATCTTGTCCTCGACTCCCACGATGTTTCTTTTTTCTGAAAGAACTATGTGACGCTTCGGCTCATCGTATGATGGATTTGTTTGATTTTGTTTTCTTTTTTCGGTCTGGAGGACATGTCCTTCACATAGAAGACCTGATCCACATCATTGGCTAGGACGAATGGTTCGTCGTTGTAACCAATATTGTTGAGATCCACTGTTTTCAATCCGTACATCGGGTCTACCTTTACCCCTTCTCCATTAAGGTTGACCCATTTGCACTTAAACAAAGGGACCTTAAAAGAAGGTCCATAGTCAAGTTCCCATATCTCCTCTATGTAACCATAGGATGTGTCATTTTTTCAATTCTCGTTTGTTGTATCAAAGCGGACACCAGTGTTTTGGTTGGTGCTCTTCTTATCTTGGGCAATCGTGTAAAATGTATTCCCATTTATCTCGTACCCTTGAAAACTACCAATAGTCGAAGATGGTGACCCGGCCAACATGTACATCTGATCTTCAACGATGGTGTCATTTATAAGATGTGTTTGCAACAAACTTCCAAAATTCTCCATGCATTTTTTTTAATCCATGAGTCATCCTTCCCCGGGTTTGTGGAGCGTACAACATTCTTGTGTTCCTTGAGATACAAAGCCACTAAGGTGGAATTTTTTAGAACTGTGTAGTGTGCTTTAGTGAAAGAATGCACGTCCCTGGGTATCATTGTTTTCTTTTGCAGCGTTCCTTTTCCCCTCAGTCTCCCCTCATGCCGCGATTCGGGAACACCAATCGTCTTAAGATCAGGAATAAAGTCAAAACAGAATCCAATGACCTTCTCTATTCCATAGACCTTCGAGATGCTTCCTTCTGGCCTAGCACGGTTATGAACATATTTCTTCAAGACTCCCATGAACCTCTCAAAGGGGAACATATTGTGTAGAAATACCAGACCGAGAATATGAATCTCTTCACATAGGTGAACCAGGAGATGCGTCATAATGTTTAAGAAGGATGGTGGGAGCACCAACTCAAGACTAACAGGACACTGGACCACATCCCTCTGTAATCTTGCTTGACTTTCTCGATCGATTACCTTCTGAGATATTGCATTGAGGAATGCACATAGCTTCACAATGGGTACTCGAACTTTTCCGGTAAAAGCCCCCTCAATACAATCGGAAGCAACTACGGCATAATCACGTGGCAGTCATGAGACTTCAGGTTTTGGAATTTTTTTCTCTGCCATATTTATTATCCCCTTTATATTCGACGAGAAGCCAGACGACACCTTGATACTGTAAAGTGAAGGGAATATGCCCGAGAGGCATTAATAAAATGGTTATTATCTTATTCCTTGTTTATGATGAATGTTTATTTCTCATGCTAGAATTGTATTAACCGGAAACGTTGATACATGTGTGTTTAATAAACAAACGATGGTTCCTAGTAAAGCCTCTCTTTTAACTAGCTCGTTGATTAATAGATGATCAAGGTTTCCTGATCATGAACATTGGATGTTGTTAATAACGGGGTCATGTCATTAGAATAATGATGTGATGAACATATACCCAAAGTGAATATAGCAATGCGATCAAGTCATTAAGTTTACATTGTTATATCAAAAATACCAAGTAACTTATTCCTTAGACCATGAGATCATGTCAATCACTGATACCGGAAGGATCCTTTGATGTTATCAAACGTCACACCGTAACAGGGTGACTATAAAGGTGACATTAGGTATTCGGAAAGTATTAGTTGAGGATCATGTATCAAGAGTGGGATTTTTCCATCCAAAATGACGGAGAGATATACTCTGGACCCTCTCGGTGATATCACATCGAAACCGCTTGCAAGCACGTGATATGATCACAAGGATGTTATATCATGGGAACGAAAAAAGAGTACTTGTCGGCAACGAGATAAAAACAAGGTATGGGTGATACCGAAGATCGGATCTCAGACAAGTAAAATATCACGAGACAAAGGGAATAGTCACGATGTTGATGGTTCACACGATCACGAGAGTCATCGTTTAATACATAGGAGTAATCACGGATCTCTAGATCCCTCTGTTGATTATTGATTGGAGATGATTATCGATCATGTCTATGTTATTCGCGAACCGCAAGGTGACACACTTAAGGTTCAATGACGCATTTGAGAGGATACGGAATATCGGAGAAAAGTTTGGACAACACCGGAATTGTTTCGGGGAATATTGAAATAGTCACCGGAATTTTTTCGGGGAATATTGAAATAGCTCAAGGTGGTATATGTTAATGTTTTATTAACAAATAGTTCAAGGGGGTAAGTGTTAATGTTTGTTAATAGGATTAACAAATATTAAAATAAATAAATAAAATTGTTTTATTTATTTATTAAAGAAAACCCTTGGAATTGATGAGATAACGAGTGGGTTGAGTGGAGACTCCACCCACATAATGAGGGGAGAGTTGGAGGAACCAAAATTTCGTGGCTGCCTCCCCTCCTATAAATAGAGGGCATGAGATCCCTCTCCCTCACACACTTGGTGTCATCTCCATCTCCATCCTCCCGCTGATCCACCTCATCTTCATGCGCTTGGTGAAGCCCTGAACGAAGTTTTCTCCACCACACCACGCTGTCGTGCTGCTGGTTTCCGAGGGATCCTCTACTTCCGCGCCCCGCTGGATCGAGGGAACGGAGGTTGTCATCAACCGTACGTGTGACCGTGTGACCGATCATGGAGGCACCGCCGGATTGTGGTGAACATTTTCTCGCTTTCGAGATCGGTGTGAGTACGACTACGCCAACAACGAGATTTGATCTCGTAACGCTTTGTGTCTTCGAGGGTATATGTTCTCCTTAACCCTTTATTTTCCCGTTGCACTTCGTCTCCTAGATTAGATCTTGGCCTTTCGGGTTTCTCTCGCGTAGGAATTTTTTTTGTTTTCTATGAAACGGCCCCTTCAGTGGTATCAGAGCCGGATCTATACATAGATGTTTTGTACGGGTAGAACACATATGTGTATGTGGGCGTTGATGATCATGCTATTGCCTCCTTGATTATTTTATGATCTTAGTGTCATAGTTGGATGAAGCTGCCCTAGACTAAGTTTACGTGTACTATGTACGCGAGAATTGTCTCACTTGTGGTTGAAGGGGTGTCCGTTTGTCCAACTATAGTTAAGATCTAATCTACGAAGGGTTGGTAAAAATATGTTTATCAACGTTGTGGTTGATGTTCGTAAGTATGAACGGTTCAAACCTCAAAAGCCCTAAGCCACATAAAATATGCAAAAATAAATTAGAGGCGTCTAACTAGTTTTTGCTGGGCATGTGATGTGATATGGTCAATGTTACAAATTTGATTATGAGATGATCTATTTTGTAAATTATTGATATACCGGAAGGTATCCATATGGTTGTATGATTATTGATGGACAATCAAGATTGGGGTGCCATGGTACTTGGTACCACGCCGGTGGAATGATGGAGATCATACCATAATGCACACGATGGAGATCAAGTGCAAGGAGGATCATATCATATCACTATATCCTTACATGTGATGTCTGTGATGTTAATCCTTTTATGCATCTTGTTTTGTTTAGATAGCGACGTAGCATTATAAGATGTCCCCTCTCAGTTAATATCAAGATAATAATGTGTTCTTCCTTAAGTATGCACCGTTTTGAGACACACGTGATGATCGGGTGTGACAGACTCAACGTTCGCATACAACGGGTGTTTTCAAGCCTAGCATGTACAGACATGGCCTTGAAACACACGCAATACCGCGGTTCTACTTGGCGAGCCTATCATGTACAGACATGGCCTCGGAACACGTAACCGAAAGGTAAAGCATGAGTCATATGGATGATATGAAGAACATGTCGATGTTCTCCTTTGAAGCTACATCATCTCACGTGATGATCGGTTTTGGTGTAGTGAATATGGTTTGTGTAATCACTAAAGACGACTAAGGGGGATGTTGTTTTTGAGTGGGAGTTCATGGTATAATTTTGAATTAACTTGAACTTATTTGTCATGAACAACCAATCAAAGTGAATTTGCACAAAATGTAGTATTCATTGGCATCCACAAAACTACCTTACACTTATATTGTTAATTGAGATATAACTGTTATGATCTACTAAAAATCATTTAGGATTGGTATCGTATTAGTAAAATTTAAAATTGAGTCCTATTGTAGATTTTTGTTTTTTCCTACCAAGCTCCATACGATTAATGATTGATTGATCTAGAGAGAAAATAATTCCTAGTTAGAATCCAGAGTCATGGTTGCTTCCGTATTAGTTTATCTTCAAAAGAATGTTTTGTTGATCCAGGTGATTTAGGAACTGAAAAGAGTTGTTTTCAGAAACAATCAAGTGAAAGATATATTGATATCTAGAAACTTATTTGTAGCAACATGACCGACTATAATTTAGCGTGACAATGTATGCTTATATTATTTTAATATCTGCAATGATTGAAGACGCTAGGCGTTTGAATATTCCAAGAAATTGGGCGCTAAACATTATCCTCTAAATTCCTTCCTTCGAGCTATAGTAGCTTAATCATAAAATTGTTATGATGGGATGGATTAAAAGTATGGGTAAAAAATGTTTACCTTGCTTGGAGATTGCTAAGAGAGGAATCTGGAAGAATACTATTAATATGGTGATATTAGTAGAACAATCAAACTTAAAGTATGACTCAATGGGTGATAGTATATGACTAACACGCCAAGGTAAATGTGCCAGTACGACTAGCATTGTTTGATGTTGAATGATTCTTATGTAAAGGAAAGGGAATAGAAAATATAATTACAAAAGGTATATGGAAGAAAAAGAAGATAACTGGAAAACTCCAGCTCAGGAGTATATACTTGATATACAAGTTATAGATGTATTACTAGTTAGCAAAGTATTTTTGGGTATTTTGATACCACATTGGTTGGTATGAGTTGTTATACAAAGCAACGCAATGCAAGAAATACAAGGTCCTAAAATAACTAGTAATAGATGTGGAATCGATTATGACAAGAACAGAAATAAAGTGTTATTGTGTTCATTGTCGTATCAAACCAAACAATCAAGATTTTTTTAAGGACTTAATAAGTTTTTATTTTGTTATGGTCTTTTATGAGAACAAATGAGATTGTTCAAACTATTGCCATATTCCATAATTGATGGATATGTTAATATAAATCATGTTGGTAAAGTAAACATCTATAAAACTAAATGCTAAACGTTGCAAGACGTAAAAGATTTTGTGACACCACCATTTTAGTTCATATCGGAAAGGAAAACATGAAGGAACTCCATATTGATGGACTTCTGGAGTCATTTTATGATTGGATCATAGAGGATAAAGTTTGAGTTACAAGTTTAGCAAAACATCTGAGAAGTTGCAGAATTGTTCTACAACTTATATTACTCGAATTACCCCACATTAGTTTGGAGTGTTCGAGAGACAAAATCAAACCTTATTTGACATGGTAAGATAAATAAAAATGCCATTATAATTTTGTAGTTTATACATTAGTGACAACCTTTTTTCCACTGAAAAGAGCACCATCATGATCCGTTGAAATTGACAACATATAAGATATGGTTTGGGTAGTGACCCGAATTGTCATTTTCTTAAGTTTTGGTATGTATAGAATGTGTAAAATGTTTACAACCAAAATGGGATAAATATATGTTCATAAGGTTATCCTAAAGAATACATTGGGTATTTCTCCTATTACCGACCAAAGACAAATGTTGTTTGTCAGAAAGGGTTGATTTCTCGAGAAAGTAGTTCTTGCGAAACAAGTGAGTGGGAGCACACTACAAACTCGACAAGATTAGAGAGTCTTCGTTATCATGTCAAGAGTAGCGCAACACGGGAAGTTGTTCTGGGGTTTGCTATTTTGACAAATAGAAGACACTGCATGTGTTGTAGATACTTCGGATGAGTTTGCGTACTGAACCACAAAAGTGCTAAAACTTTGTACTTAGACCAAATTGTGGTTTAAGATTAAAGTGTTGTGTTGACAACAAAGGACCTGGACCTCATAAAGGAAGCAAATGATGGGCCCTGACTTCAGAAAATTGGCTATGAGTCATTATATCCTCCATAGTATCCTTGTATGAATATAA
The DNA here is from genome assembly GCA_028641055.1 of Alopecurus myosuroides. Lineage (NCBI taxonomy): Eukaryota > Viridiplantae > Streptophyta > Magnoliopsida > Poales > Poaceae > Alopecurus > Alopecurus myosuroides. The sequence continues at coordinate 845,639 of CM054058.1, forward strand.
AGTATGTGACTTGGTAGTCCTTTGGTAGCCAGGGTCGCGGGTTTATAAGCTCATTTGTTTTCTCTCTTGAGTGGTTTTGGTTTGTATCATGTAGACCTAATAATTACTTGGGTTTCTTCCTTATAATATCTTACATGCCGTCATCCTGCATGGTTAAAGAAACATGTGAAACCTTGCGCCGCTTCATGCATTCCACAATATAACGATCCAACATAAGCGAGCATGAACACTTCTTAAGAAAAAAATAGTTCGTGTGGGCATGAAATAGATTTCTTGTTTACACAACCTCGATTTTTAGGGCAGGAGTGTTATGCCGATGAGGCGATAACCAACAAGTTCAATGTAAATTATTATATTTTCCACGCAAGTTTCAACTCACCCTTTGGTTTCCACGAGCTCACAAACATCCTACTTTAGTAGTAAGCTTTGGCCACACTATGACTTATTGGTCCTAAATGAAGACACAAAAAGCCCGTTAAATTTTTTCATAATCATATCCCACAACAACGGGATATTTTTTTCGCATAGAAATTTGTGCATCCAATTTGACTATTCGTAGAATCAATAGGTTGGTGTAGAAATTTTGATGATTTTTGTTTACTTTGAGAAACTGAGTACTATGGTACATAAATTAAATTGCACATTTAATACGTCTCCAACGTATCTATAATTTCTTATGTTCCATGATGATATTTTGCCAATTGCTACATGTTTTGTTCCTTCTTTATGTCATTTTTATCGATTTTCCGGACTATCTATTAACAAGAGGCCACTGAGCCAAATCCTTGTTTTCTGCTGTTTGTAGTTTCAGAAAAGTTGTTCTGGAAATATTCTCGGAATTGGAAATTCGAAGACGAGAAGTCTTAGAATTCCTGAAGGTTCCACGGAGTCCTGAAGAGACCTGAAGGGGGGGGGGGGGCCTCAGGGGGCCCACAACATAGGGTGGAGCCTTTTCCCTTTCGCCTATATAATCCCCCCGATGAAAAAACCCTAGGAAAATCGGCGAAATTCCACGAAACCTTCCGCAGCCACTGTCATCGTCAACCCAAGTTTCGGGGGACAGATCTCTGTTCTGGCACCCTGCCGTGACGTGGAAGTGTCCCGGAAGCCATCTCCATCGACTCCACCTCCATCTCCATCGCCGTTGATGTCTCCTATGATGAGGAGGGAGTAGTTCTCCACCGAGGCTGAGGGCAATACCGATAGCTATGTGGTTCATCTCTCTCTCCCATGGTGTGATCTATATGTGATCGTCAGCTTTGTAATCTAGTTGAATAAGTAGATGTTACTCTTCATCTTGTGCTACTCAAGTGTTTTATTAATATGAACTTTGGAGTCACCTTGTCCAGCAGTGTGAAGGTGACAGTGTGACAATCGTGTGTGTCTTCTCTATGAATTGTGGTGTGTTTTTCTAGTACCTTCTAGGGCGCTCATAGTGACAACGTGGGTTAACTAGACATGTGAATGCTTACTTTAAGGAATGCTTTTTGCAGCCCTACGCAATAATTAGTGTTCGTTATCCAACCGGAGAGGGTTAAGAGTAGCATAGTGAAGAGAAGATATTTAATTATTCAATTATGTGATCATTGTTGAGAGTGTCGACTAGTGAAAGTAGGATCCCTAGGCCTTTTTTCCAAGCATTAAAACACCGTTTTCCGCCTATTCTGCTACATGTTTGCTTGCTTCCATATTTATTTCAGATTGATATTATTACTTATAACCTTCTATATTACTCGTATTTCACTATCTCTCCGCCAAACTAGTGCACCTATATACCGTACAAGTATACTGGGTGTGTTGGGGACACAAGTGACTTCTTGTATCTTAATTTTAGTGTTGCTTCAGAGGGATATCTTTGACCTCTACCTCCTTGAGTTCGATAAACCTTGGGTTATCCACTTAAGGGAAACTTGCTGCTGTTCTACAAACATCTGCACTTGGAGGCCCAACACTGTCTACAAGAATAGAAGCGTGCGTAGACATCAAGATCTTTTCTGGCGCCATTGCGGTGGAGGTAAGATAAAGGTACTCACATCCTCGGGTTTGAGTGCTGGGAGTTATTTCCTTTAGATTCTGCAATTTTATCTTTTTGTTTCTTGTTTTCACTAGTTAGGCTTATTATTACTCGCTTCTTGTTTTTATTTTTTTTACTAGTAGTCTTAATGGAAAAAAATATGATAGAACTTTATAATATTTATCTTGAATTAGGACATGATGCTTTTGAAGAGAAAAATAAAAAACCTATGGAAGTTTGTTTGCATAATAGTGATAGTAATGTTATTACTCCCTCCATCCACTTTTAGAAGACACACTTCCTAGCATTTTAATAGTAATAAGTGAGCCTTATAAAAGTGGACGGAGGGAGTAGCATTAATTCTTTGCACCCCATAATTCCTAATGGTAGGGAAATGTCTAAGCTTGGGGCAGCTAGTTTTTAGGATCTTTTTAGTTTTCCAGCTTTAGAGGAGAAAATTTGCTCTGATGATACATTATCTCCCATATGTGTTAAACCTAATGATGCTTATGATATTTTAAATCCTCCTACAGAAATCATTCCTTTTAAAATACCCAAGAAAATTGTTGAACTTGTCATGGATAACCGTTATTTTGGAGATGGAACTGTCCATCCTAGTGATCATTTACACTTTATGCATGAATTATGAGAGTTATTCAAGTGTGCAGGTATCTCAACGGACCAAGTTAAGATGAGGCTATTCCCATTGTCACTTTAAGGACAAATCAAGGGAGTAGTATGAACTACTAGATGATCATCATCATTTGGAGTGGAAGGAACTTGAATCTCTCTTTTACTCTAAATTTTATCCTTCTCATGAACTATATTTAGATAGGAATTACATTTATAATTTTTTGCCTCATGATGGAGAAAGCATTGCCCAAGCTTGGGAAGATTGAAAACATTAGTATTCAAATGTCCTAACCATGAGCTTACTGAGGAAATAATTGTTACTATTTTTATGCAAGGCATTCTGGACATTGGAAGGATTATCTAGATGCTTGTTGAGAGGGTTCTTTTTGTAGTAAGAAGGTTGAAGCTAAGTGAGATATTCTTGAGAGAATTAGAATCAATAGTGAAGATTGGAATAACAATAAAGGTAAAGAATCAAGTATAAAGTATGAGTATGATTGCATTAAGACTTTTGCTGAAACCGCTGTTCTACAAACTTGCTTCTGTTCTACAAACCTCTGCACTTGGAACCCCAACACTGTCTACAAATATAGAAGCGTGCATAGACATCAACATTCTATGAAAACTAGACTTCAAATTAAGAACAAATCAAATATGGACATTTTTCCTTAATATTATTGTGTGCTATTCTAGTTTAACAAGTCCATACAATCATTTTACACAATAACCGCAATAATAAACTTGATGAACTCATGATTCGAGTTGACAAATATTATTGCAAGCAAGACAAAATACCATGTACGCTTGGGAGGTTAACTGGTTGTCGAATGTGACAACATGACATATATATATACATATATATATATATATATATATATATATATATATATGCATGAAAGAACCAACAAATTAAGAACGACCACGATTATTGAAAAGACCCCTCGTAGATGAGTCATATACCCTAGAATTTTCTATTAACTTATGCCTAAAATATACAATCATATAATATCTTATTCCTCAAATGCAATATAAACTACTATCAAGATATTTTCCACAGACTGCCTTTTACTCATTTCTATCGAGATATTAATAATTGAGAAATAGACATACATTCAAACAAATAACTAAATTTCATATAAGTACACAAGGTAATTTTGAAAGGCACGTGAACATTATAAGAAGTGTTAGCCTTTTTGCACATTCAGGTATATCTACATGTATCCGTACAACTTTTAGTGCATATGTTCAGCGATATTAGTTCATATCTAGTCAATATGTGCAATAGATAGAACATGTAATATTTAGTAACGGAGGGAGTAATAACTAAATATCTTTGCAAAATATATATTAAATTTAGTGCAAGTTGGTTGTGTCTTTTAATAAGATTGGACTAGCATGGTAGAAATTTATAATTTCATTAATTATATTGTATATGAACATATAATGAAGATTGTATGTACAAATGATAAAATATTGGTAATGGTAGTAAAATTTAGTATAAATTAGTGATACACATTTTTCCAAAATATTAACAGCTTCTAGGAATGGCATATCAATGTCCACATGATTTCCTGAAAACATTTGCTCAGAAACTCTCGATGTCGCATGATCTCCCGCGATCTTCTTGAAGGCTTCTACTAGCAGGCTCTTCCGTGAAGTTTTATTAATGCTCTGAGGTGCTAATGAACTTGCATAAACTTCGAGTAATAAAGATCCCGCTTCCCTCCTTTACAGCTTCCTATCTCCCACAAACGAACGTTGGCCTCAACTTCTCCATCCTACCACAATGTCTTTTCTTGTTGGTTTGGACGTGGTGACGCAGGCTCGCACCGCCATCATGCCTCGACGCAACCGCTTCCTATTCTAGGGGTCGAACCTTCGGAATGGGAAGCCACGAAGCTGCAGGTGACTTGAAGAGGGAGGACACGGCTTGATGCGAGGCCCAGTGCAAGCTCAATGAGGAAACGAGCATGGCGGAGAGACTCTCGAGGGATTCCAATTGAGAAATTCAAAAATCACAAAAAAAAATTAGACCTTTTGTTTTCGTGTTAATGAAAGCCACCAAAAATAAAATAGAATACAATTACAAAAGGAAATGACATATTTTTCAAAAGTATTGGAAATTGCTAATCCAATTTGGCCTTTATCTCATCAACCCCAAAATTGTTTTTTCACATAAATATTTTGCCAAGTTTTTCAGTTTATAAAATTATCTCATATCAAACTTTGTTTTCAAGTGTTTTCATGGCATTGTCATTCTAGAAACAATTGTAGGCCTCTAACATATTTTAGGAGACCAAAAGTAATTATGTTTCCTAAAATGACTTATCTATACTTTAAATATTATAAATATTTCCAAAAGTGTTTTTATGAAAACAATGTTGATATGTTTTAAAATATAGTATTATGGCATATAATATTTTTCAAAATTTTATTAAAGCCAAAAGGGATTTACTAAACACTATTTCAAATAGACATAAAGTATCCTTTAGATTTTAAATCCTTTTGAAATCTCGGAATTTAACTATGCTTGAGACAACATCTAATGATTTTATTTTGAAATATGTGGTTTTTACAAAATTTTAGAAACAAATTTGGGTCCTTTTAGAGTTGTCATTGAAAATATATGAATTATTGATTTAAAATAGGAAAAGAAAACATAAAACGAAAAGAACTCAAATAAAGAGGAGGCAGGCGAGCCTAGCCAGCCGGTCCAACCCCCTGTATTAGCACCCGTGACTAGAAGTCCTGCCCTGAGAGTGCCCCGGGAGCTCCCCGTGGGCTGCCCTCTAGTCGCGGCTCGTGGGCTGGCGGGACAAAAGGGGGGAGGGGGTCTACTCCCTGTTAAGTAGTGCTGGATTGCCATCCGGGACTATAGGCCCGTTTTCTACTATTGATTCTTGGTTAATTTCCCTAATTTTAAGTAACTTTTTTTTAAATGCATACATAGGGTTGCGTGATGTGGATGCTCTCCCCAAGAGAGCCAATAGAGAAAGATGAGTTGCATGCAATCATTTATTAACCCGATAAGCTATGCTAAACAGGTCGAATTTGAGATGCATTAATCAGTTTAATTTGCTTACCTTGGTGCCCGTAATGTGAGTTTGTGGCCTTGTATACAAAAATAGGAAGAGTATGTACATTGTTTGTTCACTGAATAAATTAATTTAGAACTCAAATGATTAAAATATTTTGAACGCTCCGTTTTTAAGGATTTTCGAAGGAAAAAGTTGTTGACTTCGTGTGATTAATTTTTTTGTTTTCACTTTTCGCAGCTGTTGGTTTGACTGGAGAGTCTGTGTACGTGTACTTTGGTTAATCCCCTGTGGCTTGGTAGAACTATGTGCTGGTAGACCTTATGCAGGATGCAGGGTTGGACGGGGCTGCATGAACCCTTCTGGAATACGATGCAACTCCTTGTAAAGTACGGACTTTCCTAGCAATCCCGAAATCGATCCACATATATATACGCATCAATATATACCTAGTTAACTATCAACCTCTTGCAGGAATTAGCAGATCGCAGATGGAATACGAGACGGCAGCGCTCCCGGACGATGTGGTCCGCGAGATCCTCTTCCGCACCAAGAACGGCCGGGAAGCCCTCTTCCGATGTGCCATGGTGTGCAAGCAGTGGCGCCGCCTCATCGCGGATCCCTCCTTCCTCCATCGTTTCTGGCCGACCGAGAAGGAGCGCTACTCCTTTGCCGGCTTCTTTGCTCCGGAGCGGCGGCGCCATCTGCCAGTGTCCTTCGCCCCGGCGCCACGATCGGCCATGGGCCCTGGTCGACGCACTCTCGTCTCCTTCCTCCCATCGGCAACCTCCAGCCTGCTGGACCGCCCCAAGCTGCTCGCCTCACGACATGGCCTTCTCCTCATGCTCCGCCATGCGGTCCCAAACAAGGCCACGGCATGCCCGGCGGTGTGCAATCCGGTCGCCGGCACATGCGACTTGCTGCCGCCACTAGACTGGGACAACTGCACCAGCAAAGGATACGCCATTGTAACATCGTCTACACACTTGAAGGTGCTAGTCCTCGACATGAAACATGGTGTCTACACCTTCTCCTCCCATGAACCCACCCGCTGGACACACCGCACCTACTGCTTGGATGGCCTGGACATACAGATCTTCGACAGGAACGCCCTTGTCTCTCGTCGCACGGCACACTGGCTCTGCTACAGCAACCGTGCATCCTGTCTGTGCACCATCAACGTCAATGCCGACGACGGCCATGTCTCCATGACTGTACTCGCGACCAACCCGCAGCAGTACCGCTTTCGACACTTTGAGAGCTCGCCATGCCTTGCCCATGACGACGATGACGGCACGCTATCGGTGATCTGGAAAAAGGAAACGGAACAGCTTGGTGTAGAGATTTGGAAACGACAAGATAACAAGGAGGGCATTGGTGAAGATAATGCTATTTCCATATGGCATTGCACTCGCGTGATTGAGCTAAAATTGCACCACGGAAGCTCCCAGATTCCAGGACGCCTGTGCCGCATCTTAGGACACAAGTGTGGAATCTTGCTCATCCATGATGGTACACATATGTATGTTGGACAAGACAAAACCGGCATAATGGAGAAGGTGCAGGACTGGCCTTCGGGCCATCTCAACCATGGCGACGCACGACCTTTTGAGTTGGACTGGCCGGCATTTTTCGTCTCTCGGCTTGCCGGTCAGTAGATGCATTATAGGGGCTTTGTAATTTATAATATATATAGGAAGACTTTTTTCCCCTTGTTTTGCAAGAAAATGTTAGATCAAGTTGAATTTTACAAGATTTCAACAAATGCATAGATGGACGCACTTAATTACCCATTAGGTTGCTCATGTGTTCCTTTTTAATATAAACCATTTGACCGCATTTTTTGGTCCAATTTTTAAATGCTATTTTGTTCGTATCAAACAATCGTATCGGTGACGTCGAGTGAAGGGGAGAAAGGCCCCGCCGTCACCGACGTCCGGGCTTCACCCTCACGCTCACCGATGCCGGCAAGGAAGTGGGGGAGGGCCTGGATCGGTTGCGGCTATGGAGGTTCTTAGACATCCCCTGTTTTTGTTCCCTCTGCCCTTTTTCACAGGCCAACATTGATAAGATATATAGATCAGAGAAATGATTTAGCAACATCACTCTCTACGTGTCAATTACAATGAAATCCTACATGAAGGGATATGCCAAATTCTGAATGATATCTCATAACTTTCTATGCAATATAATCATATACAAACATAAAGGGACTTCACACTTGTACCAACAAGATATCTACAATCTGAATGCTCTCGTCTCAGGCCGGCTGTTGTGGTTTCGGTACTCAATCTCCACCGCTGATTGTAACTTAATGCTTATCGAGCTTTGTGTTGGTCTTGAGTTGAGGTACACACGTGTGCGTCTTCTAGGCGTTGGCGCACACAGCCCGGTCGCACCCAGCTCCCCGTCGCCACCACTTGTTCATGTTGCCTCCATGCCCCTGTCGCGCGGCCACGGGGGTTCGGTCAGCTCCTCGCCGGTGGTCTCCTGAACGGGCCCAGCAGCTGTTCGGCAGAATGCCTGAGAAGACTCGTGACGAGACTCGTCCGCCCATGATCAGTTATACTACCCAAGGTCTTTGCTCGTAACTGTCTGGAGGATGGATGAGTTTTTTCATAGTTTTAAATAGCCCGGCTATAGCCTTTTATGAATCTCGGGGCTAAAAGAATTCATGTACAATTTGCGGCTATAGCCCCATTTCGAGGGTCAGGGCTATAGTCTATAGCTGGCTATTTAAAACATTGGTTTTTTCACTCAACACACAACATATTTCGTAACACGGAGTTTGAATTGACTTTACAGCATAGCGATTGCAGCAGTGTGTTAAAAGTCGTAATGACATTTGAAGGGTTTGTGCTGCTGGGGGTAAAAGAGGTGCTCTGCCTAGACCCCTCTGTTTTCCTCTTCATTAATGAATCTCGTTTGTTTCCATCAATTTGATGACCAAGGCCTTCATGCATTGAGAGATGACGAATCTGTAAATCAATTATTACCTGCTTCTCATTTTTACATGATTATTATCTATCTGTAATTTCTGTCCTGCAGTATTTTTTTTTTACTTTCTGATGATGCTCTTGGTTGCACCTTAATTAGGTGAACAACATCTAAAACCGGTTATGGAGTTCAGGGCAGCGTTTTCGAAAAGAGATTAATTAATAACATCTTAGTGCCACTAAAATCTTTTAGTGGCACTTTGACAAAATGTCCTGGTTGATCGTCTCTCTAAAAGGTTTTAGTGCCACTAAAAGTCTATCTATAGTGACACTTTTTAAAGTGCCACTAAATCCTTTTAATGGCACTTTGGAAAAGTACCACTAAAACTACTAGAGGCAATTTGACAAAGTGCCCATATTTCAATTAGTGACACTTTGGCAAAGTGCCCCTAATTGTATTAGTGGCACCTTGGCAAAGTGCCCCAATAGGTTTATCTATAGTGACACTTTCTAAAACTAAAAACCGAGATTTAAAAAAAAAATGAAACTCTGCACTGTAGCATAATTTTCAAGCAACAGACACATGAGGTACAGATAATCCAGCAATTTTGTCATGCAAGCTGCTAATCTCCCTTCTCAGTCGCATCACCGACAATCCAGCAATTTTGTCTGCAAAGCTGCAACAAATATTAGCAGCAGCTATGTTAAACAATAATGTAGTCTAGTAACATAAGCAATTTTCTTTCTAAGGAGTGCGAGTTCTGAAACGTGTAAATATGTGAGCTACAAATCCTTCACGACCATTATCAATAGGATAACCAGATAGTTCAAATATCTTTCTTCTGGACAAATACTCCTATAACGCAACACTACCCTAAAAGAACAATACATAGGTTCCCAGCTGTACAAGATCAGTTTAATTTAGGATTAGGATGGTAGGTGTAGGCTTCGACGAAAAATGTTCAAATGAGTGGCATGGTTTTAAATAACAAATAAAATGTAATTACAAATGAGGTAAAAGAGGTAAGTCATGTATGTAGTAAGGAAATATGCTTCTTCACAATTTTTTGAAAAGATTTCATGAGGAGCCTAAAGAGCACATTCAGAACAAAGCACATTGTGTTATAGTTTCAGGTTCATTTGCGCCAGTCAAAACTCTAAAAACATAAATTTTCACATGAGACCAAAGCCGGTGTTCCGTATTACCTTTGCTTCATCGACAGAGTTGACAAGAAGAGCACCGTAAAAGGAAAGACCATCGATGATGATGTTCTGGCCATTGATAAGCGAAACTGATCCCTGAGAAACTGAAGAGTTTACCAGCACCTTTTGCTTGACGTCCACGCAAGACCCCACCTTAGGCTCTAGGTTATGCGTGTTAAGGAGTATTAGTATAGGTATAGGAGTCCAATTCGTATTAGTCTAGATTACTTCTATCCCAAGTCATATGTAATATATATATATGCCCCATGGGCTATCAATATAGACAAGTTGCCTATTCATAACATGGTATCGGAGCTAGGTTAGGGTTTTCCCACGCACGCGCAACTCGTGCCAATTTTTTTTTCCATCGCTTCCGTACAGGTCGCATCTTCTCGACCTCCCGGCCAGTACTGCACCGGCCGTCCTCGTCCTTGGCTGGTTTCCTTGCGGTTCCGTGGCTGTCTCCAATTGTCACCGTTCGCAAGCACGCTGCTCCTCCGGCCGCCGCCGGCTACGCTCCATCTCGCTCGTCTGACACGCCCGATCTCGCGTGCCGTTTCTCTAGTGCCGGCCGCATCTCTCGCTGGCGAATCCCGCAGGCCCAGCGTCCCTTGCTGCTCTCCATCCAGGTCCCGCAGTCTCCCGCCGGCCAGGATCGCGTCTTGTTCTGCTGGTGCTAGATCGTCCCTTGCTGCTCTCCGTCCAGGTCCCGCAGTCTCCCGCTGGCCAGGATTGCCTCTTGTTCTGCTGGTGCTAGATCGATCGGGATCGGGTATGGTTGCTGGTTCAGCGTGCGTGTTTTCTCGCGAGGGTGCCCCTTGCTGCTCTCCGTCCAGGTCCCGCAGTCTCCCGCCGGCCAGGATCGCCTCTTGTTCTGCTGGTGCTAGATCGATCGGGATCGGGTATGGTTGCTGGTTCAGCGTGCGTGTTTTCTCGCGAGGGTGCAGCAGCACGTACAGATTGGTTCAGTTTCAGGTCTCTGATTGACCCCGTGAGAAAAAAAAGAAAAAAAGAGAGAGACTGTCGCTGTATGCTTACCCAATCTTGGGTGTCCCGTTTTTTCCATGTCAGCTTGGTTCTCCAACCTCCATGATCCTTGTTGTCTGACCCTCGCCACCATGATTCATTTTCGCTGCCGCACCATCATTAGTCTCTCCGTTTTTTTGCTAATTTTCTATATTTCCGCTGCGTCCACCAGATCCGTCGTTTCTTTTTGTGTTTCTTATGTCATGAGAGTCCACCATACTTTTACTTGTCAGCCCCCTTTACCGGCCTCGGTCCGTTTGTGGCCTCCTATTCTGGTCCTTTTGTGGCCTCTTCTTATTGGTCCTTTTGTGGCCTCGGTCCTTTTGTGGCCTCCTATTCTTGGTCCTTCTGTGGCCTTGGTCCTTTTGTGGCCTCCTTTTCTCGGTCCTTTTGTGGCCTCCTTTTCTCGGTCCTTTTGTGGCCTCCTATTCTCGGTCCTTGTGTGTCCTTTCTTGGTCCTTTTGCGGCCTTCTATTCTCGGTCCTAGTCCTTTCTATGGGATTTTTGTGGCCTCAGTTTGCATTGTCATTGATTTACGCACATTTTTTCGCCGTTGGACTTATGTCGTGGGTTTCTTGTGCTATGATCGTTTGTGACATGCTCTTCTCTTGATCGAATATCGGTCTTTGTCGGTCTCATTGTTTGATCGACTCTATTCGCTCTTCGTTCGGGCTTGACTCTACAGGTTTTGAAGACTCTTCATGCTACAAGACACTTTCAAGACATGGATTCTAGATTATCATTTTGTTTTCTAGTGTACACTTCTTCAAATGCAATGCTATTCATATAGACAAGTTGCCTATTCATAACAATGCGTGAGCAGACATCTACCACTTTACGGTTGAAAGTACTGATAACAATAACAATAACAGAGTAAGATATTTTTTCACAAGGCTGGAAAAGAAGGGGAAAATAACTTATTGAGTGGGAGCGTGAACAAGTTTTGAAGGAACAAGTGCGTGGTAATGTCATCACCCTTTTTAAAATAAGCCTATTTGCTATGTAAATCTCCGTCTCTCCCGAGAGTTGCCCTATGAAAAGGACTAGAGGCTTGGGGCGCCTCCTCACTATACAGTGGCATACCAAATAGTAGCTCAATCTCAATTTCGTATCATGAGATATAACCCAAAGAAGAAGGTTCCTGGGCCCCTTGTTGGCGTCCTGGGAGCCACAACAGTCGGAGAAGAGGGAGGCGGAGAAGTAGGTGATGACCCACCCACGTCCACACGGTCCCTGCAGCACAGGACCCAGAGGCGAACACACGAGACGACAACCTGCTTCGGTGCCACCGCGAGTTCCTCACTACCTTTATGTGGGGGCAGCATTTGCTCGAACACCAAGCGCGCAAGGATGGCAGTACGTCAACCGGGAAGCAAAACCGCTGGACACGTGGAGGAGCTCGAAGGTGTCGGGTCGGCCACGAAGAGGAGGCGAGAACGGCGCTGGAGAGCGCCCCGGGCGGCGGAACCCGTGGAGAGCAGCACAACTAGGGTTTCCGAGCAAGCTCAACTGGAGGCGTGCGGGAGCGAACCCTGGGGGAGAATCAAGGAAGGAGAGGCGCCAGAGAAGCACCTGGCGGTGGCGGCGCCGAAGTCGGCCAGTAGCGGCCGGCGCAGAGGGTGGATGGTGGCCGGGAGAGGGAAACTAAGAGGAGCCGCACGGCCTGTTGGTGAGAGAGAGGGAGGTTGGTGCGAGTGAGAGGAAAATGAGAGAGGTGGGCTCTTGTGGGCCGGTTTTAACCAGGCCGATCCAAACTAAACCACCAGATGCGGCACTTAAGTAATTATTCACTCTCTTTTATAAAAAAGTAATTATTCGCTCTCTTTTCTATTATATATTTGGCCAATTTCTTTTAATACAAATAAGACACAAATACTATACCCAAAAATAGCATAAAATAAATAAAAATCACAAGTAAATAGTACTTTATAGGAAAAGAGTGAATATGATTTTATTCTACTTTACTACTAAAATAACCTTTTCTAAAATCCATTGAGTAGTTTTCTTTAAATAAAATTGTAAGGATTTTATAAGTAATTAAATTTTGAATATTTTAGAACTTAAAATTTAGGAAATGCACACAAAAAAATATCCATGGCGTACTATGCGTCCTTCGCCACCACCGCGTTAGCCTCGTCGACGATCACAGAGGCGAGCCCCGGGTTCACCGCCCTCTCCCTCATGGGAGTATCACCAGCAGCCAACGGGGCAGCCGCCGCCACCACTAGGGTACGACCGCCGGGGAGACGCCGCCGCGTGACCGGAGGTCTACGGGACGCCGGGATTCGCCGCGGGGAGCGCGACGCCGCCACGAGGAAGTCAACAAAGTGGGCAGAGCGGAGATGGTGATGCGGTGGCCGGCAACGCGGGTGTTTGACGGCGGTGATGTTCCAGGGGGTCTCCGGACTAGGCGCAGGAACGGGGTGGCTTAGCTCGACGAGTCGAGCTCAACGGTGACAATGGCGACAACTGGGAATGGCGGAAGCGATGTCATCGTGGGGCACCCGAGGCGGAGGTGGTGGAGCAACTCCGGCGGCTCGTTCTAGCCGATTCCCTGCGGGAAAATATCTTGGACGGGAAAAAGGACGCGCGCATGCGAGGGCATCCAGAAGGGGCCACAAGTGGCGGTGCAGACCTGCTACCGTGGCCTCCGGAGTTGAAAAGCATTATGAACATATTTTCATTCACATGAAAAAAAAATTGGAGGCATGCATGGAGAAAATATTAGAAATAGTAATTCTCTTATTTTTAATATCATAAACCTTTCTATAGTTATAAATGGGATGAAAACATGTTTGTAAAGAGGTTTGCTAAGGAGAAATAATTTTTCTCTTTATAATGAAAACTAGATTTGAAATAGGCTTAGGATTTAAGGAAGAAAGGTAATTTAGATTCCTAATCCAATTTCATTGAAATGTGTATTGTTTTCTTTAGTTTCTTGCATCTCATTTGGTTTTTGGTGACTTGTTTAACAAGAGTACAAAAAGTTTCAAATATTTATGATTTTTGAACTTTCCAAAAATCAGGGAAGTTCTGCCGTTGTACGTGCCTTACAGGTGGACGACCTCAATGAACATGCCAAGTATTTAAGAAGAGGTAAAACCTAGAGAAAACTTGGGTTAAAATATTAAAACTTTGTTCTGGTAAACGGGGTGAAAATGTCACAAAGTCGATCCGAAGGCGTAAAAAATGGGACACGACTCACTGAAAAAAAAACTTTTTCATGGTGAACCTCGAGAGAATATGTGCTCCCTGTGCCGTACTGTTCCCTTCCCTATCTGGGCCAAGGCAGCACACAAAGGAAACAAAAAGAAGCAACGTGGGAGTCATGCTCTCCCGGCATACATTACTTTATTTATTCACATTAGAGGGCTGGACTCTCATGGGTTTCCAGCAATGACCAAACTCGCATGAGGATCATCAATCAGTCGAGGAATCGTGTGAACGTACACAGCTGGACGAGCAATCAAGCTAGCACGGGTAGAAAATAGGCCTTCGGTACGCCCACATTAGTCCCCAAAATAATCGGCCCGCGACCATAGGGGTCTTTAGTCGCGGTTCGGGACGAGACCCGCGACCAATAGTCTGGGCCCAGCGCGCTCGGTCCACAGCTGTCGGAGGGGAGGGGCTTTAGTCCCGGTTGTCCAGACCAACCGGGGCTAATAGGTCATCGGTCTGGCCCCACGGCCTTTAGCCGCGGTTGTCCAGGTGAACCGGGACTAAAGGCCCATCCCTATATATAGAACTCAGCTCGCTGCACTTAGCCACATTTGGTGTCACTTCTGCTCACAACATTCACAAGGGGTGGTGGGTATGCTTTTGGTTCCTACTATGCACACTAGGTGTTCGATGAAATGCCCGATAGCATGAAACACACATGATATTAAGTGTCCGAGCCGCACTTGAGCATTTTCATTTATTTTACCTCCGCGGTCGCGGTTAGCAACTTGAACCCTTTCATGATTTGTATTATTTCCAGCTAGTTAGTTTAACAAATGCATGATGCTTAATTATATACTTTATATAATAATAATGCAGATGAATCGGCAATGGATGTACGGTAACCGACTCTCCGGCGAGTTCACTACGGGTTTGAAAGATTTCCTCGTAGTGGCAAATGCGAACAAGCAGCGAGGTTTTATTATCTGTCCATGTGCTGAATGTAAGAATGAGAAGGGTCACTCCTCCTCAAGAGTCGTTCACATGCACCTGCTTCGGCACGGTTTCATGCCAAGCTATAATTGTTGGACCAAGCATGGAGAAAGAGGGGTTAGAATGGAAGAAGATGAAGAAGAGGATGATATCGATTTCAACTATCATGACGCTTTCGGTGATACCTTCATGGAGGATGATGCTGAAGGTGGGGAAGGGTTTGGTGAAGGTGAAGAAGAGGCACATGATGAGCCCGCTGATGATCTTGGTCGGACCATTGCTGATGCACGGAGACGCTGCGAAACTGACAAGGAGAGGGAGAATTTGGATCGCATGTTAGAGGATCACACGAAGTCGCTGTACCCAGGATGCGACAATAGTCTGAAAAAGCTGGGCTGCACACTGGATTTGCTGAAATGGAAGGCACGGGAAGGTGTAGCTGACTCATCATTTGAAAATTTGCTGAAAATGTTGAAGAATATGTTTCCGAAGAATAACGAGTTGCCCGCCAGTACGTACGAAGCAAAGAAAGTTGTGTGCCCTCTAGGTTTAGAGATTCTGAAGATACATGCATGCATTAACGACTGCGTCCTCTACCGTGGTGCATACGAGGATTTGAATGAATGCCCTGTATGCACTGCATTGCGTTATAAGATCAGAGGCGATGACCCTGGTGACGATGTTGAGGGCGAGAAACCCAGGAAGAGGGTTCCCGCCAAGGTGATGTGGTATGCTCCTATAATACCTCGGCTGAAACGCCTGTTCATGAACAAAGAGCATGCCAAGTTGTTGCGATGGCACAAAGAGGACCGTAAGTCCGACGGGGAGTTGAGACACCCCGCTGATGGAACGCAATGGAGAAAGATCGACAGAGAGTTCAAAGATTTTGCAGCTGACGCAAGGAACATAAGATTTGGTCTAAGTACTGATGGCATGAATCCTTTTGGCGAGCAGAGCTCCAGCCATAGCACCTGGCCCGTGACTCTATGCATCTACAACCTTCCTCCTTGGTTGTGCATCAAGCGGAAGTTCATTATGATGCCAGTGCTCATCCAAGGTACGAAGCAACCCGGCAACGACATCGATGTGTACCTAAGGCCATTAGTTGATGAATTTTTACAATTGTGGGGAAGACCTGGTGTACCTGTGTGGGATGAGCACAAAGAAGAGGAATTTAACCTACGAGCGTTGCTTTTTGTAACCATCAACGATTGGCCTGCTCTCAGTAACCTTTCGGGACAGTCAAATAAGGGATACAAAGCATGCACGCACTGCTTACATGAGACTGAAAGTGTATTTTTGGATAATTGTAGGAAGAACGTGTACCTGGGTCATCGTCGATTTCTTCCCTGAAATCATAACGTAAGAAAGAAAGGCAAGCATTTCAATGGCAAGGCAGATCACCGGCCGAAGCCTGCGGAACGTACTGGAGCTGAGATATTTGATATGGTCAAGGATTTGAATGTCATCTTTGGAAAGGGTCCTGGCGGACAATCAGTTCCGCAGGGAGTTGACGGGCACGTACCCATGTGGAAAAAGAAATCGATATTTTGGGAGCTACAATATTGGAAAGTCCTAGATGTCCGCTCTGCAATCGACGTGATGCATGTTACGAAGAATGTTTGCGTGAACCTGCTAAGCTTCTTGGGCGTGTATGGGAAGACAAAGGATACAAAGGAAGCACGGCGGGATCAGCAACTTTTGAAAGACCCAGATGAACGGCATCCGGAATGGTTTCAAGGTCGTGCCAGCTACGCTCTTACGAAAGAAGAGAAGGTCATTTTTTTTGAATGCCTGAGCAGTATGAAGGTCCCGTCTGGCTTCTCGTCGAATATAAAGGGAATAATAAACATGGCGGACAAAAAGTTCCAAAACCTGAAGTCTCACGACTGCCACGTGATTATGACGCAATTGCTTCCGATTGCTTTGAGGGGCCTCCTACAGGAAAATGTTCGAGTAGCCATTGTGAAGCTGTGTGCATTCCTCAATGCAATCTCTCAGAAGGTAATCAGTCCAGAAGATCTACCACGGTTACAGAACGATGTGGTACAATGTCTTGTCAGT
Organism: Alopecurus myosuroides; assembly: GCA_028641055.1. NCBI lineage: Eukaryota > Viridiplantae > Streptophyta > Magnoliopsida > Poales > Poaceae > Alopecurus > Alopecurus myosuroides. Next base: position 862,702 of record CM054058.1, read on the forward strand.
TTCGAGTTGCTGTTTCCACCATCCTTCTTCAATATTATGACGCACCTCCTGGTCCACCTAGTCGAAGATATTTCCATTCTCGGTCCTGTAGTTCTACACAATATGTTCCCCTTCGAGAGGTTTATGGGAGTATTAAAGAAATATGTTCGTAACCGTGCTAGGCCAGAAGGAAGCATCGTAAAGGGCTATGGAAATGAGGAGGTAATTGAGTTCTGTATTGACTATGTTCCTGACCTTAAGCCGATTGGTATTCCTCAATCGCGGCACGAGGGGAGACTAAGTGGAAGAGGCACGATCGGAAGGAAATCAACGATATGTATGGACGGTCATTCTATGACTGAAGCACACTACACAGTTCTGCAAAATTCGAGCTTGGTGGCTCCGTACTTCGAGCAACACAAGAATATTTTACGCTCGAACAACCCGGGGAAGCCTGAATCATGGATTAGAAAGGCCCACATGGAGACTTTCGGCAGTTGGTTGCGAAAACATTTAATAAATGACAATGATGTTGGAGATCAGCTGTACATGTTGGCCAAGACACCATCTTCGACTATAACGACTTTCCAAGGGTACGAGATTAATGGGAATACATTTTACACGATATCCCAAGATAAAAAGAGCACCAACCAAAACAGTGGTGTCCGCTTTGATGCAGCAACCGAGATTGGGCAAAAGGTCACATATTATGGTTACATAGAGGAGATATGGGAACTTGACTATGGACCCTCCTTTAAGGTCCCTTTGTTCCGGTGCAAATGGTTCAAGCTAACAGGAGGTGGGGTAAAGGTGGACGAGCAATACGGAATGACAATGGTGGATTTCGACAATCTTGGTTACCTTGACGAACCATTCGTCCTAGCCAAAGATGTCGCTCAGGTTTTCTATTTGAAGGACATGAGTAGCAAACCGAGGAAACGGAAAGATAAGAAAACGATCAGTACATCATGTGATGATTCAAAGCGCCACATTGTTCTTCCAGGGAAAAGAAACATCGTGGGAGTGGAGGACAAGACAGACATGTCAGAAGATTATAATATGTTTGGTGAAATTCCGCCCTTCAAAGTCTGACCCAAGCATTAAGTTAAATGATGAGGATGCTCCATGGATACGGCCAGATCGTAAGAAAGCAGGGACACAAGGGAAGAATTGATGTGTAATAATTTATTGTGTACCAAACTTTTTTGAATGGATCATGTGAATTATATTATCTCTGATGTGTTTAAGACTAACTCCTTTGCAAAATATTTGAGAAAACGAGTGGAAAGCATGGAAAACAGAAAGTTACTTAAATGTCTCAAAACCTTGTGACATAAAATATCTGATTTCATAACTTTTATTAAAAACAGAAAACAGACGCGCTAGCGCGCCGCAGTGTCGCCGGAATACAAATTCTTTTTATTAAAAAGAGAGAACATACGAACACTACTCCTCGTCGTCGTCGTCGGGGAACTCGTCGGTGACCTCCTCCGGGACATCGACGTCGGCGAACTCGTCGGTTTCCTCCTCGTCGTCGTCGGAGGTGCATGATGGTATGTCCGAGATAGGCCCCCACCTTGGATTGTCGGAGGCCCAGACTTCGCCGGCGCGGTCGGCCCGACGAAGCTCTTGCAGCGCCCTCGTCCTCGCCTCCCGAGCGGCATCTAACGCGAGGTGGCGTTCGAGGCGGCGCTCCGCTCGCTCAGCCGCGCGGGTCTGCCAGAGCTCCTCGTCGGCGCTCTCCTCCCCCGGGTTGTTCCGGTAATACTCGCGGACGACGCGTTCTTCCCTGGCGTCGACTAGGCCCTGAAACGCGCGGTGACGGAGGTGGAGGTGGTCGGCGGCAGTGACGATCTGCGGCTTCGGCGCCCTGGCCTCCGCTTCCCAGACGGTGTGGCAGTCGTTGAAGTTCATCAGCGAACGCGGGCGGTTGAGGCGCCAGGCCGCCGCGTCCTAGGCGCGGGCGGCCTCCGCCGCCGTCGCAAAGGAGCCGAGGGGGATGCGGTCGTCCCCCCCAGCGGATATCTGCGCTGAACATTCCGTTCTGCCGTGCTCGGACGCCGCGAAAGCCGGTGGTGTTGTTCCTCCTCGGAGGCATGGTGGAAGCGCGACGGTGCATGGAGAGGAGAAGACGCGCTCGAGGCGCGACAGTTTATACCGCGCCCTCCTGGCCACGCGTCACAACTCCCGCGCCACGCGTCACAACTCCCGCGCCACGCGCCACCGTAACAGAACCAAGCAAATAGTTGCACATTACTAACCGAGCTCAAAGTGAACACTGACCCATAGCATGGATGGATGTGTTAAAGGGGGGGTGTGTAGAACAAAACAATCGGTATGACCATCATACAGCCCTACCGTGGCTACTCGGTGCAATATGCATACCAAATGCACGGTAGGACGTATGATGGCGAAACCGGATGTTTTATACTTGCTCGATAAACTGAATATATGATGTATCAAACCTTAAAGGGGGATGTAGAACAAAACAATCGGTATCGCCATCATACAGCCCCACCGTGGCTACTGGGTGCAATATGCATACCAAATGCACGGCAGGACGTATGATGGCGAATCCGGATGTTTTGTATTTGCTCGATGAACTGACCGGTGTATGAATGTGGGCTATATATAGGGTCCTCTGGCTCACAAAGTGTTGTGCTAGGGTTTTGATCCAACGGTTAAGAAACCACCTCATCCAACGGCTCACAACAGCTCGAAAGAAACACACCGTAGCCCTGATCGAACGGCTCACAACAGCTCGAAAGAAACACACCCCGGATCCAACGACTCACAAGCGCTTTAAAGAAACACACGATCCGTGTGATTCTATCTGATTGGTCCAAACGAAACCCTAACCCATTTAGTCCCGGTTGGTGTCCCCAACCGGGACTAAAGGGATGTTTTCTTCTCGCTATATATATGTATGCATTGCCACACCATTGGCATAAACACATACAAACTCACCACTCTCTCTCATGGCTTCTACCGTACCCACTCTAACATTCATCCAGGCGGAGGCACTTTCGGCCTCGAACTACCCCTGCCCGTGCGGCTACAACGTTCCCGCCGGTTGGATGCTGAGCGCCGGAGGAGTGCCGGTCCCTCCTCTTCCTCAAGGTGTGGCGCGTCGGGCGGCCATCACGAACCACTACTATCACGAGCTCACGCCGGAGCAGCGGAGGAATCCCAGTTGGCATCCCGATAACCAGCATACTTGGGATGCCTTCTTCATCAATCGGCGTGAGAGGGCGCTCGCCAGGTATGAGGAGGACGGCCTGCCTCCTGGGAACTTTCACGAGGCCGGTCGTCGGCTATGGTGGTCCGGCCGGACTCTACAGAGCGTCATGGACTATATCAGGGCCGGCGATATCCCCCGCCTGCGGTACCCTCAGGTCCAGTCCTGGAGTCGTGATCCTCCGAGGGAGTGCAGAGCACCGTCAGACGATAGTGACGACGACGGCGGCGGCGACTACGACGACTACGAGTACATGTACTATAGGCCTAGGCAGGAGTATGACTAGCAGATATCAGATCATGCATCTATGCTCTCCGTTTAGGTTTAGATCCACTCTAGCCATTATGTACTGCCTTTTTTATCTATATATATATTCAAGATGTGTGTGAATCTTTATGATTAGTTTTATTTTTTATAATTTTCTGATATATTATTTGTATTTTTAAGATTTTAAAAAGAATTAGTTTTATTTTTCAAAATTTTCTGATATATTATTTGTACTTTAAGATTGAAAAAAGGAAAAGTATTTGAAAAACCACCTTTAGTCGCGGTTCCTGTCACGAACCGGGACTAAAGGCTCTTTCCGCGCGGGAACGAAAACGCCGCGAAAAAAATACCCCTTTAGTCTCGGTTGGGGCACTGGTAGAAAATAGGCCTTCGGTACGCCCCCATTAGTCCCCAAAATAATGGACCCGCGACCATAGGGGTCTTTAGTCACGGTTCGGGACGAGACCCGCGACCAATAGTCTGGGCCCAGCGCGCTCGGCCCACAGCTGGCGGAGGGGAGGGGCTTTAGTCCCGGTTGGCCAGACCAACGGGGACTAATAGGTCCTCGGGCCGGCCCCACGGCCTTTAGCCGCGGTTGTCCAGGTGAACCGGGACTAAAGGCCCATCCCTATATATAGGACTCAGCTCGCTGCACTTGGCCACATTTGCTCACAATATTCACAAGGGGGTGGTGGGTATGCTTTTGGTTCCTACTATGCACACAAGGTGTTCGATGAAATGCCCCATAGCATGAAACACACTTGAGCGTTTTCATTTATTTTACCTCCGTGATCGCGGTTAGCAACTTGAACCTTTCATGATTTGTATTATTTCCAGCTAACTAGTTAGTTTAACAGATGCATGATGGTTAATTATATACTTTATATAATAATAATGCAGATGAATCGGCAATGGATGTACGGTAACGGACTCTCCGGTGAGTTCACTACGGGTTTGAAAGATTTCCTCGTAGTGGCAAGTGCGAACAAGCAGCGAGGTTTTATTATGTGTCCATGTGCTGAATGTAAGAATGAGAAGGGTCACTCCTCCTCAAGAGTCGTTCACATGCACCTGCTTCGGCACGGTTTCATGCCAAGCTATAATTGTTGGACCAAGCATGGAGAAAGAGGCGTTAGAATGGAAGAAGATGAAGAAGAGGATGATATCGATTTCAACTATCATGACCTTTTCGGTGATACTTTCATGGAGGATGATGCTGAAGGTGGGGAAGGGTTTGGTGAAGGTGAAGAAGAGGCACATGATGAGCCCGCTGATGATCTTGGTCGGACCATTGCTGATGCACGGAGACGCTGCGAAACTGACAAGGAGAGGGAGAATTTGGATCGCATGTTAGAGGATCACACGAAGTCACTGTACCCAGGATGCGACAATAGTCTGAAAAAGCTGGGCTGCACACTGGATTTGCTGAAATGGAAGGCACGGGAAGGTGTAGCTGACTCATCATTTGAAAATTTGTTGAAAATGTTGAAGAATATGTTTCCGAAGAATAACGAGTTGCCCACCAGTACGTACGAAGCAAAGAAGGTTGTGTGCCCTCTAGGTTTAGAGATTCTGAAGATACATGCATGCATTAACGACTGCGTCCTCTACCGCGGTGCATACGAGGATTTGAATGAATGCCCTGTATGCACTGCATTGCGTTATAAGATCATAGGCGATGACCCTGGTGACGATGTTGAGGGCGAGAAACCCAGGAAGAGGGTTCCCGCCAAGGTGATGTGGTATGCTCCTATAATACCTCGGTTGAAACGCCTGTTCAGGAACAAAGATCATGCCAAGTTGTTGCGATGGCACAAAGAGGACCGTAAGTCCGACGGGGAGTTGAGACACCCCGCTGATGGAACGCAATGGAGAAAGATCGACAGAGAGTTCAAAGATTTTGCAGCTGACGCAAGGAACATAAGATTTGGTCTAAGTACTGATGGCATGAATCCTTTTGCCGAGCAGAGCTCCAGCCATAGCACCTGGCCCGTGACTCTATGCATCTACAACATTCCTCCTTGGTTGTGCATGAAGCGGAAGTTCATTATGATGCCAGTGCTCATCCAAGGTCCGAAGCAACCCGGCAACGACATCGATGTGTACCTAAGGCCATTAGTTGATGAACTTTTACAATTGTGGGGCAAACCTGGTGTACCTGTGTGGGATGAGCACAAAGAAGAGGAATTTAACCTACGAGCGTTGCTTTTTGTAACCATCAACGATTGGCCTGCTCTCAGTAACCTTTCTGGACAGTCAAATAAGGGATACAAAGCATGCACGCACTGCTTACATGAGACTGAAAGTGTATTTTTGGATAACTGTAGGAAGAACGTGTACCTGGGTCATCGTCGATTTCTTCCCCGAAATCATAACGAAAGAAAGAAAGGCAAGCATTTCAACGGCAAGGCAGATCACCGGCCGAAGCCTGCGGAACGTACTGGAGCTGAGATATTTGATATGGTCAAGGATTTGAAAGTCATCTTTGGAAAGGGTCTTGGCGGACAATCAGTTTCACAGGGAGTTGACGGGCACGTACCCATGTGGAAAAAGAAATCGATATTTTGGGAGCTACAGTATTGGAAAGTCCTAGATGTCCGCTCTGCAATCGACGTGATGCATGTTACGAAGAATGTTTGCGTGAACCTGCTAAGCTTCTTGGGCGTGTATGGGAAGACAAATGATACAAAGGAAGCACGGCGGGATCAGCAACTTTTGAAAGACCCAGATGACCGGCATCCGGAATGGTTTCAAGGTCGTGCCAGCTACGCTCTTACGAAAGAAGAGAAGGTCATTTTTTTTTGAATCCCTGAGCAGTATGAAGGTCCCGTCTGGCTTCTCGTCGAATATAAAGGGAATAATAAACATTGCGGACAAAAAGTTCCAAAACCTGAAGTCTCACGACAGCCACGTGATTATGACGCAATTGCTTCCGATTGCTTTGAGGGGCCTCCTACAGGAAAATGTTCGAGTAGCCATTGTGAAGCTGTGTGCATTCCTCAATGCAATCTCTCAGAAGGTAATCAGTCCAGAAGATCTACCACGGTTACAGAACGATGTGGTCCAATGTCTTGTCAGTTTTGAGTTGCTGTTTCCACCATCCTTCTTCAATATTATGACGCACCTCATGGTCCACCTAGTCGAAGAGATTTCCATTCTCGATCCTGTATTTCTACACAATATGTTCCCCTTCGAGAGGTTTATGGGAGTATTAAAGAAATATGTTCGTAACCGTGCTAGGCCAGAAGGAAGCATCGTAAAGGGCTATGGAAATGAGGAGGTAATTGAGTTCTGTATTGACTATGTTCCTGACCTTAAGCCGATTGGTATTCCTCAATCGCGGCACGAGGGGAGACTAAGTGGAAGAGGCACGATCGGAAGGAAATCAACGATATGTATGGACGGTCATTCTATGACTGAAGCACACTACACAGTTCTGCAAAATTCGAGCTTGGTGGCTCCGTACTTCGAGCAACACAAGAATATTTTACGCTCGAACAACCCGGGGAAGCCTGAATCATGGATTAGAAAGGCCCACATGGAGACTTTCGGCAGTTGGTTGCGAAAACATTTAATGAATGACAATGATGTTGAAGATCAGCTGTACATGTTGGCCAAGACACCATCTTCGACTATCACGACTTTCCAAGGGTACGAGATTAATGGGAATACATTTTACACGATCTCCCAAGATAAAAAGAGCACCAACCAAAACAGTGGTGTCCGCTTTGATGCAGCAACCGAGATTGGGCAAAAGGTCACATATTATGGTTACATAGAGGAGATATGGGAACTTGACTATGGACCCTCCTTTAAGGTCCCTTTGTTCCTGTGCAAATGGTTCAAGCTAACAGGAGGTGGGGTAAAGGTGGACGAGCAATACGGAATGACAATGGTGGATTTCGACAATCTTGGTTACCTTGACGAACCATTCGTCCTAGCCAAAGATGTCGCTCAGGTTTTCTATTTGAAGGACATGAGTAGCAAACCGAGGAAACGGAAAGATAAGAAAACGATCAGTGCATCATGCGATGATCCAAAGCGTCACATTGTTCTTTCAGGGAAAAGAAACATCGTGGGAGTGGAGGACAAGACAGACATGTCAGAAGATTATAATATGTTTGGTGAAATTCCGCCCTTCAAAGTGAACTCTGACCCAAGCATTAAGTTAAATGATGAGGATGCTCCATGGATACGTCCAAATCGTAAGAAAGCGGGGACACAAGGGAAGAATTGATGTGTAATAATTTATTGTACCAAACTTTGTTTAATGGATCATGTTTAATGGATCATTTTGAATTATATTATCTCTAATTAATTTATTGTACCAAACTTTTACTAAAAACAGAAAACAGACGCGCTAGCGCGCCGCAGTGTCGCCGGAATGCAAATTCTTTTATTAAAAAGAGAAAACAGACGAACACTACTCCTCGCCGTCGTCGTCGGGGAACTCGTCGGTGACCTCCTCCGGGTCATCATCGTCGCCGAACTCGTCCGTGACCTCCTCGTCGTCGTCGGAGGTGCATGATGGTATGTCCGAGATAGGCCCCCACCTCGGATCGTCGGAGGCCCAGACTTCGCCGGCGCGGTCGGCCCGACGAAGCTCCTGCAGCGCCCTCGTCCTCGCCTCCCGAGCGGCATCTAACGCGAGGTGGCGTTCGAGGCGGCGCTCCGCCCGCTGAGCCGCGCGGGTCTGCCAGAGCTCCTCGTCGGCGCTCTCCTCCCCCGGGTTGTTCCGGTAATACTCGCGGACGACGCGGTCTTCCCTGGCGTCGACTAGGCCCTGAAACGCGCGGTGGCGGAGGTGGAGGTGGTCGGCGGCAGTGATGATCTGCGGCTTCGGCGCACTGGCCTCCGCTTCCCAGACGGTGTGGCAGTCGTTGAAGTTCATTAGCGACCGCGGGCGGTTGAGGCGCCAGGCCGCCGCGTCCCAGGCGCGGGCTGCCTCCGCCGCCATCGCAAAGGTGCCGAGGGGGATGCGGTCGTCCCCCCAGCGGATATCTGCGCTGAACATTCCGTTCTGCCGTGCTCGGACGCCGCGGAAGCCAGTGGTGCTGTTCCTCCTCGGAGGCATGGTGGAAGCGCGACGGTGCCCTCCTGGCATGCGTGGAGAGGAGAAGACGCGCTCGAGGCGCGACAGTTTATACCGCGCCCTCCTGGCCACCCGTCACAACTCCCGCGCCACGCGTCGCAACTCCCGCGCCACGCGTCACAATTCCCTCATGATAAACTGAATATATGATGTATCAAACCTTAAAGGGGGATGTAGAACAAAACAATCGGTATCGCCATCATACAGCCCCACCGTGGCTACTGGGTGCAGTATGCATACCAAATGCACGGCAGGACGTATGATGGCGAATCCGGATGTTTTGTATTTGCTCGATGAACTGACCGGTGTATGAAGGTGGGCTATATATAGGGTCCTCTGGCTCACAAAGTGTTGTGCTAGGGTTTTGATCCAACGGTTAAGAAACCACCTCATCCAACGGCTCACAACAGCTCGAAAGAAACACACCGTAGCCCTGATCGAACGGCTCACAACAGCTCAAAAGAAACACACCCCGGATCCAACGACTCACAAGCGCTTTAAAGAAACACACGATCCGTGTGATTCTATCTGATTGGTCCAAACGAAACCCTAACCCATTTAGTCCCGGTTGGTGTCCCCAACCGGGACTAAAGGGATGTTTTCTTCTCGCTATATATATGTGCATTGCCACACCATTGGCATAAACACATACAAACTCACCACTCTCTCATGGCTTCTACCGTACCCACTCTAACATTCATCCAGGCGGAGGCACTTTCCGCCTCGAACTACCCCTGCCCGCCCGGCTACAGTGTTCCCGCCGGTTGGATGCTGAGCGCCGGAGGAGTGCCGGTCCCTCCTCTTCCTCAAGGTGTGGCACGTCGGGCGGCCATCACGAACCATTACTACCACGAGCTCACGCCGGAGCAGCGGAGAGATCCCAGTTGGCATCCCGATAACCAACATACTTGGGATGCCTTCTTCATCAATCGGCGTGAGAGGGCGCTCGCCAGGTATGAGGAGGACGGCCTGCCTCCTGGGAACTTTCACGAGGCCGGTCATCGGCTATGGTGGTCCGGCCGGACTCTACAGAGCGTCATGGACTACATCAGGGCCGGCGATATCCCCCGCCTGCGCTACCCTCAGGCCCAGTCCTGGGCTCTGAATTTTCTCACATGTAGGCCTAGGCAGGAGTATGACTAGCAGCAGATATCAGATCATGCATCTATGCTCTCCATTTAGGTTTAGATCCACTCTTGCCATTATGTACTGCCTTTTTTATCTATGGGAATTTTTAAGATTGGAAAAAGAATTAGTTTTATTTTTCTGAATTTTCTGATATATTATTTGTATTTTTAAGATTGGAAAAAGAATTAGTTTTATTTTTCTGAATTTTCTGATATATTATTTGTATTTTTAAGATTGGAAAAAAGAATAGTATTCGAATAACCACGTTTAGTCGCGGTTGGTGTCACGAACCGTGACTAAAGGCTCGTTCTGCGCGGGAACGAAAACGCCGCGAAAATTTTCACCTTTAGTCCCGGTTCGTGACACCACCCGGGACTAAAGGCCCGCGGAGGGTACCCAGGGGACCTTTAGTCCCGGTTCGTGACACCACCCGGGACTAAAGGCTTGACCTATATATGTGCGATGCCTTCCTGCCCCAAAATTTTCTAAGTCCCCAAACCCTCGTCTTCATTCGCGCCGGCGCCCAGTCGTCTTCTGCCCCGTCGCCGTCCCCCGCGCAGATCGCCGTCGCCGTCGCCATCGCTGTCGCCGTCGCCGCGCCGTCGCCCTCGTCGCGCCCTTCTCTCCACCGCCTCCACCCTGCTCCGCCCCCGCCCCGTCGCCGTCTCTCCGGCCGGTAGGTTCCCCGCGGGCCGTCGCCGTCGCCCTAGAACCAACGCCATCGAACTAGAACCAACGGCGTCGCCCTAGAACCAACGCCGAACCAACGCCGTCGCCGCGCCGTCGCCGTCGCCGTCCCTCGCGCTCGCTCCCGCGGCCAGATTCGCCGCCGGCGAGACCACAGTGGCCGTGGCCTCGTCCCCATCTCCGTCCCCTCCCCCGTGGCGAGCAGCACAGTGGCCTCGTCCCCATCTCCGTTGCATCCCCCGTGGCCGGAATCGTCGATCCGAGATCCTAATCTGCAACCGCCGGCCACGCCAGGGGTGACGTCATGATGACGTCACCTGCCCACTGTTCTAAATTACAGAATATAAATAACCTTCTAAATTAAATAACTTTTAATTTATAATTTAATTTTTTTGGAAAAATATGCAAAATGTTCAGAAAAATGTAAGCTATCTGTTTATATCATTTTCAATCATGTTTGACAAAGTTCAAAATGAGACCATATTTGAATTTGTATTAAATTCATTAAAATAATGATGAAAATAAGTTTTAATTCAATAAATTCAGAATATTAAGTGTAATATACCAAAATGACCAGGAAAGCAAATGCAACCTAGCTATGGGGTTCTCCAAGTCATTTGAGAAACTAATCTTGGACACACCTCTAAAGTATGGTTTTCCCCCTCCGGTGGTTATCGTTCTTCCACCCAAAACCCTAGCAATCTGTTTTCCCTCCTTCTACGACAATATTTGCTAAGTCTCCTATATACTTAATTAATTTTTACTACATGCATGTCTGCAGGAGTGACATATGGCAGACAATAGAGACCTGACGGCGGAACAGGTGGCTGAAGGTTATATATTAGATATCATAGCCGGAGGAGGAACAGACATTGTCGATGATGTAATCTCTTCTTATCTGAACCTTGAGGATCAAGAAGGTGAAGGAGGAACAGACATTGTCGATGATCAAGGAGGTGAAGAAGGAACAGACATTGTCGATGATCAAGGAGGTGAAGGAATGGACATTGATGACGGAGGTCAACCGTCGACAAACGACGATCTCCAATTGCAAAGAACAACCACCTCCGGCGAGGTATATATTTTAGCCCTCGGTCTTATTTTAGCCCTCGGTCCAATTGAAAAGACTAACGCGCGCGACTCTCTTTCTTATTTTAGCCCTCGGTCGGATCTAGTATGACAAAGCGTGGCAAATCCAAGGCGATGAAAGATTCCGAAATATATACCATCGAATCAGTCAGTGAAATCGGCAAGCCCCTACAGCACACCACAAAGTTTATCAACCAATGCGGAGTCATTGTTAGAGACATCGTCCCGATCACCGTCTAGGAATGGAAGGAGCCAAAGAAAGCACGTATTGGTTTCAGTTATGTCGACAAGAGAACGAAAAAGATTATGTTTAGAAAGCTTATTGCACATTTCATTCTACCTCCGGAATACAACAAAAAAGATGAATTCGGTCAGGACGTTCCGGGTGGACGTGAGAGGAGGAGGATAGTCAAAGAGTTCGCTCTTCAGAAGATGGCCGAAGCATTCCGGAACTTCAAGAAAAAATTGTTCCGTGAATATGTCAGCAAGGGCAAGACTCCGATTTTCGCTGGACAATATGAGAAACTGAGAGATGATTGGACAGAATTTGTGACGCAACATAAATCGGAGCATTTCAAGGAAATGTCGGCAAAAAATAAGGCTAATGCGGAAAAGAAACAGTACCATCATGTTATGGGGCCAGGAGGATACCGCGTTTCGGCGCCTAAGTGGCAGGCAATGGAGGACGGCCTAAGGGCAAGAGTAATCCGTCTAGGTACAGAGGGATGGGACGAAAGAGCCAAAATGTGGTGGTACGGGCATGGGGGATCGCTAGACCCGGAGACAGGGGAGTGTGTTCACCGGCAGAAAAAGTTTGCTCCCACAAAAGACCTTGTTGACGCAATGACCAAAGCTCAATAGGGCAAGATCACGTTCAACAGAGAGAGACCAACTGACCCATGCCCTCGGAAATCCTGAACACGGAGGACATATACGAGGCAAAGGCAGACTGCCGTGGAAAGTAGGGTTTTCCCAGGAGGGTGACCCGTACTGTTACAGAAGCCGTAGGAGAGGTACGGACCGGGCTGCAGATGAACTGTCGAATCTTGCAATGGAAGTTTCTGAACTGAAGAAGGTCGTGGTGGGAATACTTGAGAAAGAAAAAGCGTCGGCTGCAGGGCCGCATCAAGAACATGCAACGGATCTCGGAAGCCAGCAGCGGAGAAGCAGCGTGGCTTCCACGGAGGCCCCGACTGCAGGTGCTAATGCACCGATGATCGAGAGTCGTGCACCGGAGCCTCACTACCCCGTGGATGACGTAAAGGAGATGAAAGAATGTGATCTGCATTATCCCGTGGGGAACATTTCCATGAAGGTGGCTACCGGCAGTGCTTTACCCTATACACCTGGAGCACTCCATCACAACAACCCCATTCCATATGGCTATGCTCGTGTCACGGTGGAAGACATAGTCCAAGCGTTTGAGGACCTGGAGATTGACATAGCTACACCCGAAGGGGAGAGAAGACTTGGAGATGTCAAGCGCCAGTTCATTCTATGGAAAAAGAAGTACATAGTGTTTCCAGGCGAGACGCCAAGGCTAACAAGTCCACCCCCCTACGATGGTGCAGGTGCTGGTGGTGGTGGTGGTGCTGGTGTTGGTTCACCTACGCCTCCTTCACGCCATTCGACGCCGTCCCCCGATCTTCCTCCTCCGGCGGTTAAGCAGCCGTCGCCCACGATTCCTCCTCCGGCGGTTAAGCAGACGTCGCCCCCCATTCCTCCTCCGGAGGAAAAGCAGACGTCTCCCACTATTCCTCCTCCGGAGGAAAAGCAGACGTCGTCGCCCCCCATTCCTCCTCCGGAGGATAAGCGGACGTCGCCCCCCATTCCTCCTCCGGAGGATAAGCAGACGTCGCCCCCCATTCCTCCTCCAGCGAAGAAACAGAAGCAGGCGGCCAGCAAGGGAACCCGCTCTTGGTCTATTAACCCGGAGCCTTATGTACCTAAGACCACACGGGTACCGGAGCCATCACTGAAGCCTCTCCCCCCAAGGCCTTGGGAACTTAGTGATGCTGAAACCAAATTGGTCGTGAAGGCTGACGTTGACAAATGGAAGGGCAAACTGAAGGCGCTAAAGGAGCCTGAGCCCAAGGAAGTATTCCCTCCGATTGTAGACTATTGGGATACGGATTTTTTGTCGACAGTGTCCCAATCCGTGAAGAATTTGCCTAAAGACTATGATATTGAACTTCGTGAGCAAGCAGGAAAATTGGAGGAGGAGAAAGAAAAAGGAAAAATGATAAAAAGCGGGAAACAAGTTGCCCAACTCGGGATGCAGAGTAAACAATCGACCCCCCCCCCTCATAGTGAAAGCCGCTCCGGAATAGGACCCCGAGGTCATAAATGCTTTGGCAATAGTTGGAATGACTGTAGAGAGTGCCATGAAATATGCGTCCGACATGGGTGTGTCTCTTCGTGCCTCGTTAGGCCTGGACGAGACGCCAATGGGTGAGGTAGCATTAAAATATGTGAAGAAAGGGCCTCTCGTCGAGCCTGCGAAGGAAAAGGATCTACCACCACTAATGCAAAGTCTGCTACGTTGGTACAAAGATTTCATAGCATTTACCGACAAAGAATATGTGTATGTGGATTATACAGAGGAGCATCACACCAAAAAGTACTCTGTAACAGTTGAGTTGAGTGAATTGTTCCAGCTGTTCAATATGCGTGAGCTCGACAAATCTATCCTGAGTTGCTACGTTCTGTAAGTGATTTATTTCTACCTCATCTCGTTCTTCATTGCCTACACTATATATATATATATTGTCCTAACTATATTGTTCCGTACGCTATTATGCAGATTGAAGATTTGGGAATGCAAAGTAAGACTCATCCATGATGTTGGGTTCATTGACCCACAAATCATTAATGGAACTATGTTAGAAAATCATCCCAAAGACGTGGAGAAAGACTTGTACAATTTTTTTAAAAAGCATGAATCCAAAAGATATATTCTATTTCCTTACCATTTTGGGTGAGTGTTTCTCTCATGTTCCCATTCTCTTTTGTTTACTCCATGCATGGTATGTCCAATCGATAAATTATGCATGACTGTGCATCTAATGTGTCCGCAGGTACCACTGGATTCTGCTAAAAATTGATCTTCACAAGTCCTTAGTTTTGATCATTGACTCTATGAATTCAAATACAGATCTTTGGGTCAACATGAGAAAAATGATGCAAAAGTAATTATTTTTCAATCATTTGCGCTCTATATCGATCGGTCTCTTTTGTTCATTTTCTAAGCTAATAACTCCCTTGTTCATTTAATTTTATTTGCATTGTAGAGTTTGGAGACGGCTCTCACTTCAACATGTCGGTGAATTCAAAGATGCGCTACAATTTAAAAATGTGGTCAAAGGTGTGGATAAGCAGCCACCGGGGACCGGTCTATGTGGATACTATGTCCGTGAGAACATACGGAAAGAAATATCTGAGAGGAAGAAGGACGAGGAAACGCGGAAGGGTCTCAATAACTTGCGGAGGGCGCTTACTCCAGAAGCTCGCTTCCGACCAATTCAAGAGGAAATAGCAGGATTTTTCCTTAGGCATGTCATCCAGAAGAAAGGAGAGTTCCATGCGTCCACCGACGATGACTATTATCCGCATGTATAAGCCCTGAGTACTTTGAAACTTGTGCGAATTTGTGTATGCTCGTCCATCTTAATTGTGTAATATGGAAACTTGTTCGAGGTTGTATATATGGTCACCCGATATTGAATATATATTATATATTCCTATTGAATTCTCCTTGTTTGATATTTCATATATATATATATATGCATGTATATGTGTACTGAAATTAAAACAAAACAAATTAAAAAGGAAACAGGTTTAAGGGGCCTAAAACCCTAAACCTGCGCAGGTTTTCAGTCCCGGTTAACCACAAGAACCGGGACTAAAGGTCCTCCGCCGCGACGGACCCCTAGCGCCCACGTGGACGGGCTTTTAGTCCCGGTCCGTAAGTGGCGGGACTATAGAGGGGGGGCCTTTAGTCGCGCATAGCTAGTCCCGGTTGCCCGGACGGGATTAATGGGCCTGGCGAACCGGGACTGTAGGCCTATTTTCTACCAGTGGGGACAGGAACCGCGACTAAAGGTCCGCGGGGGGGGGGGGGGGGCCTTTAGTCGCGGTTGGTGTCCCCAACCGGGACTAAAGGCTGCCTCTATATATTCTCTGCCCCCAAAAATCCCCAAACACATCTCGTCTTCTCCGCGCCGCCCTCGCCGATTCCGTCTCCGGTTGCTGCCCGTCGCCCCCACCGATTCCGTCTCCGGTTGCTGCCCGCCGCCCTCGCCGATTCTGTCTCCGGTAGGTGCCCGCCCGTGCGTTCTTGAGGATCTCTGGAGGACCGTGCACGACGATCGGAAACGACGACGACGGCCGTGGCCCCCGCCGGAGGATCTGTTTAGGGTTTGGCCGTGCCCTTGCGTGCGTGCTTGGCCATGCCCGTGCCGTGCCCGTGCCGTGGCCGTGGCCGTGGCCGTGCCGTGGTCGTGGCCGTGGTGCGTGGCCGTGGCCGTGGCCGTGCCGTGGTGCGTGGCCGAGTGGCCGTGGCCGTGCTCGCGGGGGAGAGAGGAGAGTGGCGCCGTGGCCCTCGCCGGAGGAAGACGAAACAGAGACGCTGACGTCACGCTGACGTCACGGCCTGCGGGAGAGAAAAAAAACGCTCTTGGGCTGCACTCGGATTCTTAAAAAAAAAAAAATGTTGGGCTGCACTCTTTTTTTGCAAAGTTAAAATAAATCCTAAGTCAAAAAAATTCCTAAGTCAAAAAATTTCCTACTAAGTTAAAATAAATCCTAAGTCAAAAAAATTCCTAAGTCAAAAGTTGGGCTGCACTCTTTTTTTGCAAAGTGCTAACCCTAAGTCTACTAACCCTAAAAATATATTTGTACTAATATTTGCTAATTCTACTAACCCTAAATATTCCTAAGTCAAAAAAATAATGAAAATAAGTTTTAATTCAATAAATTCAGAATATTAAGTGTAATATACCAAAATGACCAGAAAAGCAAATGCAACGTAGCTATGGGGTTCTCCAAGTCATTTGAGAAACTAATCTTGGACACACCTCTAAAGTATGGTTTTCCCCCTCCGGTGGTCATCGTTCTTCCACCGGAGTGACATATGGCGGACAATTTGAGAAAGGGGGTGTAATATTTGCTAAGTCTCCTATATACTGAATTAATTTTTACTATATGCATGTCTGCAGGAGTGACATATGGCGGACAATGGAGCCTTGCCGTATACGTATCAGGAGGCTGAAGGTATTATATACGGCATGATAGCCAACCGGAACCCTTATGTGCCGGGCCCAGAAGATGAGCAACAAGACGATGTAGTCTCTTCTTATCTGAACCTTGATGATCAAGAACGTGGAGGAACGGACATTGTCGATGATGAAACATGTGAAGGAACGGACATTGTCGATGATCAAGGAGGTGAAGGAATGGACATTGATGACGGAGGTCAACCGTCGACAAACGACGATCTCCAATTGCAAAGAACAACCACCTCCGGCGAGGTATATATATATATATATACATTGGGACTCTCGTGATACAAACTTACTGAAATGTGAATACATATGCACTAACGCGCGCGACTCTCTTTCTTATTTTAGCCCTCGGCCGGATCTAGTATGACAAAGCGTGGCAAATCCAAGTCGATGAAAGATGGAGAAACATATACCATCGAATCAGTCAGTGAAATCGGCAAGCCCCTACAGCACACCACAAAGTTTATCAACCAATGCAGAGTCATTGTTAGAGATACCGTCCCGATCACCGTCCAGGAATGGAAGGAGCCAAAGAAAGCACGTGTTGGTTTCACTTATGTCGACAAGAGAACGAAAAAGATTATGTTTAGAAAGCTTATTGCACATTTCATTCTACCTCCGGAATACAACAAAAAAGATGAATTCGGTGAGGACGTTCCGGGTGGACGTCAGAGGAGGAGGATAGTCAAAGAGTTCGCTTTTCAGAAGATGGCCAAAGCATTCCGGAACTTCAAGAAAAAATTGTTCCGTGAATATGTCAGCAAGGGCAAGACTCCGATTTTCACTGGACAACATGAGAAACTGAGAGATGATTGGACAGAATTTGTGACGCAACATAAATCGGAGCATTTCAAGGAAATATCGGCAAAAAATAAGGCTAATGCGGAAAAGAAACAGTACCATCATGTTATGGGGCCAGGAGGATACCGCGTTTCGGCGCCTAAGTGGCAGGCAATGGAGGACGGCCTGAGGGCAAGAGGAATTCGTCAAGGTACAGAGGGATGGGACGAAAGAGCCAAAATGTGGTGGTACGGGCATGGGGGATTGCTAGACCCGGAGACAGGGGAGTGTGTTACGGCTGCACGGGATCAACAATGTGAACACGTAAAAACCTGAACCTGCGTAATTAACCTGAAAGTTGTAAGCCCGTGAGGAAATTCCCACAGCAGCACCAACAAGTTCGCAACTGGAGCCGAACCTCCAGGCCTCCAGATCGGGGCCCCTCCGACCACTACTGGCCTCTGAGATGTGGCGCGCGCCAAAACCAAGCGGCGCAAGACGGCGAGCGCGATTAAGAAGAGGGGGGAGCAGGAGCGGCTCGACGCCGAGGAGGCTGACTACCGCCGTGTCTGGGAACAAGGCGGGTTCTTTCTCATTCTCTTTTTTTGTTGTTGGATTGAGGCCGAGATACCAGAGGAGGAGCTCCCTCCGAAGGCGGGGCTGGTCAGGGAGGCGCGTAGGAGGCACGCAGGCTCGTCGGGAGGGAGGCGGAGGAAGATCTCTTCGACGAGCTCGTTCGGGAGCGCCGCCGCCGGCGTTGCGCACTGTGCTGTGTCAATGCTGCTCAATCCAAACCGCACCACCACCTACCTGAATCTTCTCACGCGCTCAAGGAAGATGCGGGCGCACCTACTGGAACCCCGTCCACGTGCGGCACCGGTTCCTCGTCCGGGAAGAAGAGGTTGAGTTATTATGGCGGGAGTAGAGAAGATTTTTCAAAACATTACGTGTTCACATTGTTGATCCCGCGCGCAGGTTCAGGTTTTTACGTGTTCACATTGTTGATCCCGTGCAGCCGTATACTCCCTTTCCCGTGCCCCTGCTCCCCACACCCCACAATCACTTTTCCTCCCCCGTGTCAGTACTCCTTCCTCATGTCAGTATTCCTACCGTGTGTCACTATTCCTCCTTCGTAGCAGTAGCCTACGTGGTGGGCAATGGGATGGTGGATTTCTGTCGTGGTGGCATGCAGGTCAAACATGGGATTATCAAAGAATGAACGTTTCTGCCATGGTGGCATGCAGCAAGGAGGGCCGCATCGGCCGCGGGAAACGGCCATGCTTGGGCTGCGGTATTCACGACCTCAGCAAGTTCTTAACTATGCAACCAAATAGACGAAATTAACGAGATGAAGAGTAACAAAAGAAGAAGCGAGAAGTTGATGTGGCCACTACTGGAGCGAGAACTACAGGCCAGGGTCATTCGCCAGACGGAGGACCTCTGCACACCGTCGAGCATCACGCGCTCAAGGAAGATGCGGGCGCACCTACTGGAACCCCGTCCACGTGCGACACCGGTTCCTCGTCCGGGAAGAAGAGGTTGAGTGCCGATGGTGATGGCGATGATGAGGAGCCCATCTGGGAACTGTCCCTTAGCTCCATCTACGGATATTTTAAATTTTTAAAAAATCTGCTGCTTTTTCCAGCGCGTGGTATGCCACCGTCCTCATTTTCTCCCAGCAGGGCGGCGGCTGGTGTGCCGTGAATGCGTGAGGAAGTTATCTGCGGGAGTGGCCCGAGCACGCCCGTCGAAGCCGCACGGTTGACACCATCAAACAACGAAGAAGCGATCTGGGCTCCGGCAGCAAGGAGGGCCACGCCGGCCGCGCGAATCGACTGGGCCACACCATCTCCAGCCCGGCCTTCCATCATCGGCTCCACGACTTCCACAGGGCGCCCCCCAAACTAGGCCTCCACAACTGGGATGAAGACCGAATCTCCCGCTTCATACCGTACAACTCCCTCTCAACGAGCCAGCGTCGCTCCTATGCGCCTCCCTCACCAGCAAGGACTTGGGCCACACCATCTCAAACCTCGCCTTCCGTCGCCGGCTCCGCACACAGCCAGCTGTTGACTCGATTATCTGATCGATTCGAGGAAGCGGGAAGTTATCCTTGGGACAGTGCTTGTTCAGAGACGTGTAGTCGAGGATTCAGTGTTTTTCTTTGGGACGAGCACTGGGTTTGCTAACCAAGTGGAAATCTTGATCTCCCAGATGAAGTTAGCTCGATCGATTTCCTCTCTGACTGCCAGGCGCTTGGGCTCGGAGAGGCGGCGAGTCATTTGCTTGACGGGCTTGGAATCTGGGTACACTTCTAATGAGCGCTCGGCAAACTCTCTGGGAATTCCGGGCATATTTGCTGGCTGCCAGGAAAAAATTTCCTAGTACTCATGGAGCAGTTCCATGAGTACACAACCAGCTGTTGAGTCGATTATCTGATCGATTCGAGGAAGCGGGAAGTTATCCTTGGGACAGTGCTTGTTCAGAGACGTGTAGTCGAGGATTCAGTGTTTTTCTTTGGGACGAGCACTGGGTTTGCTAACCAAGTGGAAATCTTGATCTCCCAGATGAAGTTTGCTCGATCGATTTCCTCTCTGACTGCCAGGCGCTTGGGCTCGGAGAGGCGGCGAGTCATTTGCTTGACGGGCTTGGAATCTGGGTACACTTCTAATGAGCGCTCGGCAAACTCTCTGGGAATTCCGGGCATATTTGCTGGCTGCCAGGTAAAAATTTCCTAGTACTCATGGAGCAGTTCCAAATGAGAATGTCATCTATAAACACCACGACAAACTGGTCCAGGTATTCCATGAACACCTTATTCATGAGATTCATGAAGTAGGCAGGGGCGTTGGTCAGACCATAAGACATTATGGTGTACTCATACAACCCGTAACGAGTGGTGAAAGCGGTCTTGGGAATATCTGTCTCACGGACCTTCAATTGGTGATAACCCGTTCGAAGATCAATCTTTGAGAATATTCTGGCCCCATTTAACTGGTCAAACAGGTCTTCTATTTTGGGCAACGGGTACTTGTTCTTGATGGTCACATCATTCAACCTGCGGTAATCCACACATAAACGATAGGGTTAGGGGCCGACTGTAATTCACATCGTAGATGGCTATTAACCTTGGTGTTCTTGTGTGCTTGGGCAACACCACCAACAGGTACATGCGTCCGGCCAGCACCACCCCGCCCTCAGGTACATGCGTCTGGCCTTCCTCCTCTTTGATCACCACGTTCGGAAATAATACGAACCGAGTGATTTCAGAATACACTTTGTCTATCTCATCTGCATGCGTAATTAACCTGAAAGTTGTAAGCCCGTGAGGAAATTCCCACAGCAGCACCAACAGGTTCGCAACTGGAGCCGAACCTCCAGGCCTCCAGATCGGGGCCACTCCGACCACTACTGGCCTCTGAGATGTGGCACGCGCCAAAACCAAGCGGCGCAAGACGGCGAGCGCGATTAAGAAGAGGGGGGAGCAGGAGCGGCTCGACGCCGAGGAGGCTGACTACCGTAGTGTCTGGGAACAAGGCGGGTTCTTTCTCATTCTCTTTTTTTGTTGTTGGATTGAGGCCGAGATACCAGAGGAGGAGCTCCCTCCGAAGGCGGGGCTGGTCAGGGAGGCGCGTAGGAGGCACGCAGGCTCGTCGGGAGGGAGGCGGAGGAAGATCTCTTCGACGAGCTCGTTCGGGAGCGCCACCGCCGGCGTCGCGCACTGTGCTGTCTCAATGCTGCTCGATCCAAACCGCACCACCACCTACCTGAATCTTCTCACGCGCTCAAGGAAGATGCGGGCGCACCTACTGGAACCCCGACTTCTACTCATGCGCTTCTCACTCCACACTCCACAGTGTTCCACTCCACTGCCAAGTTCCAACAAGACCGTGTTCCCCTCAATCTCACGCAGGTGGAGCTGCTCCTGCTTGCCGGAGCACCACCGTCTTGCTCCCGCACGCAGGTGAGCGAAATGGGACAATCTTGGCTTGCGCAATGCGCTCTCGTCAGTTTTTTATTTACTGTTTCCAGAAAATCTCCTTTATTGTATTTGCATGCATGTTTCAATCTCGTAACAGTTTGTGCTTGCGCCGAATCTGGTGCTCAATCCATATTCTTTCGTCCATCTCATTGAGAAAATGATTAATCTGCTGCTGTTGTTCTATTTTTAGTTTCTCGGGAAGCTGACCCGACGGAGAACCCACCGCCGTCGCTGGACCATCGCTGATCCAAATTGCCTGGCCTTAGCTACTGCCTGTGAGGCTGTGACCTGCCTGAGGTTTGTTTGGTTGCTAGCCTGAGAAATCTGCCCGTGCAATGCCTCAGATTCTCTCCTACTCCATCTCATCGTGCCTCTCCTATTCCATCAGAGGAGAAAAACCAAGAAATCGATCCATGAAGGGGGTGGCTGCCGACGGGGAACTACTCGAGCGTGCAGATCCGGTGGCCGGCTACTTCAAGATCTACTGAAATTTTGAAGCATTTCTCTACTCGTGTTCCGGTCAATTTGGCTCATTGCAACTTTTTCCTCCTCCGATTCCATCCTTTTCTAGCTCCCCGTGACTGTGTGGTAAATCTTGTTTCGGAGTACACAATCCCTTGTTCTTTCTTCTTTTTCCTCTCTCTCTTTTCTTTTTTCAAACGAGAGATGAATCTGTAGTGCTAGTCCTCGGTAAAAACAAGTATTGTTGAAAAATAATTGCTGAACTGTAGGCTTTTCCATCGTTCGGTCTTACATTAGTCTAATATAATTTACATTTTTTGCTTTGGTTCTGGTTCTTGTGGGAACGAAGGATATGAAATAATCATGTTCATATTCTTTTACTCAGATGGATCTATGTGCATGCATGTTTCAATCTCGTAACAGTTTGTTCTTGCGCCGAATCTGGTGCTCAACTCCATGCCGAACTGGGAGGCTGGGAGAGCCAAGCGGGGAGTGTGCTGTGACTGCGAGCTTGCCTATTTTTTTTTACGACCTGAGAGCTTGCCTGTCAGCCTTTGCGTACTGGAGACGAGAACATAACTCCTCTTTTTTTTGCCGCTGTGGCTCCCCCCCCCCCCCCCCGCCGCTGGATATCGAGACATTTTCTTCCCTGCTTCTTTTTGCCGTTCTGGCTTGCCCTCCCGCCCGCCGATGGACCTGCTGTTGTTTGTCCTTCTTCCCGTCTGCCCCCTTTTTGTCCGGGCTTCCCGCCGCCGGCCTGTCGCCCCCATCCATGGACCCGTCGCCCCGTCCATGGAGGCGTCAAGCTAGTAGGGGTACCCCCGGTAACACTCTTCGCCTTCTCTTCGTTACCCGGCACTAATTTCATTATCACGTGCATGCGTGCACATACCAATTTTAGACCGGCAGCCACTGAGCTCAGAGCTTCATGCAGTCCAGCTACAGCTAGCCTGCACAATCTAGAGTGCTCTATTCACCTTTACGTGCTAAGGAAATAAAAACTGGACAGATAAATAAAAGACCATGCCGGCCCTTATGGCTGATTGTGACGCCTGGCGACACGGCGTTCTCGGAGGATATTCCGCTCTGCCTCTTATCCAGTCCACTCCTCGATCGTAAGAACTTGGAGGCCGTGAGCACCTCGATCGTGGGCGTCGCTCCACTCCCCAGTGCACAGTGCAGGTACTTAAATCAGCCTAGCTCCTGATGTTGGGAATGTCCGAAATGGATCAACATCGGTGGTAGCTGCGAGTGTCCTGGGTTCATTGGGAGGCATACAAAATTAGGTTCTTGGGTGTTAGTTCAGCATTCAGCAAGAGCACAAGGCATCATCAGCAGCAGCAAGAGGCACCAGCCTCTTCTTCTTTTAAATTCTACTACCAGCTGCTTGAGGACTGCCTCTGTGTCAGTAAAGGTTTCCGCGAACTACTACCCCCAGTACAAAGAAGAAAAGTAAGGCATCGATCAAGACAAAATACAAGTCAGATCAAAATTCCAAGAAGAAGAAGCGATTGGGAAAACTACTGCTCCGTTAAGGAAAGGATTGCATCACTGGAAATTCACATATAAAATTGAAGCTTAAATATGCAATTATGCAATTATTTTGTACTACGGTTGGCCACCTTACACGCATACAAGGAAGGAGACTAGATCCATGGAGTACAAGTGACAATTGTCTGGTCGGTACAGTTTAAGAGACAATTGTCTAGTCTAGTTTTGAGATTCCTTGGACTCTCTAATCCTTTGCCTCGAACTTGCCGCCCCGTTGCCGGGACAAGCTGCAGAACTTGGGCTAGACATCATCGTCGGTCGGCTCGACCGGGAACTGCATCAACGAGGATACACCGTCGCCGTCGTCCATAGGAGCGGGAAGCTTTGAAGTTTGTTTTGGTTGTCCGGCCGCGTATCTTGACAACTGAAGTACCTCCTCCCCGGGAAGTCACACCACGAAATGAATATTCCGGCCTTCTCATCGCAAAGGCAGTTCACGTCTTCCTTGTGGTCCAATGGATTGTGGTGGTAGGGTACTGGCGACGGCCTTCTGAATGCCCTCACTGGGGACGACCGTGGCTGGAAGGACGCCGGGACGACCGTGGATGGAAGGACACCGGGGAACAGCTCTCCCTCTCCCCGCGACCACGGCTTCCTGATATGGCTCTTTGTAGTTACTGCAGAAAGAGGAACCTTAACTGAAGGTTCAGGAACCCTGCACCTAAAATTTGTGCAACCGAGATTGCAAAGAAATCCCCCAATTCAGCGCCACTGGCAAATCACCGAGATTGGGCCAATCTATCGCGAAAGGGCGGGAGGAACCCTAACTGAAGGTTCAGGAACCCTTCACCCTGCACATAAAATTTGTGCAACCGAGATTGCAAAGAAATCCCCTAATTCTGTATTCAGTGCCTTAGCAATGGATGGCATGTCAAATGGAGTTGAACTCAAAACTCAGAATGGTGCATCAGTTTCAGCAGTATCAGCCACAAAGCTGGGTAGATTTCTTTGTGTTATTAGTCATATATATAGCACTTAATCATTTGGTTTAGAGTGCAGCAAGTACTCTTTGTGCTGACACTCTATGATCAACATAAATCTTCAGGTGTTGAGGAAAGGAAGTTGGGGAGGAGGAAGAGGAACCTAGCTCCTATTGGACACGCATTGCATTAAACCAGCCAGCGTCTTCCCGAGGTGGCGAGGAAGAAGAGGGAGGAGCAGGAGTGTCTCGATGCGAAGGAGGCCGCCGACTACCGCCGTGTCTGGGACCTGGTCATCTGCCCGGCTCTGTCCCTCCTCGAGGTACATATCCCAGAGAAGCACAGGGTTCTCTACCCCCACCAGCGCCGGGGGAAGAGATGAAGCTGTCTGGTCCATGTTCCCCTCGTCATCAGCCTGAGGACATGTTACAACTAATTGATGCTTCCAGGTTTATATGTGAGGAGGAAGAGGAACCTAGCTCCTATTGGACCCGCATTGCATTAAACCAGCCAGCGCCTTCCCGAGGTGGCGAGGAAGAAGATGGAGGAGCAGGAGCAGCTCTACGCGGAGGAGGCCGCCGATTACCGCCGTGTCTAGGACCTAGGTTTGTCCTACACCCTGAAGTTCAAAACCAAAAATCACTTGACACCTGCACCTCTATTTTTGCAAGGAAAAAATGAGTGAATAAATCAGAAAAAACAAACACAGAAAAAACAGGAAGAAAACTCTCCGAAAAACACTAGAAGAAAGGCGTAAATGGGCCCGGTCCAACCCATGAAACACGCGAGCGCGCTGTATTAAGTCGCGCAAATCCCCGCCGGCGACAGAGACCAAATCGACCTTTGCGGCGGCGGGGAGCAGCAGCGGCCAGCGGCCGACGGTGTTGGGAGAGTTCTGGCCGAACTGGGTGTCGAGCAGGGCTAGGGGCGACGGGCAAGCAAGGGGCGGCGGCGGACCGGGCATCAACAACTCGCGACAAAAGGCGCCGGCGGTTGCACGGCGAGCATGCGGCTGTCCCGCCTATCTAGGGCTCGAGGCGGCCAGGCCGGAGGCGGCGCTAGTCAGTCTAGTCTACGCATGGGCGTATACTGCAGAATTCTGTGAAAAAATTGAAGGTATGTGAACCATCACGTTACCTTTCGCTTTGTAGTACATCTTATTTTTGCCCAGCTTTATTAATAAAAATGGACAATTCGATTTCTTGTAAAGAGAAAGTCAATGCTCCTATTAGTTCCTCATAAAAAATATTTCTGGGGGCAACGCAATTCCAACCGATCGATAATTTGTGTAGCAAGAGCATTAGGCCAGATGGAGAATAAGAAGATGGATAAGATAAGAATCAATGATTTATCAGCTCACATCTAGCCAGCGATGGAAAGCCTGTGTGCAGCATTCTCGTCCTCCTCCTAAACGGCGCTTTATGACTTTGACTCCGAGCAGACTTTGCTCGCTTGTCTTTCTCCGAGCAAAACAACTAAGCAAGAGGTGACCCCTCCCTCTCCCTCGGGATGTCTTACTTCTCAGCACAGTCGGATCCGTGCCATGGGTTTCCTCGCCGTCGCCGAGCTCCCCAGCTATCATTTTTGTCACTCCCCTAGCTGGACTTGCCTTGTGAGAAAGCTTGATCTCCTTCCCTCCGACATCTTGTACATTATCTTTCTACTTCCGGCGGTGGCCTCCATCTCCTAGCTGCATATCATGCGTGTAGCCTGCCAATCGACATACCAACTGGATGTGGAACTGGCAAGAGCTTCATCGACCATGCATACGCATGGGATAAGGACAATGGCCATTGTTAGGTAGGTTTATGTGGCTATCTGTGTTTGAATTGTGGTTAAACCAAAGGTCCGAAGTATCTGCCCAGCTGCGGCTGTTCAAATTTCTTTGATAATCCCGTATATGACATGCATGCCACCATGCGAAACAAATTTGGGCTAATTTGAAGAAGGTCGAAAAAATCACAAACTTACGAAAGGGCCGTTTGGTCTCACCCAAGCCACTTTTTGTAAGCAAGTGATTTTTTTGACCTTCTCCGAATTAACTCAAATTTTACATACATGATCTCCTCTTTTACATCAAACATGAACAAACTGGGAGTCATCTACCCTGAGCTGATAACTCTCATCGGCCTGATATCGTTCATGCTCTCTCGCGATGCCGTGTGGACCTGCGTCCTTGCCATGCGCTTCTATTGATGGACTGGAGGACGGGCACATTCAGCTACGAACTTGTTGAGATTCAACGAGGTACTACAAATTCTAAACATTTAATTTTTGTGTGAAACCCTCGCATTCTCTCTATGTTTGTGTAAGAGATCGTGTATCATCATCATCTGCTTCCATAGTCATTAATACCTGACGAATCTCAAAGGTCTGAAGATTAGAGGAGTCCATGAACACTTCAAGAGCATGGATAAGATCATTGCCTGTAAAACCAATATTCTGAAGTTTGCGATTGATATCGCCCATGCGGGAGGAGGCGAGCGATCAAAGGGATTCAGGGAGCTCTGGTGTCGTGGTACAAGATCGAGGAGATGCCATCTCATTGGTCATGCTACCTCCAACTGGTGGGGACGAAATTCCTAGGGGTGGGGACGAAATTCATCGCGGTGGGGACGAAAATCCTCAAGATGACAACGAAATTCCTCGATTCTAGCCTGAGAAATTCCTGAGGTTTGTTTGGTTGCTAGCCTGAGAAATCTGCCCGTGCAATGCCTCAGATTCTCTCCTACTCCATCTCATCGTGCCTCTCCTATTCCATCAGAGGAGAAAAACCAAGAAATCGATCCATGAAGGGGGTGGCTGCCGACGGGGAACTACTCGAGCGTGCAGATCCGGTGGCCGGCTACTTCAAGATCTACTGAAATTTTGAAGCATTGCTCTACTCGTGTTCCGGTCAAGTTGGCTCATTGCAACTTTTTCCTCCTCCGATTCCATCCTTTTCTAGCTCCCCGTGACTGTGTGGTAAATCTTGTTTCGGAGTACACAATCCCTTGTTCTTTCTTCTTTTTCCTCTCTCTCTTTTCTTTTTTCAAACGAGAGATGAATCTGTAGTGCTAGTCCTCGGTAAAAACAAGTAATTGTTGAAAAATAAGTTGCTGAACTTGTAGGCTTTTCCATCGTTCGGTCTTACATTAGTCTAATATAATTTACATTTTTTGCTTTGGTTCTGGTTCTTGTGGGAACGAAGGATCTGAAATAATCATGTTCATATTTCTTTTACTCAGATGGATCTATGTGCATGCATGTTTCAATCTCGTAACAGTTTGTTCTTGCGCCGAATCTGGTGCTCAATCCATGCCGAACTGGGAGGCTGGGAGAGCCAAGCGGGGAGTGTGCTGTGACTGCGAGCTTGCCTATTTTTTTTGACGACCTGAGAGCTTGCCTGTCAGCCTTTGCGTACTGGAGACGAGAACATAACTCCTCTTTTTTTTTGCCGCTGTGGGCTCCCCCCCCCCCCGCCGCTGGAATCGGAGACATTTTCTTCCCTGCTTCTTTTTGCCGTTCTGGGCTTGCCCTCCCGCCCGCCGATGGACCTGCTGTTGTTTGTCCTTCTTCCCGTCTGCCCCCTTTTTGTCCGGCTTCCCGCCGGCCTGTCGCCCCCATCCATGGACCCGTCGCCCCCGTCCATGGAGGCGTCAAGCTAGTAGGGGTACCCCCGGTACACTCTTCGCCTTCTTCTTCGTTTTACCGGCACTAATTTCATTATCACGTGCATGCGTGCACATACCAATTTAGACCGGCAGCCACTGAGCTCAGAGCTTCATGCAGTCCAGCTACAGCTAGCCTGCACAATCTAGAGTGCTCTATTCACCTTACGTGCTAAGGAAATAAAAACTGGACAGATAAATAAAAGACCATGCCGGCCCTTTGGCTGATTGTGACGCCTGGCGACACGGCATTCTCGGAGGATATTCCGCTCTGCCTCTTATCCAGTCCACTCCTCGATCGTAAGAACTTGGAGGCCGGAGCACCTCGATCGTGGGCGTCGCTCCTCTCCCCAGTGCACAGTGCAGGTACTTAAATCAGCCTAGCTCCTGATGTTGGGAATGTCCGAAATGGATCAGCATCGGTGGTAGCTGCGAGTGTCTGGGTTCATTGGGAGGCATACAAAATTAGGTTCTGGGTGTTAGTTCAGCATTCAGCAAGATCACAAGGCATCATCAGCAGCAGCAAGAGGCACCAGCCTCTTCTTCTTTTAAATTCTACTACCAGCTGCTTGAGGACTGCCTCTGTGTCAGTAAAGGTTTCCGCGAACTACTACCCCCAGTACAAAGAAGAAAAGTAAGGCATCGATCAAGACAAAATACAAGTCAGATCAAAATTCCAAGAAGAAGAAGCGATTGGGAAAACTACTGCTCCGTTAAGGAAAGGATTGCATCACTGGAAATTCACATATAAAATTGAAGCTTAAATATGCAATTATGCAATTATTTTGTACTACGGTTGGCCACCTTACACGCATACAAGGAAGGAGACTAGATCCATGGAGTACAAGTGACAATTGTCTGGTCGGTACAGTTTAAGAGACAATTGTTTAGTCTAGTTTTGAGATTCCTTGGACTCTCTAATCTTTGCCTCGAACTTGCCGCCCCGTTGCCGGGACAAGCTGCAGAACTTGGGCTAGACATCATCGTCGGTCGGCTCGACCGGGAACTGCATCAACGAGGATACACCGTCGCCGTCGTCCATAGGAGCGGGAAGCTTTGAAGTTTGTTTTGGTTGTCCGGCCGCGTATCTTGACAACTGAAGTACCTCCTCCCCGGGAAGTCACACCACGAAATGAATATTCCGGCCTTCTCATCGCAAAGGCAGTTCACGTCTTCCTTGTGGTCCAATGGATTGTGGTGGTAGGGTACTGGCGACGGCCTTCTGAATGCCCTCACTGGGGACGACCGTGGCTGGAAGGACGCCGGGGACGACCGTGGATGGAAGGACACCGGGGAACAGCTCTCCCTCTCCCGCGACCACGGCTTCCTGATATGGCTCTTTGTAGTTACTGCAGAAAGAGGAACCTTAACTGAAGGTTCAGGAACCCTGCACCTAAAATTTGTGCAACCGAGATTGCAAAGAAATCCCCCAATTCAGCGCCACTGGCAAATCACCGAGATTGGGCCAATCTATCGCGAAAGGGTGGGAGGAACCCTAACTGAAGGTTCAGGAACCCTTCACCCTGCACATAAAATTTGTGCAACCGAGATTGCAAAGAAATCCCCTAATTCTGTATTCAGTGCCTTAGCAATGGATGGCATGTCAAATGGAGTTGAACTCAAAACTCAGAATGGTGCATCAGTTTCAGCAGTATCAGCCACAAAGCTGGGTAGATTTCTTTGTGTTATTAGTCATATATATAGCACTTAATCATTTGGTTTAGAGTGCAGCAAGTACTCTTTGTGCTGACACTCTATGATCAACATAAATCTTCAGGTGTTGAGGAAAGGAAGTTGGGGAGGAGGAAGAGGAACCTAGCTCCTATTGGACACGCATTGCATTAAACCAGCCAGCGTCTTCCCGAGGTGGCGAGGAAGAAGAGGGAGGAGCAGGAGTGTCTCGATGCGAAGGAGGCCGCCGACTACCGCCGTGTCTGGGACCTGGTCATCTGCCCGGCTCTGTCCCTCCTCGAGGTACATATCCCAGAGAAGCACAGGGTTCTCTACCCCCACCAGCGCCGGGGGAAGAGATGAAGCTGTCTGGTCCATGTTCCCCTCGTCATCAGCCTGAGGACATGTTACAACTAATTGATGCTTCCAGGTTTATATGTGAGGAGGAAGAGGAACCTAGCTCCTATTGGACCCGCATTGCATTAAACCAGCCAGCGCCTTCCCGAGGTGGCGAGGAAGAAGATGGAGGAGCAGGAGCAGCTCTACGCGGAGGAGGCCGCCGATTACCGCCGTGTCTAGGACCTAGGTTTGTCCTACACCCTGAAGTTCAAAACCAAAAATCACTTGACACCTGCACCTCTATTTTTGCAAGGAAAAAATGAGTGAATAAATCAGAAAAAACAAACACGGAAAAAACAGGAAGAAAACTCTCCGAAAAACACTAGAAGAAAGGCGTAAATGGGCCCGGTCCAACCCATGAAACACGCGAGCGCGCTGTATTAAGTCGCGCAAATCCCCGCCGGCGACAGAGACCAAATCGACCTTTGCGGCGGCGGGGAGCAGCAGCGGCCAGCGGCCGACGGTGTTGGGAGAGTTCTGGCCGAACTGGGTGTCGAGCAGGGCTAGGGGCGACGGGCAAGCAAGGGGCGGCGGCGGACCGGGCATCAACAACTCGCGACAAAAGGCGCCGGCGGTTGCACGGCGAGCATGCGGCTGTCCCGCCTATCTAGGGCTCGAGGCGGCCAGGCCGGAGGCGGCGCTAGTCAGTCTAGTCTACGCATGGGCGTATACTGCAGAATTCTGTGAAAAAATTGAAGGTATGTGAACCATCACGTTACCTTTCGCTTTGTAGTACATCTTATTTTTGCCCAGCTTTATTAATAAAAATGGACAATTCGATTTCTTGTAAAGAGAAAGTCAATGCTCCTATTAGTTCCTCATAAAAAATATTTCTGGGGGCAACGCAATTCCAACCGATCGATAATTTGTGTAGCAAGAGCATTAGGCCAGATGGAGAATAAGAAGATGGATAAGATAAGAATCAATGATTTATCAGCTCACATCTAGCCAGCGATGGAAAGCCTGTGTGCAGCATTCTCGTCCTCCTCCTAAACGGCGCTTTATGACTTTGACTCCGAGCAGACTTTGCTCGCTTGTCTTTCTCCGAGCAAAACAACTAAGCAAGAGGTGACCCCTCCCTCTCCCTCGGGATGTCTTACTTCTCAGCACAGTCGGATCCGTGCCATGGGTTTCCTCGCCGTCGCCGAGCTCCCCAGCTATCATTTTTGTCACTCCCCTAGCTGGACTTGCCTTGTGAGAAAGCTTGATCTCCTTCCCTCCGACATCTTGTACATTATCTTTCTACTTCCGGCGGTGGCCTCCATCTCCTAGCTGCATATCATGCGTGTAGCCTGCCAATCGACATACCAACTGGATGTGGAACTGGCAAGAGCTTCATCGACCATGCATACGCATGGGATAAGGACAATGGCCATTGTTAGGTAGGTTTATGTGGCTATCTGTGTTTGAATTGTGGTTAAACCAAAGGTCCGAAGTATCTGCCCAGCTGCGGCTGTTCAAATTTCTTTGATAATCCCGTATATGACATGCATGCCACCATGCGAAACAAATTTGGGCTAATTTGAAGAAGGTCGAAAAAATCACAAACTTACGAAAGGGCCGTTTGGTCTCACCCAAGCCACTTTTTGTAAGCAAGTGATTTTTTTGACCTTCTCCGAATTAACTCAAATTTTACATACATGATCTCCTCTTTTACATCAAACATGAACAAACTGGGAGTCATCTACCCTGAGCTGATAACTCTCATCGGCCTGATATCGTTCATGCTCTCTCGCGATGCCGTGTGGACCTGCGTCCTTGCCATGCGCTTCTATTGATGGACTGGAGGACGGGCACATTCAGCTACGAACTTGTTGAGATTCAACGAGGTACTACAAATTCTAAACATTTAATTTTTGTGTGAAACCCTCGCATTCTCTCTATGTTTGTGTAAGAGATCGTGTATCATCATCATCTGCTTCCATAGTCATTAATACCTGACGAATCTCAAAGGTCTGAAGATTAGAGGAGTCCATGAACACTTCAAGAGCATGGATAAGATCATTGCCTGTAAAACCAATATTCTGAAGTTTGCGATTGATATCGCCCATGCGGGAGGAGGCGAGCGATCAAAGGGATTCAGGGAGCTCTGGTGTCGTGGTACAAGATCGAGGAGATGCCATCTCATTGGTCATGCTACCTCCAACTGGTGGGGACGAAATTCCTAGGGGTGGGGACGAAATTCATCGCGGTGGGGACGAAAATCCTCAAGATGACAACGAAATTCCTCGATTCTAGCCTGAGAAATTCCTGAGGTTTGTTTGGTTGCTAGCCTGAGAAATCTGCCCGTGCAATGCCTCAGATTCTCTCCTATTCCATCTCATCGTGCCTCTCCTATTCCATCAGAGGAGAAAAACCAAGAAATCGATCCATGAAGGGGGTGGCTGCCGACGGGGAACTACTCGAGCGTGCAGATCCGGTGGCCGGCTACTTCAAGATCTACTGAAATTTTGAAGCATTGCTCTACTCGTGTTCTGGTCAAGTTGGCTCATTGCAACTTTTTCCTCCTCCGATTCCATCCTTTTCTAGCTCCCCGTGACTGTGTGGTAAATCTTGTTTCGGAGTACACAATCCCTTGTTCTTTCTTCTTTTTCCTCTCTCTCTTTTCTTTTTTCAAACTTGAGATGAATCTGTAGTGCTAGTCCTCGGTAAAAACAAGTAATTGTTGAAAAATAAGTTGCTGAATTTGTAGGCTTTTCCATGGTTCGGTCTTACATTAGTCTAATATAATTTATATTTTTTGCTTTGGTTCTGGTTCTTGTGGGAACGAAGGATCTGAAATAATCATGTTCATATTTCTTTTACTCAGATGGATCTATTTGCATGCATGTTTCAATCTCGTAACAGTTTGTTCTTGCGCCGAATCTGGTGCTCAATCCATGCCGAACTGGGAGGCTGGGAGAGCCAAGCGGGGAGTGTTCTGTGACTGCGAGCTTGCCTATTTTTTTTTGACGACCTGAGAGCTTGCCTGTCAGCCTTTGCGTACTGGAGACGAGAACATAACTCCTCTTGTTTTTTGCCGCTGTGGCCTTTCCCCCCGCCCCCTCCCCCCCGCCCGCCGCTGGAATCGGAGACATTTTCTTCCCTGCTTCTTTTTGCCGTTCTGGGCTTGCCCCCCCCGCCCGCCGATGGACCTGCTGTTGTTTGTCCTTCTTCCCGTCTGCCCCCTTTTTGTCCGGCTTCCCGCCGGCCTGTCGCCCCCATCCATGGACCCGTCGCCCCCATCCATGGAGGCGTCAAGCTAGTAGGGGTACCCCCGGTACAACAGCAAAGACACCAGTACTTCTGACTGGAAAAAGGAAGACTAGGAAGCCGCGCCGTCACCGGGAGGTTTCGACCTGACGCCGGCAGAGCGGCACCAGGTGGAGGAGGTACAATACTCGTGGACAGCCACGACAACATAGGGTAGGTGGCCACAAATGCCAGATAGACATAATGAAAAGGAGCACAGTATCGATCCCTCATAGTGATGAGGAGAGCGCGGATCCTGTCAACCGCTTCCCCTACCGTTGCCCCGGGTGTTCACTTTTGTTTTCATTTCTGTCGTTGTTTCTTCTGGTTTACTTCTTTTTTGTTGGGCAAGAGAGATATACAGGCCCAGAGCAATTTGGTCAGTACGATCGGGAATCTTTTTTTTTACGACCTGAGAGCTTGCCTGTCAGCCTGTGCGTACTGGAGACGAGAAGACGACGGAGGAGGCACGCGTGCCAAATACAACCGACTACTACATAACCTTGCTAGGCTACCCTCCTCGTTAGCCATCCGGGCGTGCATACGATTCTAGGCCATTTAATCGATTCTAGGCCATTGGATCGTGTGAACAGTGTTTGTTTTCACCCTTTTTCACTTCTTGCTTGCTTAAAAAGGAATCGCGAATGTAACCAAATTATTTCTCCCTGGTTAAAAAATATAAGCAAGCTAAAAAATAAATAATATCCAGTGTATGTTTCTTACCCTAGTGGTGCGTGCCTCCTCCTCCTGAGCCGCGCGTCCCCCTTCCGCCATTGCCCATTGACAGGTCCGTGCCGCCAGAAGTCGCCGATGCATAGTCACCTCCTGTACAGCGGACACATTCCTCCTCCGCTCATCGCCGATGCGCGAACTCTCTAATCCGCCGGCGCTAAAATCCGGGGATAGAATGGTACAGCAGAAAACGAAGCTTGGTAGGAGGAGGACTTCGGGAGCGGCGGTTCCGGCGATAAGATCGATCTAGGTACAGCAGAAAACGAAGCTTGGTAGGAGGAGGACTTCGGGCACGGCGGTTCCGGCGATGACATCGATCTACTGTTTTCGAGACGATGGGGGACTGTCGGACTGGGAGGCTAGGAGAGCCGAGCGGGGAGTGTGCTGCGACTGCGAGCTTGTCTATCTTTTTTTCTTTGATGACCTGAGGGCTTGCCTGTCAGCCTGTGCGTACTGGAGACGAGAAGACGACGGAGGAGGCACGCGTGCCAAATACAACCAATTACTACATAACCTTGCTAGGCTACCCTCCTCGTTAGCCATCCAGGCGTGCATACGATACTAGGCCATTGGATCGATTCTAGGCCATTGGATCGTGTGAACAGTGTTTGTTTTCACCCCACCGGTGATTTTCTGCCATTGGATGCGGTAGTTTTCTTTTTCACTTCTTGCTTGCCTGAAAAGGAATCGCGAATGTAACCAAATTATTTCTCCCTGGTTAATATAAGCAAGTTAAAAAATAAATAACATTCAGTGTATGTTTCTTACCCTAGTGGTGCGCGTCTCCTCCTCCTGAGCCGCGCGTCCCCCTTCCGCCATTGCCCATTGACAGGTCCGCACCGCCAGAAGTCGCCGATGCATAGTCACCTCCTGTACAGCGGACACATTCCTCCTCCACTCATCGCCGATGCGCGAACTCTCCAATCCGCCGCCGCTGAAATTCGAGACGATGGGGGACTGCCGAACTGGGAGGCTGGGAGAGCCAAGCGGGGAGTGTGCTGTGACTGCGACCTTGCCTGTCAGCCTTTGCGTACTAGAGACGAGAAGACGACAGAGGAGGCACGCGTGCCTAATACAACCGATTACTACATAACCTTGCTAGGCTACCCTCCACAGCCATATGGGCGTGCACGCGATTCTAGGCCATTGGATCGTGTGAACAGTGTTCGTTTTCACCCCACCGGTGGGTTTTTTTTTGCGGGCCAGCCCAGGTACGAACATCTAAAATATCAGTAAATGAAGCCGTAACTCTCAGCTAACTTTTATTGACTTCTACTCATGCGCTTCTCACTCCACACTCCACAGTGTTCCACTCCACTGCCAAGTTCCAACGAGACCGTGTTCCCCTCAATCTCACGCAGGTGGAGCTGCTCCTGCTTGCCGGAGTACCACCGTCTTGCTCCCGCACGCAGGTGAGCGAAATGGGACAATCTTGGCTTGCGCAATGCGCTTTCGTCGGTTTTTTATTTACTGTTTCCAGAAAATCTCCTTTATTGTATTTGCATGCATGTTTCAATCTCGTAACAGTTTGTTCTTGCGCCGAATCTGGTGCTCAATCCATCTTCTTCCGTCCATCTCATTGAGAAAATGATTAATATGCTGCTGCTGTTCTATTTTTAGTTTCTCGGGAAGCTGACCCGACGGAGAACCCACCGCCGTCGCTGGACCATCGCTGATCCAAATTGCCTGGCCTTAGCTACTGCCTGTGAGGCTGTGACCTGCCTGAGGCTCTCAGCTAACTTTTAGTTCTCACTCCACACTCCACATTGTTCCACTCCACTGCCAAGTTCCAACGAGACCGTGTTCCCCTCAATCTCACGTAGGTGGAGCAGCTCCTGCTTGCCGGAGCACCACCGTCTTGCTCCCGCACGCAGGTGAGCGAAATGGGACAATCTTGGCTTGCGCAATGCGCTCTCGTCAGTTTTTTATTTACTGTTTCCAGAAAATCTCCTTTATTGTATTTGCATGCATGTTTCAATCTCGTAACAGTTTGTTCTTGCGCCGAATCTGGTGCTCAATCCATCTTCTTCCATCCATCTCATTGAGAAAATGATTAATCTGCTGCTGCTGCTGTTCTATTTTTAGTTTCTCGGGAAGCTGACCCGACGGAGAACCCACCGCCGTCGCTGGACCATCGCTGATCCAAATTGCCTGGCCTTAGCTACTGCCTGTGAGGCTATGACCTGCCTGAGGTTTGTGTAACATCCCAAAGTTTGCTACTTTAAGGTGTGTGGTGTGTGTTCATCTCATACATGCATCAAACAAAATTCAAATCATGTTTGAACCAATTTAAAACTTGAATTCAAATGGTTTGAGAAAATTTCCAGCAGATAGTACTTAAAATGGGTTTCAAAATCTTGTTCTGAAAAGTATTCCAATTTCACCAAAGCAATACATGGTGAGGTTGGAAATTTCATAAGCTTTCCAAAAATAATTTTTGCCAAATTTTATCCTTTCAAAAAGGCCCCCAAAACTTCTGTTTCTGTTCTGTTTTTAAATAGAAAAGGGCCTCTTCGTAAATTTTCCGGGTTCCAGGGGGTTTTCGCAAAAGTTCAGTTTTAACTTCTTCTTCTACCTCCTGCCAGTAGGAGAGCCGGCCGCCCACGACGCCTCTCCACGTCCTGCTTCACTCTCCGGCGCGGATAAGATGCACGGAGTCGTCTTCATCTCGCCCTCACCCTCCTCACACGCGTCCTCGGGCCTCTCTTCCTCTCTCTGTATTTCCCCGCCGAGGACCAAACCCTAACCGCCCGGCCGCCGCTTGCCGCCGTCGTTACCGGCCACGGCTCGGCGAAAAGAAGAGCCCACGAGCTCCGCCATGGCCTCCTGCCCCTCCACAACCACCCTCGCTTGCCGGAACCCCAGGGAATGACCGAATTGGTGCGCCTCCTCCAACTCCGGCCGGTGGCCGCCTCGGTCAATTCCGGCGCCATCGACGCCTCTCCGGCCTCAACGACGCCACCTCTACATTCCTGGTGAGCCACTGATCGTCGTGGCATCTTTAGTTTTGTGAATCGCGTCCATTTCCGTCAAGCTCACCAAGCTCCGCCGTCCATCGCCGCACATGCCGTCGCCGGCGCCGCTCCGGCGACCAAAAACCAGCGGCGCCGCCACCACTCGGCTCCCCGTAGCCTCCTCTAGCTCCCAACCCATTTGGATTCGTGAATCGATCAACGGAGCGAGCGATTCCTTCCGCAGCAGTGCCTCTGTGGCCGTTGGTGATGTCACAGTGACGTCACTAGGACGTCATATTTCATATTTCCTTTTTCCAGAAAATGTCTAATAATTTCAGAAAAGAATTAATCCTAATAATTTAATAAATAATGTTTTATAATTCAGAAAAATAAAATGAAAATATGGTTTTGATCAGAAAAATGTAAGCTATCCAAAAATGTCACTTTCATACATGTTTGACACATTTCATTTTTGGACATTATTTAATGCTATTTAATCATTTAAAAATGGAAAAAATAAGTTTTTATTCACCAAAATTAGAAAAATAAAAGTTATATACCAAAATGCTCAAAATAACAAATGCAATCTAGTTATGATGTTTTCAAACCCATTTGAGCTTTTAAAATTGCACTCACCTTCATAATCGTCCGAAACCCCCTCCGGGGTCTATTTTCGGGGTAATTTCAGTAAAATTGCTTAACCAACATCCAAACCCTAGCAACCCAACGATCATGTTTAGGGCTTTATTTCAGTGCATTAACCTGCTCATTCATACATATTGCGCATTGCATTGATGCCATGTGTTGATTGTTATTTCTCTTCCGGTGTTTGTTTCCCCCTCGGTAGAACGTGACTCCGAAGAGAAGGCCAGCAATCCAACGACGAATACTTGATCTTAACCGACAAGTCAAGCACTTATTCCAGAAGATCTTTATCTGGTTTTCTTATAACCAAGGCAAGCATAACCTCTTATCTGCTCATATATGCTTTCGAACAACATTTGATCTCGTACTTTGCATTCGATTCCAAACTATTTGATGCTAGTAGACATAGTTCACCTATATACTGCATTGCTTCAATATCCTGATCCACTGCTCCTAGCCGACATAGAATTGCTTGTGCGCATCGCCAGAGCCTCATATCTGCTTCGCTTAGCTTTACATGTTTGTTACCTCTGCTCCATCCGGTTGATGAATCAGAGCTACGATAACCTAGTATGGTATGATGAAGTGGTGAAATGAGCACTGTGTGGTTAACTTGACTAAGGCGAGGACGGGAGGCCACTTGGGAAGTGGTTCTTGGTCCTGTACTTGCCAACCCTAGGAGTAAGGTCTCGCCGTGGAAACCAAGACTGAGCGTGCAACCACACGCGAGGCCTAACAGACCGCGCTCGACTAACTAACTTGTTTGGTTCTATCCGTGAGTCACGTAGTTTGGGATTTCCATCTGCGTGTGAGTCAAAAACCTTTTGGAGGTGTTTAGGGCGTGACCGGGACAAGTGATGGAAGTACACGGATCTTGTTCCCGACTCACAGAACAGGTGCCGTCAGGAGGTGGCCAACTCCCTGTTGACGGGGTGGCCCTGTTTGGGTTGACTCATGGATAGGTCTCGACAAGGTAAAGGTCGTGGCCAACCACCCTCTGCCGCGCTCCATGGACGAGCGTACATGTGGCGTTAAGAGTCGGATGGTACGTGTGGGTAAAGTGTACCACCCTGCAGGGATAATCTTTCGGAAAGCCGTGTCCACGGTTAAGGATGACTTGGTGAAAGCCACGAGGTCATAGATAACTTGAACGTGACGTAAAAGATGTTGACAAAGGCATGGAGGCAATAGATGAAGGGTGCCTCCCCCGGAGATGCCGGGAGGGGTGAATCCTTATAGTATGTGAGATGCTGGGAAATGATGTTGGTGGAATCAAAAGATGATGATTACAGAAGCAAGTTTCTCATCTGTTTTGAAAACCTTCTATGAGACGTGCTATTCTTCCTCGATTTCAAAAATAAAGATTGCTTTACGCAAAACAGCCTTCATAAAAACCTTTCTGAAGTTAGCAGATATATAATAGTTAATTAAGTCTTGTTGAGTACCTCCCGTACTCAGGTTTGCTTAATTTTGGTTCAGGAGAAGAACTCCATCGGTGGTGATTCAACGTGGACATCGACGAGTAGTTCGGGGTTCCCAGGTAGCAGCCTGGAATCTATGGGCTGGGACGTCGCCTTATGTTGCGGGCCTCTTAGGCCTTTTTGGTTCTTGTTGAATAGCAACATAATTTGCCTTCCGTTGTCTGATGTAATGTTGGGTCATGTGACCTCTGCTTGTAAGCTATACTCTAGTAACACCTGTTTAATAAAGCTTCATGTTTAGAGTATTGCTTTGATCGGTTGTTGGATTCGAGCTCATCGTTATACAGTTTTGGCTATGCCTGCATAGTTGTCGCAGTCGAGGGGTTGTGGAGCCGATGATCCATGTCCGAGCCCGCCTGTCGATTTGATCGGCCTGGGGCGAGGTAACCCCAGTAACCCTCGATTGTTGTTGCACTTTCTGGACACATAGCATCTCTGTATAGCTTTGGTCCCGTTTCCTTCAGTTTTATTCGATTCGTGGACGCTTTGATATGCATAGTTGGTTATGACTAGCATGGATACAAGGAGTAGTAGACTGGGGATCCGGACTACGTGCCGATGAATCCAGTCTGCCTGCCGTTGTTTGTTGCGGCCGGGGCTGGTAACCCTGAAGCCCTTGTGAGTCCATGGCTAGGAGCACATAACAGTATGTAAATCTCTGGGTCCGGGGTCGTGACAAGTCATGGTATCAGAGCAGGACTGCCTGTAGGAAAACCTTACTGCTTGGTCGATGTCGATTCTAGTGTTTGTGAAAACTATTTTAAAACCCCAAATGGATTGTGAAAACCTTCTTAGGATTCTTTTTACTCCGTATCTGGTATCGTTCTAAACTCTGGGTCATCTTACCTGTTTGATTTGAAAAGGTTTTGCTATCTCTTCGAGTCATTCAAAACCTAGGTGCCTACTCTGGCAAGACGTTTTCTACCCAAGTGGACCTAGTGTTAAAGTTTCTAGAGTCGTGTGAGTTCCATATTCCGTTATCTCTCGTTTCAAATGGGAGATTTCCTTCCATTCAAAATCTCTCAAAGTTGTGTGGATTCCATATTCTTATATGTTTCAAAGTTCTAAATCCTGAACCTCGAGATTTCCTTTCCATCTCGAATGTGTCTGTTATCCTCTGCTCAAAATTCTTCCGGAGCTATGTTTTTCTTTTGAAAGCTACCTCGTAATTGCTACTCATGTTGTCCTTTAAGGCACTAAGATAGTAGTTACTCCTTTCTCTTAGTTTCTAACCTTGGACTTGAACCGAAGGTCCCGGAATGTGCTGAATTGTGGTGAGTTGAGTCATGTGGTTTAATAACCATGTGATGCTCATGCCATCAGTACAGGATGCTGACCTTTAACCCAAATTCTGTTACGTTGAATCCTAAGGAATATGTTTTACCTCGGGGTGGTTAGGAAATTCCAATTCTCATAGCCGTAGGCTTTCTTTTGGAATAAAAGGGATCACAACAAGAGTGATCATCCTGAATTCCACATCTTCGTTCTTATCTCAGTTATACTTCTCCTCTTTTGCAGGGTTTTACAAATGAGTATTACCCTGTGCTTTTAAACGTGATCTCAGGATTCCCCCGAGCACGTTCCTACTCTTAGCTGCTTCCCGAACTCCGTTCGTTGGTTCGGACACCAAGTTGCCTACGTGTGTTGGATTCTTCCAATGCATTTGCTCTTGTTTTCCGTCAAAACATTCCACCGTGGAATGTCAGGAGAAACAAACTCCAGTACCTCGTTCATTTCTAGAACCAGGTCAAAGTTTTGTAATCCACAGAATAAAGAAGTTTCATTAGCTTCTATTCTGTTCTATCTTCGAGTATCACACTCTTTTATATCACGAGACTGTGTTAAGTTTCATGGCCTTAATGATGAAGTGATGCTCTTGCACATCTTCACCCCCTTCCTCTAAGCTCGAATGCATGAGAATGATGGTTTGTTCATCGACATGTGTATCTGCTATTCCTAGCAATTCTTACTGCTTCAAAAAAAAAATCTAAGAAACATCTGTATCTTTCTTAGCACTATTGGTCACCCGGTCTCTATTTGAAGTTGACTATGTTACCAAATCTGTTCATTCCCGTGCACATTCCTGGTCAAAGAGTTAGGTCCATGCCAAAGCTCTCCAAACCATATTAGTTGCTTTGAAAAGCAAGATTCCTTTTCAAACTCCAAGACATACCGGTAGGTTGTGATATTCTGGTTGTCTTTCTAGAAGTATTACCAGGTTTTACCTGACCGTGATGTCTAAACAAGGGGTACTCTGAACTACTCCTTTCTCCAAGGAACTCTGCTGGATGTTCCGGACTAGTTGGTTGAGCTTAAACAACAACTTGGAGAGTTGAAAGACAAGAGCTCCGCCTAATTTGATCCTCTGTTAAGGGATATCTAGTTTTCCTCGTATTGAAGTATGATAGTATCTCTTTAATGGACATGCTGTCATTCTACCTTGATTTGATTTGGGCTATCGTCAAATCGAGAAAAGATCCAAGGACTATCTCGATGGTGTT
Source organism: Alopecurus myosuroides (assembly GCA_028641055.1). Lineage (NCBI taxonomy): Eukaryota > Viridiplantae > Streptophyta > Magnoliopsida > Poales > Poaceae > Alopecurus > Alopecurus myosuroides. The sequence goes on from CM054058.1 coordinate 904,423, forward strand.
TCCACTCATGGTGTTTTAACCGAGTACACCTCATGTCCTTTGGTATGACCAATGTATTGCCTTGTTCATATATCATATGAATCCCTCTTCTTGGAGTGCTTTGATAAGTGTGTTTCCGAGCCCACCGATGGCATTCCTATTTTCTCCAAGTTGCGAGAGGCTCATGTTGAACATTGGCAACAATGTTGGAAACTTTCGAGAACCAACCTTGTGTTACCACGAAGTTGTGTTCTGGATGTTCGAAGTGGCTTACTCCAGTCCATGTGCTTATGGTGAAAGTTGTCGCCATGGATCCGAGTATAGTTCCCTTGTTCCCTCGGGAATAACCCCAAGTTGGTCATGTAGGTGTGGAGTACTCTTGAGATGGTAGGTTGTTACCTCCATCTATCCGAAGAAGTTTACATCCACACTAAGCCACTGACTGATTGTTGTAAAGAGAGAAGTTTAAGAACTTCGCTATCTCGGTAATCATCTTTCCCACAAGGACTCTGATGTGTTCCTTTGCAAGTAGTCCATGTAGGTGCAACCGTCTTTCGCTAGTTGCTAATACATGAGTTCTGCAATCTCACTCATCCTCTTGAGTGTGGCATCGCAGTCCATGTCTTGAGAGTCTAGCATATGTATCTCGTTGGCAACCGGTGCAATCTCTTCGATCGTACATACCGAGCTTGAGTTATTCAACCCACTAACCAGAGCTGAATCTCAAGCAGCAACGATGGTTGGTGTTTCTTCAAGGGTATCGAATCAGGTCCATTTGAAAATCCGGCATGTTTGATGTTGTGGTTGACACAATTAGCCGGAAGGCCTAACTCTATATTACCTTGAATCAGTAAGAACAACCACTCCTTGTGGAAATGACTGTGTGACTCACTCTAGAAGTTTTCCTCTCCGTTCTTCCAAACCGGAGTTTTTCATTGATTACCTATATAAGGCTTGCACAAGCCTGATATTGGTATCTAGAACATCAAGGATAACCTGGAAGTTGATCTTTCCAATATCTTTCCGTTGAACCTCCAAAACCTCTGTTCTGGTGGAAACAAGTTCATCTTGAGAACCATCTCTTGGTGTTTTGTAACCACCTTCGATCAGTTTCCTTTTCAAGTTGTTGGTACTTAAAGTTCTGTTTTCTCACACATTGTGTGAATTTGTCAGTCACTTCAGCCAGGGGATCTTAACCATGTGGTAGATGTATTCCCACGTCTAACACACAATAGGAAAGAGATTCCTTATTCCTTTCGGTGTTTCAACCCTCATTGGTTACCCATTCTTATGGTGTGATCAAGAATTCCTCCCTAATTACGGTGCCTCAACTTCTTTTAGTTACTCATTCTCTGCAGTGCAGTAACATCCCGATCTTTGACAAAGATTTCGACAAAATTTGACGGAATGAAGTTCTGTTATCTTCCGTGTCCACTCCGAAGAGTGAACCTGATCCTGTATCAAATTCTCTTTGCCTCACGATTACAGTGTTTTCTCGTGATTTCCCTCGTCTACGGATATTATGTCGTGGTATCCAAGACAATCCTTTCCAATCTTGGTTTACCATTTGAAGAAACCTCGGTTTCATAAGTTGTTCAACATTTCTCTTCCAAAGGGATTTAAAGTTTTTTGCAAAGCTCATATTCTAAAATCCTTTCAAGATCAATCGTCCGAACACTTGAAACCATCTTATATTCCCTCCGTTATCTTGATGTGTTTCATGCCTGTTAACTCAAAAGTTCTTTACGAACATTCCGGTCATGAGTTAGCCATGAGATACTCGATCTTCGTGAAGATCATTTCCTAAGAGTTTCCCTCTTACCTAAGGTGTATCCGTGCAACACTTCAAGATGCTACGGATCAACCTCTTCGATAAGAGAACCGTAAGGTTCGAGAAGATCGTTCAAAACCGGTGTTCCTTCTTTCTTCTCCTTCAGGAATCTCGGGACGAGATTCTTGTAAGGGGGGTAGATTTGTAACATCCCAAAGTTTGCTACTTTAAGGTGTGTGGTGTGTGTTCATCTCATACATGCATCAAACAAAATTCAAATCATGTTTGAACCAATTTAAAACTTGAATTCAAATGGTTTGAGAAAATTTCCAGCAGATAGTACTTAAAATGGGTTTCAAAATCTTGTTCTGAAAAGTATTCCAATTTCACCAAAGCAATACATGGTGAGGTTGGAAATTTCATAAGCTTTCCAAAAATAATTTTTGCCAAATTTTATCCTTTCAAAAAGGCCCCCAAAACTTCTGTTTCTGTTCTGTTTTTAAATAGAAAAGGACCTCTTCGTAAATTTTCCGGGTTCCAGGGGGTTTTCGCAAAAGTTCAGTTTTAACTTCTTCTTCTACCTCCTGCCAGTAGGAGAGCCGGCCGCCCACGACGCCTCTCCACGTCCTGCTTCACTCTCCGGCGCGGATAAGATGCACGGAGTCGTCTTCATCTCGCCCTCACCCTCCTCACACGCGTCCTCGGGCCTCTCTTCCTCTCTCTGTATTTCCCCGCCGAGGACCAAACCCTAACCGCCCGGCCGCCGCTTGCCGCCGTCGTTACCGGCCACGGCTCGGCGAAAAGAAGAGCCCACGAGCTCCGCCATGGCCTCCTGCCCCTCCACAACCACCCTCGCTTGCCGGAACCCCAGGGAATGACCGAATTGGTGCGCCTCCTCCAACTCCGGCCGGTGGCCGCCTCGGTCAATTCCGGCGCCATCGACGCCTCTCCGGCCTCAACGACGCAACCTCTACATTCCTGGTGAGCCACTGATCGTCGTGGCATCTTTAGTTTTGTGAATCGCGTCCATTTCCGTCAAGCTCACCAAGCTCCGCCGTCCATCGCCGCACATGCCGTCGCCGGCGCCGCTCCGGCGACCAAAAACCAGCGGCGCCGCCACCACTCGGCTCCCCGTAGCCTCCTCTAGCTCCCAACCCATTTGGATTCGTGAATCGATCAACGGAGCGAGCGATTCCTTCCGCAGCAGTGCCTCTGTGGCCGTTGGTGATGTCACAGTGACGTCACTAGGACGTCATATTTCATATTTCCTTTTTCTAGAAAATGTCTAATAATTTCAGAAAAGAATTAATCCTAATAATTTAATAAATAATGTTTTATAATTCAGAAAAATAAAATGAAAATATGGTTTTGATCAGAAAAATGTAAGCTATCCAAAAATGTCACTTTCATACATGTTTGACACATTTCATTTTTGGACATTATTTAATGCTATTTAATCATTTAAAAATGGAAAAATAAGTTTTTATTCACCAAAATTAGAAAAATAAAAGTTATATACCAAAATGCTCAAAATAACAAATGCAATCTAGTTATGATGTTTTCAAACCCATTTGAGCTTTTAAAATTGCACTCACCTTCATAATCGTCCGAAACCCCCTCCGGGGTCTATTTTCGGGGTAATTTCAGTAAAATTGCTTAACCAACATCCAAACCCTAGCAACCCAACGATCATGTTTAGGGCTTTATTTCAGTGCATTAACCTGCTCATTCATACATATTGCGCATTGCATTGATGCCATGTGTTGATTGTTATTTCTCTTCCGGTGTTTGTTTCCCCCTCGGTAGAACGTGACTCCGAAGAGAAGGCCAGCAATCCAACGACGAATACTTGATCTTAACCGACAAGTCAAGCACTTATTCCAGAAGATCTTTATCTGGTTTTCTTATAACCAAGGCAAGCATAACCTCTTATCTGCTCATATATGCTTTCGAACAACATTTGATCTCGTACTTTGCATTCGATTCCAAACTATTTGATGCTAGTAGACATAGTTCACCTATATACTGCATTGCCTCAATATCCTGATCCACTGCTCCTAGCCGACATAGAATTGCTTGTGCGCATCGCCAGAGCCTCATATCTGCTTCGCTTAGCTTTACATGTTTGTTACCTCTGCTCCATCCGGTTGATGAATCAGAGCTACGATAACCTAGTATGGTATGATGAAGTGGTGAAATGAGCACTGTGTTGTTAACTTGACTAAGGCGAGGACGGGAGGCCACTTGGGAAGTGGTTCTTGGTCCTGTACTTGCCAACCCTAGGAGTAAGGTCTCGCCGTGGAAACCAAGACTGAGCGTGCAACCACACGCGAGGCTTAACAGACCGCGCTCGACTAACTAACTTGTTTGGTTCTATCCGTGAGTCACGTAGTTTGGGATTTCCATCTGCGTGTGAGTCAAAAACCTTTTGGAGGTGTTTAGGGCGTGACCGGGACAAGTGATGGACGTACACGGATCTTGTTCCCGACTCACAGAACAGGTGCCGTCAGGAGGTGGCCAACTCCCTGTTGACGGGGTGGCCCTGTTTGGGTTGACTCATGGATAGGTCTCGACAAGGTAAAGGTCGTGGCCAACCACCCTCTGCCGCGCTCCATGGACGAGCGTACATGTGGCGTTAAGAGTCGGATGGTACGTGTGGGTAAAGTGTACCACCCTGCAGGGATAAATCTTTCGGAAAGCCGTGTCCACGGTTAAGGACGACTTGGTGAAAGCCACGAGGTCATAGATAACTTGAACGTGACGTAAAAGATGTTGACAAGGCATGGAGGCAATAGATGAAGGGTGCCTCCCCGGAGATGCCGGGAGGGGTGATCCTTATAGTATGTGAGATGCTGGGAAATGATGTTGGTGGAATCAAAAGATGATGATTACAGAAGCAAGTTTCTCATCTGTTTTGAAAACCTTCTATGAGACGTGCTATTCTTCCTCGATTTCAAAAATAAAGATTGCTTTACGCAAAACAGCCTTCATAAAACCTTTCTGAAGTTAGCAGATATATAATAGGTTAATTAAGTCTTGTTGAGTACCTCCCGTACTCAGGTTTGCTTAATTTTGGTTCAGGAGAAGAACTCCATCGGTGGTGATTCAACGTGCACATCGACGAGTAGTTCGGGGTTCCCAGGTAGCAGCCTGGAATCTATGGGCTGGGACGTCGCCTTATGTTGCGGCCTCTTAGGACTTTTTGGTTCTTGTTGAATAGCAACATAATTTGCCTTCCGTTGTCTGATGTAATGTTGGGTCATGTGACCTCTGCTTGTAAGCTATACTCTAGTAACACCTGTTTAATAAAGCTTCATGTTTAGAGTATTGCTTTGATCGGTTGTTGGATTCGAGCTCATCGTTATACAGTTTTGGCTATGCCTGCATAGTTGTCGCAGTCGAGGGGTTGTGGAGCCGATGATCCATGTCCGAGCCCGCCTGTCGATTTGATCGGCCTGGGGCGAGGTAACCCCAGTAACCCTCGATTGTTGTTGCACTTTCTGGACACATAGCATCTCTGTATAGCTTTGGTCCCGTTTCCTTCAGTTTCATTCGATTCGTGGACGCTTTGATATGCATAGTTGGTTATGACTAGCATGGATACAAGGAGTAGTAGACTGGGGATCCGGACTACGTGCCGATGAATCCAGTCTGCCTGCCGTTGTTTGTTGCGGCCGGGGCTGGTAACCCTGAAGCCCTTGTGAGTCCATGGCTAGGAGCACATAACAGTATGTAAATCTCTGGGTCCGGGGTCGTGACAGTTTGTTTGGTTGCTAGCCTGAGAAATCTGCCCGTGCAATGCCTCAGATTCTCTCCTATTCCATCTCATCGTGCCTCTCCTATTCCATCAGAGGAGAAAAACCAAGAAATCGATCCATGAAGGGGGTGGCTGCCGACGGGGAACTACTCGAGCGTGCAGATCCGGTGGCCGGCTACTTCAAGATCTACTGAAATTTTGAAGCATTGCTCTACTCGTGTTCCGGTCAAGTTGGCTCATTGCAACTTTTTCCTCCTCCGATTCCATCCTTTTCTAGCTCCCCGTGACTGTGTGGTAAATCTTGTTTCGGAGTACACAATCCCTTGTTCTTTCTTCTTTTTCCTTTCTCTCTTTTCTTTTTTCAAACGAGAGATGAATCTGTAGTGCTAGTCCTCGGTAAAAACAAGTAATTGTTGAAAAATAAGTTGCTGAACTTGTAGGCTTTTCCATGGTTCGGTCTTACATTAGTCTAATATAATTTACATTTTTTGCTTTGGTTCTGGTTCTTGTGGGAACGAAGGATATGAAATAATCATGTTCATATTTCTTTTACTCAGATGGATCTATTTGCGTGCATGTTTCAATCTCGTAACAGTTTGTTCTTGCGCCGAATCTGGTGCTCAATCCATGCCGAACTGGGAGGCTGGGAGAGCCAAGCGGGGAGTGTGCTGTGACTGCGAGCTTGCCTATTTTTTTTTTGACGACCTGAGAGCTTGCCTGTCAGCCTTTGTGTACTGGAGACGAGAACATAACTCCTCTTTTTTTTTGCCGTTGTGGGCTTCCCCCCCTCCCCCCCGCCCGCCGCTGGAATCGGAGACATTTTCTTCCCTGCTTCTTTTTCCGTTCTGGGCTTGCCCTCCCGCCCGCCGATGGACCTGCTGTTGTTTGTCCTTCTTCCCGTCTGCCCCCTTTTTGTCCGGCTTCCCGCCGGCCTGTCGCCCCCATCCATGGACCCGTCGCCCCCATCCATGGAGGCGTCAAGCTAGTAGGGGTACCCCCGGTACACTCTTCGCCTTCTTCTTTGTTTTACCGGCACTAATTTCATTATCACGTGCATGCGTGCACATACCAATTTAGACCGGCAGCCACTGAGCTCAGAGCTTCATGCAGTCCAGCTACAGCTAGCCTGCACAATCTAGAGTGCTCTATTCACCTTACGTGCTAAGGAAATAAAAACTGGACAGATAAATAAAAGACCATGCCGACCCTATGGCTGATTGTGACGCCTGGCGACACGGCGTTCTCGGAGGATATTCCGCTCTGCCTCTTATCCAGTCCACTCCTCGATCGTAAGAACTTGGAGGCCGGAGCACCTCGATCGTGGGCGTCGCTCCTCTCCCCAGTGCACAGTGCAGGTACTTAAATCAGCCTAGCTCCTGATGTTGGGAATGTCCGAAATGGATCAGCATCGGTGGTAGCTGCGGGTGTCTGGGTTCATTGGGAGGCATACAACATTAGGTTCTGGGTGTTAGTTCAGCATTCAGCAAGATCACAAGGCATCATCAGCAGCAGCAAGAGGCACCAGCCTCTTCTTCTTTTAAATTCTACTACCAGCTGCTTGAGGACTGCCTCTGTGTCAGTAAAGGTTTCCGCGAACTACTACCCCCAGTACAAAGAAGAAAAGTAAGGCATCGATCAAGACAAAATACAAGTCAGATCAAAATTCCAAGAAGAAGAAGCGATTGGGAAAACTACTGCTCCGTCAAGGAAAGGATTGCATCACTGGAAATTCACATATAAAATTGAAGCTTAAATATGCAATTATGCAATTATTTTGTACTACGGTTGGCCACCTTACACGCATACAAGGAAGGAGACTAGATCCATGGAGTACAAGTGACAATTGTCTGGTCGGTACAGTTTAAGAGACAATTGTCTAGTCTAGTTTTGAGATTCCTTGGACTCTCTAATCTTTGCCTCGAACTTGCCGCCCCGTTGCCGGGACAAGCTGCGGAACTTGGGCTAGACATCATCGTCGGTCGGCTCGACCGGGAACTGCATCAACGAGGATACACCGTCGCCGTCGTCCATAGGAGCGGGAAGCTTTGAAGTTTGTTTTGGTTGTCCGGCCGCGTATCTTGACGGTCGCCACGTCGAATGCTCGAATGTACCGAGCCATTTGTCAGATTTTTGGAGCCCCTAGAAAATAAATCTAGGATTTTTTTTACCTTGTAGTCAGTATTGTGCCTTCGCTTCAGTATTCGGCCCTGCTGTCAGTATCCGCCATGAACTAGCCGGAGGCAGGAGGAGCACAGGAGGGTCGGGGTGGCCGGTCGCCGGTGGCCGGCGCGGTCGAGGTGACGGAACCCAAGAAACCAGGCACGTCAGTGTTGGGGATGGACGCGGCGGTGTGGTCGGAGCAGTGAAGGAACAGCACCCAGCCTCCGCGGATCCCGCCGGCCGTGTCTCCTCTGCAACGGACTTTCTCCCATGTCAGCTCCTCACACCACGGCGCCGGGTGTTGGGCCGCGGATGGATCCGTGGGCGGCCGAGCCCGGAGCGAGAGGTGTCAGCGGGACATGGAGCACCCACGCACGGAGACGCTCAGCGCCCGAGTATCCGCTCAACACATCCGCCGTGACGCAAAGCTCGCGCGCCGCCGAAGCGAAGTAGCCCCAGCGACGAAGAGGTTGCTGTCTCCAGCAGCAGCTCCCTCGCTCTCTCTGTCTACCTCTGAATCGCAATGGAGCTAGCGATGTTTGCTGCTCTACCTGCTGCGAGACAGCGAGAGATATTAATAGAGCGAGCGGGGCCTCAATGTTGGACTCCACACGCAAGTTAACCTGCTACCGTTTGGGCCAAGTACACCTACGCTAGATCCTGGGTCCTGGCAGTGTGAAGTCTCTTCGATTTCAAGCCATTGCGTTCTTGTCTTGAGCACGTGGCACTTCGGTCAGCTAGCCAACTAGAAGTCCAGTGCGTTATAAAAGAGTCCGGAGGGCTGAAGTCATTTGCTCCTCTAAGAATAAGGGAAACCTGCACAAAAGGTATGTCGTTAGGGTCATGTAGCGGGGTTCACAGCGCATCGAAATCGTCACACGACTCGTCACACGACTCTAGCGGCATCGCCAAAGCCCGCCGGCCCAGCCCAAGACGTTCTACAGATGCAACTCCGGCACCCAAGATTTTGTGTAAGAGATCACGTGTACAAAATTTCAGTTGATTTGGAGGAGTTTAAAAAAAAATCACCCGTAAGGTATAGTCCGAGGTTTTGACAACCAAACGCATAGCCGGACATGATGGGCAGGTGGTGGCGTAACTCGTCGTGATGTAGCCATGGCAACCGCTGCATAGGCACATCAGGTATGAACCAGATAACATGACATATAATTTTGTCGAGCAAGTGCAGTCTTCTAGGCCTTCTGAACCTGCTGGAATGATGTTCACTCCATGATCAGCAGTTGGACACACAGCTCTGAGCACGGAGAAGCTCAATGGAGCCTACGTCCAGCCCGGCGACGCCCTCCTTCACCGTTCTGCGCTCTCGCCGGCGAGCAGCTCCTTCCATTTGATGCCGGCCCAGCCCAAGACGTTCTACAGATGCAACTCCGGCACCCAAGATACTTGCCTTCCTCCCCGCATCCGCAAGCACCTACCATGGCCTGAACCCAGACACCCGCAGCTACCACCGATGCTGATCCATTTCGGACATTCCCAACATCAGGAGCTATCCATGTTGTCGTCGTGATGTAGCCACGGCAACCGCTGCATAGGCACATCAGGTATGAACCAGATAACATGACATATAATTTTGTCGAGCAAGTGCAGTCTTCTAGGCCTTCTGAACCTGCTGGAATGATGTTCACAACATGATCAGCAGTTGGACACACAGCTCCGAGAGCGGAGAAGCTCAATGGAGCCTACGTCCAGCCCGGCGACGCCCTCCTTCACCGTTCTGCGCTCTCGCCGGCGAGCAGCTCCTTCCATTCGATGCCGGCCCAGCACAAGACGTTCTACAGATGCAACTCCGGCACCCAAGATACTTGCCTTCCTCCCCGCATCCGCAAGCACCTACCATGGCCTGAACCCAGACACCCGCAGCTACCACCGATGCTGATCCATTTCGGACATTCCCAACATCAGGAGCTATCCATGTTGTGACAAATCTTTGATTTTCATGTATATGACCTGCATGCTACCATCTAAAACAAATCTGGGATGATTTGGAGATGGCCGAAAAAATCACTTGCTTAGAGACGGACCGTTTGGTCTCACTTAAGCTAGTTTCTGTAAGCAAACTCCTCCAAATCAGCTGAAATTTTGTGGATTTCGCATGACAGGCAGGTGGTGCCATAAGTGGTCATGATGTAGCCACGACAACTGCCGCAAGTATCTTGGGTGCCGAAGATGCATCTGTATTGCGGCCGATTTGATCCTGTCGCCGGCAAGGGCGGAGCTGAGGTGCGCCAGCCGACCCAGGTGCGCGTGCGCCTCGTTGAGTTCTCCGGCGGCGCTTTCCTCCGGCTTTTTTCCCGGAGCAAAAAACCCTCCTCGCTTAAAAAAAAACCATTTTTCCCCTACCAAGTACAGTACATCTCGGAGCCAAAAAAAATTGGGAATTTCGTGCCGCCTCCACCTTCTTCCTCCCCGCATCCGCAAGCACCAGGTGGAGAACATGGCAGCGGGTAGGCCGCCGGGCAACTAAAAATGGTTACGAAATTTAAAATGGTTCCAAAATTTAAAATGGTTCCATGCCCGAAATGATTCCATTCTTAAAATGGTCCTTTCAAAATTGGTTCGCAATTTTTGAATTGTTTTCAACTACAAATAGTAGTTTATGGAAGCAGTCAAGATCGGCGGCGGCCAGGGTCTCTCTTCCCCAAAATCAAAAAAAAAGGGTCTCTCTTCCCCACTCGAGCGGCGGCCAGGTAAATCCGGCACCTCCCCTCCGCCGGCCTCCACCTCGACCCCCTCTTTTCCGGTCCGCCCACCTCCCATTCCCTTCGCCGATTGGATTGGGTTTGGTTAGTTTACCTGCTTTGGTTTGGTTTGGAGTAGTGTTAGTTCTGCGGCCTTCATCTCACTATGGCGAACTCCTCCACCTTCCCTTCTCTTTGCAGGTCGGGCGAGCTCCACCATCGAGGTGAACCGGGGCGAGCTCCAGCCCTACCAACCGGCGTCCAGCGCAGGTATGCTCATCCCCTTGCCACCCCTCCGTCTGTCGGCGTCCGCCCTCCCTCTCTCTGTTCCCCATCTCTGATTGTTTTCTTTTCCATTATCAATCTCTATGCTGCTGTGAATATTTTCTATACCGAGGTGAATATTTTTTTTATCATGAAAGATTGTTGGTTGCTGTGCATGATCTGCTGTATGTTTGTGATTTATTTTTGTCATGAATTGATGTTGCGGAATATTGTCTAGGTTACAAATGATATGCCATGCTAATATCCATAGTTAGTGACCTCTAATGTTGGGTTAACATCATATTTTCTTGTATCAGCAACAGCGAGGCAAGGGACCATGTCTGAGTATAGCACAGGAAGCAGCACGTCGCGAGGTGCGTCCTGGAAGAATCGCCTTCCGTTCAACCCGAGCCAAATGAGACTAGTCCGGAACGCCCCTGAGATGTTGTGTCCGAGTTGCAAGGTGAAGACCGACTGCTTTGTTTCATGGACTGAAGGCAATTTTGCAATGAGATTTTATAGATGCAACCAGCAGGTACTCTCTATTCCCCTTATAAAAAAATCTATAGCTTGGTTCCCCATTCTCTGAATCTTACATTTGTTTCCACTTTGGCTGTTTATGAGTACTCGTGCTTGTGAGGTTTTCAAAACCTCTGAGACCCAGCTGATCCATGCTGCATCAAAACCTTGGGTGGACATAGTATGTAAAATTGATTCCCAATTGATACAGTCAAAAGCCTTCTGAAAATCCAACTTGAGAACCATCACTGGTTTGTTTAGTTTATTCGTTTGGCGTTTGATTTTAGGTGTTTATTATTTGGGAAAAAAATTGGTCCCAATGTTGCACACCTCATTTTTATTTTGGTCTTAATGTTGCAGACTCCCGAAGGACATAGTTTTCTTAAATGGATCCATAAAGAGCATACAGAGTTTGTGAAACAGCTACTCTTTGCCTTCCTTGATGCTTCTTTGGCGAGCAAGAAAGAACTAGATGAACTCAAGACCTGTAGGAGCAATCTGGAGCAGCAACTAGAGAATAAGACAAGAAGAATTCAGGAGCTGGAGGAGCAACTAGAGAATAAGGGAAGAAGAAATACTAGAAGAATTCAGGAGCTGGAGGAGCAACTAGAGAATAAGGCAAGAAGAATGCAGCAGCTGGAGAAAGCAAGGGGAAGCTGGTTTAGCGTGTTCTTATGGTTAATTTCTGTGTTTTTTGCTATGTTTGTTGGCGCGGCTTTGGAATATGGGCAGAGCAGCTCTCTGGAAGATATGAAGCGCTTGGATTTCAATTGAAGGTCGAGTGGTTGGGTAGTGATCTTGGTGATCCTAGTAGGGTTGGTGTCTGGTACTTTATCTTAGACTATATGTAAGAAGTAATGTACATCTCTTGCTCCTGCAACTTGAGGGCTCTCTTGAAGAGATGATGCAGAAGTTGAATTTCTAGCTCCGTTGCTCCTGCCATTATCTTATCACTAATATGTACTCCGTTGTGCTTTCACAACTATCACTCCTGCCATTATCACTAATATGTACTCCGTTGTGCTTTCACAACTAATATGTACTCCGTTGCGGCAGTTGCCGTGCCTACATCACGACCACTTACGACACCACCTGCCTGTCATGCGAAATCCAGATGACTACGACGCTACACGCTACACCATACGACGAGCAAAGCATAAAATAGCATGTGCCCTAATAGAAGATCAATATAGGTTCAAGTACTGAATTCACGAGCTAAATTGCATGTCAACTAAGACACATACTTAGTTCTTAAACACATCCAACCACATACAAGTAACCGATAAGCGGTAAGAAAGTAGCAGGAGCAATGGTGTGCCCATCAGAGATAACATAAAATAAAAACACCGGAGCACCGATCAGAGGTAACAGAGTAGCAGAAGCAACGGTGTGCCTATCAGGATCACTTGGAGGAGTCGTCCTTCTCAGCCTCTTTAGTTTACCTCTTCAACTCCTCAGCCTCTTTGCTCTCCTCTTCAACTCTGGCTACAAAATGAGAAAAACAACGGTTCATATCAAGGGAAAATATAGGCTCAATATATACTGTATTTTCCACACAGCCCTTTACTGCTTACCAAGAGGTTATCGAGGTATGCTTTCCTTCTTGTATAGTCATCGGGAATGGCCCAAAACCCTGTCACAACAGCTGGCTCTTCCAGTGCCCGCAAATACCACAAATAATCCTCATTAAGTTCATCAAAGCCATGATTTATCAGATACGCCCCTGCAGCACATATCGGATCATTCAGGCTAATTGGCCTGATCTCCTTGTTCTTTTTCTTCAGACCCACTGAACTTGAGGTTGCGCGTGACCGTGAGCGATTGCATGATGAAGATTTGCGTGATGAAGATTCAATATCAATGAAAAGACCACCGTATAGTGCAATATAGTACTCAAGGATCTCATGCTCAGTGATTTTCTGGGATGCAAAATTTCATTTCAAGTTAACAAACAAAAATACAGTGTATCCCGAAAGCTCTACCAGACGAAAATAAATTTCAGTATACTGGAAATGATTGGGCTCTGATTCTACTTGGTCAATTAGATGATCAATGAGAGCTAGGGTGCTATATCTCTGGTGGAGAACTTGGCACATGCAAAATAATGTAATTTTTGGTGACGGCAGGTGTGCAATAGAACAGTCTGCTCTGTTTTTGCTATCCTACCATAATACATTCCAAGAAGTTAATGGGAAGACAGAACAGACTAATACAGAAGGGAAGCAATCTGTCCTTTATCTTACTCCGTCGACACAGCTAGTGCTCAAGCTGCATCTTGGAAGAAACTGCCTCCTGCATGTATGGTACATGACACAAATTTTGGCATTGCCTCGTGTGTTGAGTGGGTGTATTTTGCTGGGACGTGCTCCACCCTGCGTGGTGGAGTCGCTTAAGCAAGATTGTATGCAAATGAACCCTGTTACTTTATAAATGAAATGCCTAAGTTCTCGTGTGTTGAGTGGGTGTATTTTGCTGGGACGTGCTCCACCCTGCGTGGTGGAGTCGCTTAAGCAAGATTGTATGCAAATGAACCCTGTTACTTTATAAATGAAATGCCTAAGTTCAAAACAAAAAAACAGTGTACCAGCAAAAAAAAATGAATGAGCAGGAGTGGGGCAAATACCTCTGCTGGCTCTGCATAGCCATTCTCCAAATAGTTGTGATGTCTCAGACCAAAGTCCTTAAATTTGAGCTTAACCGTTCTATGAGTCACAGGAACCCAGTCAATTTTATTGGTAAGTGGTTCAAAGACTGCATTGAAATCACGTGCAACATTCTTATAATAGCGCGATTTGAGGTCGTTATATTTTTGCTCCTCAACCGGATAACCTTTGGCGAAAGGTTCCAGCAAATACAGTTGTTCCCATATCGTCCATATATGTCGCCCCATACTTGCTGCTCCAGAACTCTCTATATAAAAAACAGAGGCAATGCACGTATCAAAACCAGTCATTTGGAGGCAATGCATACAGTTTGTTTTATTTTAGCAGAAAAAACAGTAAAGTTGAAAAAAAGGAACAAACCTCGCGGTTCTTCCTCAGCTGACCGGGGTGACTGGAAGAACTAGAATCGCTCAGGCTCCTTAGCTGCATCTGTTGCTTCAGCTGTGTCAAAGACATGTCTTCATTAATATGAACACGCAATCCTAATTCATCTGTTTTACAAGCTGAGTACCATGAATGGATCTAGATTTCATCCCCTCAAAATCAAAAGGGGGAGAGAGAGGAGAGGAAGACTGGAATAAAAACAAAATCAAAAGAAACAAACCTTAAAAGATTTCTTCCGATTTGATTTACATGATGTACTTGCTCCTCCGATGCGAGCCTTCCATATATCAAGCAAACAAAATGATCAGATAAACCCCAGAAATAGCATAACACGACATTTCAAACAGAACACAATCAACCCTTGAACCACATCAAAAACGTTAACGACTTGTAAAGTAAGAAGATGATCACGATACTATTAGCAAACTGAACATGCAGAATGACACTGTTGTTTTATTATTATTGATTCCACCAAATGATGATCCGAAGTGGCCGCTATGGTGGTATGTCAATACAATCGGGAAGACTGGAAGAGGGCAAGGGGAGAATGCGATCTACAAGTCTTGGAATGAAGCTGTAGGTCGCTAGATGAAGGAAAGCTAGACAAACCTTGCGTTTCTTCCTCGACTCACCAGAGGAACAACAGGACTCGCTCAAGATCTTTGGCTTCAGCTGCAGGATCCTTGTCTTCAGCTGCAGCCATGAACAAAGAAGCTTAAATCATGCATCTAAATTAATGAACAGGGAGGAGGGGCGAGGCGGGCGGGGGCAGGGAGGGGCGGCCGGCGGCGGACTGAGAGCGGAACGAACCTCGATCTGGCGTGGCCGTGGATCCGCAGTGGGTACGCGGTGGCTCCTAGTTATAGTCATGGCTATACTAGCTAATCTATACTACCAAAAAGGAAGAGGGTACAGAGGTTTCGTGCGCCGAGCGCCGAGCCTTCAATGGCGATTAGACGGCAGCATCGAGCGCCGGGAAGAGAGGCAGAGCCTCCATTACTGCGACCTGAAAAGAGGCGAGGGCAACCGGGAACACGCGTCCGTGAGGGAGAGAGAGTTGGGGAGGTGAGGGAGAGAGAGAGTCTATGGCTAGTGGGCCCGGCGAGATGCCCGGTTGCTGGAGGCTTTACGGTTTGACCCACCTCGCATGCGAGTCAACCTGACCAACGGGTTGGGCCGGTACGGCACGGCGGCTCAGCCCACGCTAGCAGAAATAGCAGAGCATCTCTGTTTGCCCACAATCGAGAGCAAACAGCCGATGCATCACTTCTGCTGCAGACTGAACCTGGATGCATCCAGTCTCACAACTTTTTTTTAAATAAAGAGTGTATATTAATATCGCGGAGATACAAATTATACCCAGTCTCTGCAACAACACAATAACCAAATCTATTACGGATGCACAGCCGAAAAACAATAAATTTGGTCCATAAGGGCAGGAATTCCGTCCGTGGACGCAAAAATTTCGTCTTCCTATCACAGAAATTTCATAGCCCAGCCGAAACTTCGTCCTCGAACACAGAAATTTCGTCTTCGTAGAAACCAAAATTTCTTTATAGAATGACGAAATTTCTGGGTTCATGGGCGAAATTCGCGCACAGATGCAACCGGCAGTGCGACTACGGTACAAATGGTACATGCGGCAGGTGCTGTGGCTACATCACGACGACATACGCCACCACCTGCCCGTCATGCAAGAACCAAATGACCACGCAGACGGAGCTGACGCTCGTGTCGTCGACCGATTCCGGAGGGCAGGCGACGACTGTGGTCAGAGGGCATCGTGGCGGCGTTCTAAACCCTGAAACATTGATGCCCAAGCGTGACTATCAGGTTGATACAGAGTTACAGACTCTCAACAAACGAATAGAAAAAAAAACATACCTCGTTGTAGCCGATCTCCATGTTCTTCTCCTGGAGCACGGCGAGGTGCTACCTGCCCGTCATGCAAGAACCAAATTACCACGCAGACGGAGCTGACGCTCGTGTCGTCGACCGATTCCGGAGGGCAGGCGACGACTGTGGTCAGCGACAAGGGCATCGTGGCGGCGTTCTAAACCCTGAAACATTGATGCCCAAGCGTGACTATCAGGTTGATACAGAGTTACAGACTCTCAACAAACGAATAGAAAAAAAAAACCTCGTTGTAGCCGATCTCCATGTTCTTCTCCTGGAGCACGGCGAGGTGCTTGATGGGGAAGCTGTTGAGCAGCGTGATGCTGGATATGGAGGACATCGGCCTCATGGTGAGGTCGTCCATAACCGTGTACGCCGCCACGATGCCCTTGTCGCTGACCATAGCCGCCGCCTGCCCTCCGGACTCGGTCGATGGCACGAGCATCAGCTACACCTGCGTGGTCACCTAGTTCTTGCATGACGGGCAGGTGGTGGCGTAAGTCGCCGTGGCAACCGCTGCATGTACCCTGGGTGTCGTAGTCGCACTGCTGGTTGCATCTGTAAAACGTCTTGGGCATCGAATGGAAGGAGCTGCTCGCCGGCGAGAGCGTAGCGGGGTGAAGGAGGGCGTCGCTGAGCTGAACGTGAGTAGCACGCTTGTGCTAACCATGCATGAATGCATGCATGCACCAAGAAAATAACACATTTGTTTGGAGGGGTCTTTTGGTTACCGGGATGTCAAAATATTTGAACATGATGTTTTAAAGTTTTAGAAAATCCAAATAAAATTGGCATCGATTCATATCTATGTATTTGCAGATTTATGTTATAAAATACGTTGTAAGACGCAAAAATAACAAAGCCATGATTTGAAAAGACAAAAATAACTCATCTTTTCTTTCGACATTTGTCTTCAGAAACAAAGCAGCTGATTGCAGTTGTTCCAACCTGTAGGTGGGCTTCTCGGTTTAGGTTCTTGACTACTATTTCTTCCGTTGTGGACTTTTTTATCTGCAGTGTCCCTGAAGCTGCTGGCGATCGAGCTCATGCTAATGCTGAAGCTGCTGGCGATCGAGCTCATGCTGTTGCTGAAGCTCGGACATTTGTACCTGAAGCTACTGGCGATCGAACTCATGTTGTTCCTGAAGCTGCTGGCGAATGAGCTCATGTTGTCGCTGAAGCTCGGCCCGCTATTCCTGAAGCTGCTAGCAATCAAGCTCATGTTGTCGCTGAAGCTCGGCCAGCTGTCCCTGAAGCTGTTGGCGATCGAGGTCATGATGTTCCTGAAGTTGCTGGCGATCGAGCTCATGCTGTCGCTGAAGCTCGATCAGTTGTCCCAGAATCTTCTGGAGATCGCTCCCGCTCTGTCGCTGAAGCTTGGCCAGCTGTCCCAGAATCTGCTGGCAATCACGCTCATGCTGTCCCTGAAACTGCTCAAGAATAGTGGTCTGACCATCAACCTGACTCTGCAGCATGGGAGGAACATCTGCATGCCAACCAGACCCTCCCGCATCCGCTTCGTGAGAACGCTGGACCTTGCAAGCTCGCCGACAGTGTCTCTTCCGACCAACATCAGGTGCTCTGTCAGGGGCTTGGTTGCCATCTATTTGAACCCCGTTGCTTTTGGATGCAGAGGATTGGTTAACTGACACCGAGAGGAAGTTAAAGGCAATTGGAGCTAGTGGCAGAGTGGTGCTGTCATCAGAACTTTCGGGAGGCTCCCTCAGGAAGAACTCTGCGCTCCCAGGTGTCCTCGGGTCGTCATCCTAGCAACCATGATTGATTACTGACTGAGTTTTGCACGACATGCAGAAAGAGAGACCAGGATAGTATTCTGTTTTTACCTCCGTATCTTGAATGGGTTCAGATCCGTGACGTGGTGTCCCTGGCTGCGGCGGCCCAGCTGCAAACGGAAGACGGAAGGGGCTATGTATTAGTAGTTCAGTACTATGTAGTAGGGTTGCAGGCGGCGCCCGCAAATCATCCCGCAAAAGCGAAGTACAGGCAAAACGAGCTCTCGGGCTGAGCAGAAAATAAAGCAGGCCTAGTTCAATTGCCCGTCCCGCATCCCGTGCCGCTTGCAACCCTACTATGTAGTATGTGCAGCCACTGTTTTTGGTAGAAGAGAAAATATGGGAGCATAATATAAATTCAAACTATAACATAGGTCAAAACTCTTGAGTCAGTGTTATAAGCATAGGTGAAGGTCTTTCTTTCTCATGTTTACCTTTCCAGACATAAAATACACACCAACGGACATGTATGCTACCTTGAAGGCGTGAAATTGATTTTTTAAATAGATTTGTATAGCAAAGATATGATAAAAAGGAGTTAAGAAATGTTTTGTGTAAAAAATCTAATGGTGTTAACTCATGTATCAATATCATATTTATACAGTCTGACGTGAGGTTGCTAGGACACACAAAAAAACATGTAGTCTGCACGGTCGGCAAATCAATTGGGGTCGTTGTTTGGACCTTAACAAACACATATAAAACTATGATCTCTGAAATAATTTTATTCTATATGGAAAGCGTTTCAACATCTTAAAAATAAAATATATCCTTTTTGTAACATGTTGTGCGTAGTATGGTCTAATAAGTATTAAAATGATCCGCCGAGCTTTTTAGTTTCCCTGTTGATTGACGATGTATCCACGTTTTGATTAATATAAGGAGTCCTAGCTGTTTCAAAAAAAAGTATTAAAATGTAACAAAAAGGAATGCTAGGAATTTAATTTATACAAATACGTACTGTGTTTTGATATCTATTTCCCGTTACCTGCAAAAAAAAAGATATCTATTTCCCGTTGATTCTATGGGTGCATATATGAACCGAAGTGAACAAATCAGTGTTACTACCCATCTGGCTCTTTCAAAATAGAAGAATAAAAAGGAGAGACAATTGGGGGGAAAAGTGGGGGACTTGAGCAAGCACGAAATCTGCCGCACGTACGCGTGCTCGACTGAGCAGCAACGGAAATCGGGAACCACACACACAAAAAGGCGGGAGCAGCAATGGCACGGCCCGTACCTGGATGAGGGTCGCGGCATGGAGAAAACCCTAGGTGGTGCTGCGGCGTGACGGCGGAGACTGGCGGAGAGTGAGGCGGCGCGGAGGTGGCGGGAGACATCGGTTCCCGGCGGGCTCAGTCCACTCGTCGGGGTGTCGGAGGGCGGCGAGAGAGAGCGGAGCAGCAGGGGAAACGGCAAGTGCTTGAACTCAAACCAAACGGCGAGAAGAGAAGACGTGAGGAGAATGGCAGTTAATGTCACGGGGAAGCGCATTGGGCTTTTCGGGCGGCGCTGCATCATTTCTTTCATTTCCCAAATTTTGACTTTCTCATTCACTTGGAGCTGCTGCGACCTGCGAGGTAGACTTTACCGTTGCAATTCACACACAAAAAAAAGTTAAAAGTTATCCACGTAGTCGTGAAAAGACTTGGAGCTGCAAGTTGTGTGCATGCACAACTCGTGCCATCTATGATCTATGTACCGTAAATCACACAATATAGTCGTGCACGAAGCTACGACAACGCGAGCTATCCTCATATATAGTCGTGAAAACTCCTGGCCGTCTGATGGAGCGTCCGCATGCTCGCAGAAGACACTGTGTCGCAAAAGACACATTTGACGGGCATCTAAAGATGTTTTTTTTTTCTGTTGAAGACGGGCTTTAAGGGGTTTTTCCACGACAAAAAAGAATATAAAAACATTAGAGCTGTAAAAATTATCGAACCTGTTTTATTTGTCCATATGACCTTTTCTTCCTTGTAAAATCACTTATTAGTTTCCCCATGTGGTGAGAAGATTCATGTATTCAACGAACGAATCTTGTGTAGTAATCATGTGTGTCATGTCACAACTTAGGCTGATCATAGTGAGAGTAACATGAGTAGTAGTAACATAAGACGACATGCAGTGCCAACTAGGCATTTTGATATGTGACGTGGTGTCCCTGGCTGCGGCGGCCCAGCTGCAAACAGAAGACGGAAGGGGCTATGTATTAGTAGTTCAGTACTATGTAGTAGGGTTGCAGGCGGCGCCCGCAAATCATCCCGCAAAAGCGAAGTACAGGCAAAACGAGCTCTCGGGCTGAGCAGAAAATAAAGCAGGCCTAGTTCAATTGCCCGTCCCGCATCCCGTGCCGCTTGCAACCCTACTATGTAGTATGTGCAGCCACTGTTTTTGGTAGAAGAGAAAATATATGAGCATAATATAAATTCAAACTATAACATAGGTCAAAACTCTTGAGTTAGTGTTATAAGCATAGGTGAAGGTCTTTCTTTCTCATGTTTGCCTTTCCAGACATAAAATACACACCAACGGACATGTATGCTACCTTGAAGGCGTGAAATTGATTTTTTAAATAGATTTGTATAGCAAAGATATGATAAAAAGGAGTTAAGAAATGTTTTGTGTAAAAAATCAAATGGTGTTAACTCATGTATCAATATCATATTTATACAGTCTGACGTGAGGTTGCTAGGACACAAAAAAAAATGTAGTCTGCACGGTCGGCAAATCAATTGGGGTCGTTGTTTGGACCTTAACAAACACATATAAAACTATGATCTCTGAAATAATTTTATTCTATATGGAAAGCGTTTCAACATCTTAAAAATAAAATATATCCTTTTTGTAACATGTTGTGCGTAGTATGGTCTAATAAGTATTAAAATGATCCGCCGAGCTTTTTAGTTTCCCTGTTGATTGACGATGTATCCACGTTTTGATTAATATAAGGAGTCCTAGCTGTTTCAAAAAAAAAGTATTAAAATGTAATAAAAAGGAAAGCTAGGAATTTAATTTATACAAATACGTACTGTGTTTTGATATCTATTTACCGTTACCTGCAAAAAAAAAGATATCTATTTCCCGTTGATTCTATGGGTGCATATATGAACCGAAGTGAACAAATCAGTGTTACTACCCATCTGGCTCTTTCAAAATAGAAGAATAAAAAGGAGAGACAATTGGGGGGAAAAGTGGGGGACTTGAGCAAGCACGAAATCTGCCGCACGTACGTGCGCTCGACTGAGCAGCGACGGAAATCGGGAACAACACACACAAAAAGGCGGGAGCAGCAATGGCACGGCCCGTACCTGGATGAGGGTCGCGGCATGGCGAAAACCCTAGGTGGTGCTGCGGTGCGACGGTGGAGACCGGCGGAGAGTGAGGCGGCGTGGAGGTGGCGGGAGACATCGGTTCCCGGCGGGCTCAGTCCACTCGTCGGGGTGTCGGAGGGCGGCAAGAGAGAGCGGAGCAGCAGGGGAAACGGCAAGTGCTTGAACTCAAACCAAACGGCGAGAAGAGAAGACGTGAGGAGAATGGTAGTTAATGTCACGGGGAAGCGCATTGGGCTTTTCGGGCGGCGCTGCATCATTTCTTCCATTTCCCAAATTTTGACTTTCTCATTTACTTGGAGCTGCTGCGACCTGCGAGGTAGACTTTACCGTTGCAATTCACACACAAAAAAAAAGTTAAAAGTTATCCACGTAGTCGTGAAAAGACTTGGAGCTGCAAGTTGTGTGCATGCACAACTCGTGCCATCTATGATCTATGTACCGTAAATCACACAATATAGTCGTGCACGAAGCTACTCCCCCTCAAATTTTACCTTGTTTTCATCAGTTAGCTCAGCGAAAATGCGTGGTGGGCAGCGGGGACTGCTGAACCCGTTTGGAGCAGTGCACCCTGGCCAATCAGAGCTTTTCCACATTCTGGCAGGACCCACTCACGTGCAGCTGCTGGAGTACTAGTTCCCTAAGTTTCATCGCGCCCGGCTAAGTTACATAGTCTGGTTTCTAATTTACTGTAGTCTGCACGGTCGGCAAATCAATTGGGGTCGTTGTTTGGACCTTAACAAACACATATAAAACTATGATCTCTGAAATAATTTTATTCTATATGGAAAACGTTTCAACATCTTAAAAATAAAATATATACTTTTTGTAACATGTTGTGCGTAGTATGGTCTAATAAGTATTAAAATGATCCGCCGAGCTTTTTAGTTTCCCTGTTGATTGACGATGTATCCACGTTTTGATTAATATAAGGAGTCCTAGCTGTTTAAAAAAAAAGTATTAAAATGTAATAAAAAGGAAAGCTAGGAATTTAATTTATACAAATATGTACTGTGTTTTGATATCTATTTCCCGTTACCTGCAAAAAAAAAGATATCTATTTCCCGTTGATTCTATGGGTGCATATATGAACCGAAGTGAACAAATCAGTGTTACTACCCATCTGGCTCTTTCAAAATAGAAGAATAAAAAGGAGAGACAATTGGGGGGAAAAGTGGGGGACTTGAGCAAGCACGAAATCTGCCGCACGTACGCGCGCTCGACTGAGCAGCAACGGAAATCGGGAACCACACACACAAAAAGGCGGGAGCAGCAATGGCACGGCCCGTACCTGGATGAGGGTCGCGGCATGGCGAAAACCCTAGGTGGTGCTGCGGCGTGACGGCGGAGACTGGCGGAGAGTGAGGCGGCGCGGAGGTGGCGGGAGACATCGGTTCCCGGCGGGCTCAGTCCACTCGTCGAGGTGTCGGAGGGCGGCGAGAGAGAGCGGAGCAGCAGGGGAAACGACAAGTGCTTGAACTCAAACCAAACGGCGAGAAGAGAAGACGTGAGGAGAATGGCAGTTAATGTCACGGGGAAGCGCATTGGGCTTTTCGGGCGGCGCTGCATCATTTCTTCCATTTCCCAAATTTTGACTTTCTCATTCACTTGGAGCTGCTGCGACCTGCGAGGTAGACTTTACCGTTGCAATTCACACACAAAAAAAGTTAAAAGTTATCCACGTAGTCGTGAAAAGACTTGGAGCTGCAAGTTGTGTGCATGCACAACTCGTGCCATCTATGATCTATGTACCGTAAATCACAAAATATAGTCGTGCACGAAGCTACGACAACGCGAGCTATCCTCATATATAGTCGTGAAAACTCCTGGCCGTCTGATGGAGCGTCCGCATGCTCGCAGAAGACACTGTGTCGCAAAAGACACATTTGACGGGCATCTAAAGATGTTTTTTTTTCTGTTGAAGACGGGCTTTAAGGGGTTTTTCCACGACAAAAAAGAATATAAAAACATTAGAGCTGTAAAAATTATCGAACCTGTTTTATTTGTCCATATGACCTTTTCTTCCTTGTAAAATCACTTATTAGTTTCCCCATGTGGTGAGAAGATTCATGTATTCAACGAACGAATCTTGTGTAGTAATCATGTGTGTCATGTCACAACTTAGGCTGGTCATAGTGAGAGTAACATGAGTAGTAGTAACATAAGACGACATGCAGTGCCAACTAGGCATTTTGATATGTGACGTGGTGTCCCTGGCTGCGGCGGCCCAGCTGCAAACGGAAGACGAAGGGGCTATGTATTAGTAGTTCAGTACTATGTAGTAGGGTTGCAGGCGGCGCCCGCAAATCATCCCGCAAAAGCGAAGTACAGGCAAAACGAGCTCTCGGGCTGAGCAGAAAATAAAGCAGGCCTAGTTCAATTGCCCGTCCCGCATCCCGTGCCGCTTGCAACCCTACTATGTAGTATGTGCAGCCACTGTTTTTGGTAGAAGAGAAAATATATGAGCATAATATAAATTCAAACTATAACATAGGTCAAAACTCTTGAGTTAGTGTTATAAGCATAGGTGAAGGTCTTTCTTTCTCATGTTTGCCTTTCCAGACATAAAATACACACCAACGGACATGTATGCTACCTTGAAGGCGTGAAATTGATTTTTTAAATAGATTTGTATAGCAAAGATATGATAAAAATGAGTTAAGAAATGTTTTGTGTAAAAAATCTAATGGTGTTAACTCATGTATCAATATCATATTTATACAGTCTGACGTGAGGTTGCTAGGACACAAAAAAAACATGTAGTCTGCACGGTCGGCAAATCAATTGGGGTCGTTGTTTGGACCTTAACAAACACATATAAAACTATGATCTCTGAAATAATTTTATTCTATATGGAAAGCGTTTCAACATCTTAAAAATAAAATATATCCTTTTTGTAACATGTTGTGCGTAGTATGGTCTAATAAGTATTAAAGTGATCCGCCGAGCTTTTTAGTTTCCCTGTTGATTGACGATGTATCCACGTTTTGATTAATATAAGGAGTCCTAGCTGTTTCAAAAAAAAAGTATTAAAATGTAATAAAAAGGAAAGCTAGGAATTTAATTTATACAAATACGTACTGTGTTTTGATATCTATTTACCGTTACCTGCAAAAAAAAAAGATATCTATTTCCCGTTGATTCTATGGGTGCATATATGAACCGAAGTGAACAAATCAGTGTTACTACCCATCTGGCTCTTTCAAAATAGAAGAATAAAAAGGAGAGACAATTGGGGGGAAAAGTGGGGGACTTGAGCAAGCACGAAATCTGCCGCACGTACGCGCGCTCGACTGAGCAGCAACGGAAATCGGGAACAACACACACAAAAAGGCGGGAGCAGCAATGGCACGGCCCGTACCTGGATGAGGGTCGCGGCATGGCGAAAACCCTAGGTGGTGCTGCGGTGCGACGGTGGAGACCGGCGGAGAGTGAGGCGGCGCGGAGGTGGCGGGAGACATCGGTTCCCGGCGGGCTCAGTCCACTCGTCGGGGTGTCGGAGGGCGGCGAGAGAGAGCGGAGCAGCAGGGGAAACGGCAAGTGCTTGAACTCAAACCAAACGGCGAGAAGAGAAGACGTGAGGAGAATGGCAGTTAATGTCACGGGGAAGCGCATTGGGCTTTTCGGGCGGCGCTGCATCATTTCTTCCATTTCCCAAATTTTGACTTTCTCATTTACTTGGAGCTGCTGCGACCTGCGAGGTAGACTTTACCGTTGCAATTCACACACAAAAAAAAGTTAAAAGTTATCCACGTAGTCGTGAAAAGACTTGGAGCTGCAAGTTGTGTGCATGCACAACTCGTGCCATCTATGATCTATGTACCGTAAATCACACAATATAGTCGTGCACGAAGCTACTCCCCCTCAAATTTTACCTTGTTTTCATCAGTTAGCTCAGCGAAAATGCGTGGTGGGCAGCGGGGACTGCTGAACCCGTTTGGAGCAGTGCACCCTGGCCAATCAGAGCTTTTCCACATTCTGGCAGGACCCACTCACGTGCAGCTGCTGGAGTACTAGTTCCCTAAGTTTCATCGCGCCCGGCTAAGTTACATAGTCTGGTTTCTAATTTACTGTAGTCTGCACGGTCGGCAAATCAATTGGGGTCGTTGTTTGGACCTTAACAAACACATATAAAACTATGATCTCTGAAATAATTTTATTCTATATGGAAAACGTTTCAACATCTTAAAAATAAAATATATCCTTTTTGTAACATGTTGTGCGTAGTATGGTCTAATAAGTATTAAAATGATCCGCCGAGCTTTTTAGTTTCCCTGTTGATTGACGATGTATCCACGTTTTGATTAATATAAGGAGTCCTAGCTGTTTTAAAAAAAAAGTATTAAAATGTAATAAAAAGGAAAGCTAGGAATTTAATTTATACAAATACGTACTGTGTTTTGATATCTATTTCCCGTTACCTGCAAAAAAAAAGATATCTATTTCCCGTTGATTCTATGGGTGCATATATGAACCGAAGTGAACAAATCAGTGTTACTACCCATCTGGCTCTTTCAAAATAGAAGAATAAAAAGGAGAGACAATTGGGGGGAAAAGTGGGGGACTTGAGCAAGCACGAAATCTGCCGCACGTACGCGCGCTCGACTGAGCAGCAACGGAAATCGGGAACCACACACACAAAAAGGCGGGAGCAGCAATGGCACGGCCCGTACCTGGATGAGGGTCGCGGCATGGCGAAAACCCTAGGTGGTGCTGCGGTGCGACGGTGGAGACCGGCGGAGAGTGAGGCGGCGCGGAGGTGGCGGGAGACATCGGTTCCCGGCGGGCTCAGTCCACTCGTCGAGGTGTCGGAGGGCGGCGAGAGAGAGCGGAGCAGCAGGGGAAACGGCAAGTGCTTGAACTCAAACCAAACGGCGAGAAGAGAAGACGTGAGGAGAATGGCAGTTAATGTCACGGGGAAGCGCATTGGGCTTTTCGGGCGGCGCTGCATCATTTCTTCCATTTCCCAAATTTTGACTTTCTCATTCACTTGGAGCTGCTGCGACCTGCGAGGTAGACTTTACCGTTGCAATTCACACACAAAAAAAAGTTAAAAGTTATCCACGTAGTCGTGAAAAGACTTGGAGCTGCAAGTTGTGTGCATGCACAACTCGTGCCATCTATGATCTATGTACCGTAAATCACACAATATAGTCGTGCACGAAGCTACTCCCCCTCAAATTTTACCTTGTTTTCATCAGTTAGCTCAGCGAAAATGCGTGGTGGGCAGCGGGGACTGCTGAACCCGTTTGGAGCAGTGCACCCTGGCCAATCAGAGCTTTTCCACATTCTGACAGGACCCACTCACGTGCAGCTGCTGGAGTACTAGTTCCCTAAGTTTCATCGCGCCCGGCTAAGTTACATAGTCTGGTTTCTAATTTACACACTAAGTTATGGATGTTGAAATATAGGGTGGGCTTTTGGCCCATCTAACAATTTCAGGAAAATCCCTAAAGCCATAGTTTTTCCTTCCTTGGTGTTGTGTGTGCATGTGTCTTCCACCTTGAGTTTTCTTGATCTTTCTCGTGTTCATGAGAGGAAGAGAGAAGTTGAGAGGTAGAAGCAGTAGCGGAGCCAGGATTCGAGCAAGCCCCAGGCCAAAAATTAGAAGTAAACAACCTACTAAAAGATTAATGGTCCACCTCCGATTCCATCCTTTTCTAGCTCCCCGTGACTGTGTGGTAAATCTTGTTTCGGAGTACACAATCCCTTGTTCTTTCTTCTTTTTCCTCTCTCTCTTTTCTTTTTTCAAACGAGAGATGAATCTGTAGTGCTAGTCCTCGGTAAAAACAACAGCAAAGACACCAGTACTTCTGACTGGAAAAAGGAAGACTAGGAAGCCGCGCCGTCACCGGGAGGTTTCGACCTGACGCCGGCAGAGCGGCACCAGGTGGAGGAGGTACAATACTCGTGGACAGCCACGACAACATAGGGTAGGTGGCCACAAATGCCAGATAGACATAATGAAAAGGAGCACAGTATCGATCCCTCATAGTGATGAGGAGAGCGCGGATCCTGTCAACCGCTTCCCCTACCGTTGCCCCGGGTGTTCACTTTTGTTTTCATTTCTGTCGTTGTTTCTTCTGGTTTACTTCTTTTTTGTTGGGCAAGAGAGATGTATCCCAGAGCAATTTGGTCAGTACGATGGGGAATCTTTTTTTTTTACGACCTGAGAGCTTGCCTGTCAGCCTGTGCGTACTGGAGACGAGAAGACGACGGAGGAGGCACGCGTGCCAAATACAACCGATTACTACATAACCTTGCTAGGCTACCCTCCTCGTTAGCCATCCGGGCGTGCATACGATTCTAGGCCATTTAATCGATTCTAGGCCATTGGATCGTGTGAACAGTGTTTGTTTTCACCCTTTTTCACTTCTTGCTTGCTTGAAAAGGAATCGCGAATGTAACCAAATTATTTCTCCCTGGTTAATATAAGCAAGTTAAAAAATAAATAACATTCAGTGTATGTTTCTTACCCTAGTGGTGCGTGCCTCCTCCTCCTGAGCCGCGCGTCCCCCTTCCGCCATTGCCCATTGACAGGTCCGTGCCGCCAGAAGTCGCCGATGCATAGTCACCTCCTATACAGCGGACACATTCCTCCTCCGCTCATCGCCGATGCGCGAACTCTCCAATCCGCCGCCGCTGAAATCCGGGGATAGAATGGTACAGCAGAAAACGAAGCTTGGTAGGAGGAGGACTTCGGGAGCGGCGGTTCCGGCGATAAGATCGATCTAGGTACAGCAGAAAACGAAGCTTGGTAGGAGGAGGACTTCGGGAGCGGCGGTTCCGGCGATGACATCGATCTACTGTTTTCGAGACGATGGGGGACTGTCGGACTGGGAGGCTGGGAGAGCCGAGCGGGGAGTGTGCTGCGACTGCGAGCTTGTCTATCTTTTTTTTTGATGACCTGAGAGCTTGCCTGTCAGCCTGTGCGTACTGGAGACGAGAAGACGACGGAGGAGGCACGCGTGCCAAATACAACCAATTACTACATAACCTTGCTAGGCTACCCTCCTCGTTAGCCATCCAGGCGTGCATACGATACTAGGCCATTGGATCGATTCTAGGCCATTGGATCGTGTGAACAGTGTTTGTTTTCACCCCACCGGTGATTTTCTGCCATTGGATGCGGTAGTTTTCTTTTTCACTTCTTGCTTGCCTGAAAAGGAATCGCGAATGTAACCAAATTATTTCTCCCTGGTTAATATAAGCAAGTTAAAAAATAAATAACATTCAGTGTATGTTTCTTACCCTAGTGGTGCGCGTCTCCTCCTCCTGAGCCGCGCGTCCCCCTTCCGCCATTGCCCATTGACAGGTCCGCACCGCCAGAAGTCGCCGATGCATAGTCACCTCCTGTACAGCGGACACATTCCTCCTCCGCTCATCGCCGATGCGCGAACTCTCCAATCCGCCGCCGCTGAAATTCGAGACGATGGGGGACTGCCGAACTGGGAGGCTGGGAGAGCCAGGCTGGGAGATTGACTTCTACTCATGCGCTTCTCACTCCACACTCCACAGTGTTCCACTCCACTGCCAAGTTCCAACGAGACCGTGTTCCCCTCAATCTCACGCAGGTGGAGCTGCTCCTGCTTGCCGGAGCACCACCGTCTTGCTCCCGCACGCAGGTGAGCGAAATGGGACAATCTTGGCTTGCGCAATGCGCTCTCGTCAGTTTTTTATTTACTGTTTCCAGAAAATCTCCTTTATTGTATTTCCATGCATGTTTCAATCTCGTAACAGTTTGTTCTTGCGCCGAATCTGGTGCTCAATCCATCTTCTTCCGTCCATCTCATTGAGAAAATGATTAATCTTCTTCCGTCCATCTCATTGAGAAAATGATTAATCTGCTGCTGCTGCTGTTCTATTTTTAGTTTCTCGGGAAGCTGACCCGACGGAGAACCCACCGCCGTCGCTGGACCATCGCTGATCCAAATTGCCTGGCCTTAGCTACTGCCTGTGAGGCTGTGACCTGCCTGAGGTTTGTTTGGTTGCTAGCCTGAGAAATCTGCCCGTGCAATGCCTCAGATTCTCTCCTATTCCTGGATTTATGTAGTGAAGTATCACCGACTGGCTAATTTAAGTAGTACTACTGTGGTAACAATCTCTGTTGTACATAGCATCAGTAGAACTCATGCTTGATGGGTGTGTTGTGCATTTATTCAGTCGGGTGAGGACTGCGGCTGGCGGTTGCAGAGCTCGGCTGGCGGGTCCGTTTGTGCGACGAATACCTAAAGTAGCGGTCATTGAGAGGCATCACTACTGGCCGTCAGTTGTTCTGCCGCCTCCGCCTGATGGTGGTAATGAGCAGACCAAATTAGACGAACCCAAGGCACATCTTTCTGACTTTGGTTGTCAAATTGGGAGCATGCCATTCACATAATAGAGGGTAATGGAACTTTGATAACTTTCCATTTCTCTCGCGTGGGTCCCAGAAACTAGGATAATGGAATTTTGATAAATTTCCATTTCCCTCATGTTGGTCCTAGAAACCAGGCTAATGGATTCTGATAAATTTCCATTTCCCTCTATTGCGTCCCAGAATCCAGGGTAATGGAAATCTGATAAATTTACATTTCGCTCGTATGGGTCCCAGAATTCAGGGTAATGGAACGTTTATCATTTTCCATTCCCTCTCATGGGCCCCAGAAACCAGGGTAATGTATTCTTGATAAATCCCTCTCGTGGGCCCCAGAAACCAGGGTAATGTATTCTTGGTAAATTTCCATTTCTCTCCCGTTGGTCCCAGAATCTAGGATAATGGAACTTTGATAAATTTCCATTTCCCTCTTGTGGGTCCCAAAATTCAGGATAATGGAATTTTGATAAATTTCCATTTCCCTCGCGTGGGTCCCAGTAACCAGGGTAACTCAAATACTTCAGAACCTTGTTTACGGTTTAGGAAGTGACCATGTTCTGAGTTTATTTGGTCACTGTAATGCCTGCGCAAAATACTTCTTAAAATGCCAGGTTTAGTTATGACACTGTAATGTCTGTGGTGTGCTTCGTATGCATGCAAAACTGAGTTTAAAATTTCAGGTCTCCTTATTAAGTTATGTTCTGTGTGTGTTGTGCTCTAAATGATTAAGTTATGTACTCTTTGTGTTGTGCTTCAACTGCCAAATACAATCCAATAACATTTCAGCTGGTCTTGGAGAAGGTAAATTAGCACTTCAGCTAAATGAAAATAATCATCCCCAAGCAACCAGCGCAACATAGAAATCACATATCTGAACAATTTCCACACTTGAACACAAAAAGCTTGGAACATCAACGGTCTAAGCTTAACATAACAGAGAACAAATTCAGTGGCAACAACACAGGACAAATTCGAAAGTAAGTACTAAACATCCTTACAACACAAGCACTAAGCATTCCTTTTCGACGAACAAATTCGAAAGTACTTAGCAGATGGCCCTGGAGGTGCAGCTTCGGGAGGCATACAACATTAGGTTCTGGGTGTTACATTGTCGACTTCGCCCAGGGGCCCCGGAAAATATAGAGCCGGCCCTGGTTATAATTCCATCATATGCCAGCCAAAATACATAACTACCACTGATGACACAACATTTCATAATTCATGTGCAGATAACTCAAATATCAGTATATTATTATGATATCAATGCATCAGCAGAGCTCGGACTAACATTTGAACGACAAGCCTACGGCGCCTCCAAGCGCAGTGCTGTTACTCCATCCTCGAGATCTGTGGAAGACACGCTGCTTGCTTTAACAAAACCCAGCTTCCCTGCTGCAGCACCTCGATGTCGCACTGCATTCAACAAAAAGTTCGACCAGTTACACATTTCATGGTTTAGTAGTGAAGGGTTAGCTGGTTACATGTGATGAAAACATGCTTTAATCCTAACTTCCACTATGGTCCAGCATAAACTGCACATTTAGCCATATGACCAGCCTATGATAGTACTTTGAGAATACATCAACCAGATCGCGGATCAGCTGGTCGAGAATGTAGCGTGGATAAAACAAGCAGAACACAATGGCCACATACACTTGGTTATAAAAATAAACTCAGAATAGCCATGACACCGTTTTTTTCAAAATATGGTACTTGGTTAAAAACAATGTTGTACCTACGCATCCAACAGCTATAGATCTTTATTTTGAATGTCAGTTTAAATTTTGATATCCCCTTGTAAGGAAATAGAACCTGCTCTTATTTTCAGATCATTGAAGTTTCAGTAAACAAAGAACCCCTTTAGTAGGATTCCGAAACCATACTAATTGATCAGGAGAATCAGTCACATAGGAGTAACAGATTGGCATGTTTTTTATCTAAATTCAGAAGGAGTTGCACACTTTTCTCCCTATTCACAAACCCTTTTGAACCTCACCTCCTGCAGCCTTAGAAGGAAACTCACACCCAAGTAGTTCAGTTAAAAGGCCTAGAGCAAAAGCTCCAAGCAGCCTTTGGAGGACCCTACATACATGGACCCAGAATATCTTGTCTCTGGAAAGATGACACCCCTCTCAGATGTTTGCTCTTTTGGAATTGTCGTCTTGCGCCTTTTAACTGGAAAGTCTTCTGTCGGTATAAAGAAGATTGTGAAAGATGCGATGGACCAAGGTGTATTGAATTCTGTAGTTGATAACTCAGCTGAAGAGTGGCCTTATGTGCACAAATATCAGTTAGCTGAGCTTGCTCTAGCATTCGAATTCAGTCATTCATCTAACAACACACAGAATGCCGACACGCTTGAATCTCGAAGGAAGGACATCCCTAGCTGCGGTGAACTGCCAAGAAAAGAAAAGCTGCTCGCTTTTGGGGGTTTTTGTCGGTGGTGAGTGCTCCACTCTTCGATTCCCCACTCCTCTATTGTTGGGGTTTGCAGTAGCGGTCCCGCCTGATCCTCTGCACGAGCTGCCGTGACTACCTCAGCCAGGAGCTCTACTCCAGGGACGTGCACTTCTCCCGAGAGCGGCTGTGCGAGCAGAACCGTCCTCAGCAGTTGTAACTCAGCAATGATAGGTTGGTAGTGCACGTCCCTGGATAGAGCTCCTGGCCGAGGTAGTTCACCACCTACGGTGCCCGGACGATGTGCTGGGGATGTCGTTCCTTCCCTCGCAGGAGGCAGTCAAGACCACCGAGCTCGTTAGACGCATGCGCTACATCTGGAAGTTTGTCCGATCCCTTGACTGGGTTCTGAACCTCCCTTGACTGGGTACTTTTAAGGGTTCTGTTGTAAAAATGACTACGTTGTGCTTTTTGAAGATGAAATCGAACCCACTTCTCCATCATGGATAAAAGGCTTATTTGAGGCAATACTCTATGCCATGACCATGGGAGGGTAGTTTATACACTAGAGAATAGTATCAAACTCAAAAACTTGGAACTTGAGTCATGCAAGAATATAATTGGATAGGGTTAAAAGTGATGGTTCAATAGGAATTTCAGGACCAACACTTAGCCATTTTTCCTAGGGAAAAATTATCCAATTAATTTTATAGCATGATCATGAGTTGGAAACTTGCAATGATGATCTCACAATTGAGATAACATCAAGAATGCAGAGTACTAGGTTTTTGAAACACTTGTTCACACCTAGTGAGAAAGAAGAAAATCAGAAAACAAGATTTGCATAAGAGAAGGA
The DNA here is from genome assembly GCA_028641055.1 of Alopecurus myosuroides. NCBI lineage: Eukaryota > Viridiplantae > Streptophyta > Magnoliopsida > Poales > Poaceae > Alopecurus > Alopecurus myosuroides. The sequence goes on from CM054058.1 coordinate 937,249, forward strand.
ATTGATGACTTAGTAATTTTTCCTAAGTCTTTTCCTGTTAAAAAGGGGCAAGTGCAGCAGATGTTTTCAAGGCATGACTGGATTCAATTTTGGTATCCAAGCACATAGTGTTGAAGATCACAATCCAAATTGCCAGAAAACAACTTTTGTTTAAATTAACAAGTTGATTTAGGCCATGAAAACATGAAGGAAACAGGGCATGATGACAATTGTTCTTGTTTTCCAAAACTAGTTGTTATAAACTAACCCACTTCTCCATCATGGATAAAAGGCTTATTTGAGGCAAGACTCTATGCCATGACCATGGGAGGGTAGTTTATACTAGAGAATAGTATCAAACTCAAAAACTTGGAAATTGAGTAATGCAAGAATATAATTGGATAGGGTTAAAAGTGATGGTTCAGCAGGAATTTCAGGACCAACACTTAAGCCATTTTTCCTAGGGGGAAAATTATCCAATTAATTTTATAGCATGATCATGAGTTGGAAACTTGCAATGATGATCTCACAATTGAGATAACATCAAGAATGCAGAGTACTAGGTTTTTGAAATACTTGTTCACACCTAGTGAAAAAGAAGAAAATCAGAAAACAAGATTTGCATAAGAGAAGGAATTGATGAAGGAGAAGGATTTAATTCTTTGCCAACCACAACATCATATAAAGATAACAAGGACACAAATCATAACACATCAACCAATCATCCATACAAGCACAAAAAGTTTTTGTTGGCTCAGAATTTTGGATACCAGAATGACAACACATGTCATTACAAAATAGGGTGTGACAGTTCTCCTCCTCTTGGTTCTTCGAATCCACCTCTTCGTAGCATCAATCGAAGGCCCGTATCCTCCTCCTGCTCCTGCTCCGCCATTGTCCCCCCTTGGTCTCTGCTCTTCTGCCGCTGTGAAAAAAGAGGCATTTATTTTATAGTTTTTCTCTTCCAAGGGTTTCTTGATTTTGCTTTGCTAGGTTTACTTGCCTTGAAATTATAAATGTGTTCTCTCTGCTCTACCGGATCCCGGAGAAGAGATGCAGGTTTCACTATGTTTTTTTATGCATTTTTTTTAGCACATGAAGCTCTAGATACCAAAGTGCAAAATGCCCGATGTGAATTAATCCTGAATACTGCTACGTCGATGGAATACTACTGAGAGGGGAGAATATTGACTCGTGCGCGCTGGCTCAAGAGGAGTGGGAGGAGGGTGTTCCCTCTCTTAGTTAAGTCAAGCTCGCGAAGGTGCAGAGACAAATTGGAATCAAAGTGCGGAGGCAAAGCTACCGACGTCTGATCACGACCGGCGCGAGGCCGAAGTGGTTGAGCACTTCGCAGAACAAGCCGTGCAGTGGGACATGCATCCCAGCCTCCGGCACGCCTGCGTACACGCAAGCCAAGTGGAGCTCCGTGTTGGGCATGAGCTGGCTCGGTTGAGCACTTCGCAGAAGAAGCCGTGCAGCGAGACGCACATCCCGGCATCCAGTGCATCCGCTTACACCCATACATCCCCCTCTGGAAGCGACGTGCAAACACGCTGGTAGTCGGCAGGTCGCGTGGTGTAAAAAACAACCTCATTCATCACATGGCATGAGTTCGAAACACTGACCACCCTGCTCCCAGGATGCTCATTGATTCGACTCGCACCGACACTTTTTCAAAATGGGGAAAAACCCTTGCGTCTGCACTCCCACCAGCAGAGCTGTGATGCTCGTGTTTGCCCTGGCCAGTGAGTTCTGCTCACCACGGACAACAGTCATGAAGGCAGAAGGAAGCGCAGAAAGTTTGATGGAATCACAACTTCAAAAAAGTCATCTAACAACACACAGAACGCCAACACGCTTGAATCTCGAAGGAACCATAGAAATGTTGGCATAAGGAAGTGCAGAAAGGTTGATGGAATCACACCTTCACAAAAGTCATCTAACAGCAAAAATGCATAAAAAAGCATAGTGAACCATTGAGCAGTCAGCTTTATTTTTTCACTCCTGTTCATTTCATCAATGTGACTTCTACGAATATGTTCGACAAAAAAGCAGCAGTAGCTTGTGGGGCACTGCCTTCGATTCAGTGTTGCACTACCTTGCGGTGCACTGCCTTGGGATGGTTCTCGCGCCACTGCCCGCCACCTCAAAATGGGTTTCTATTTCCGACTTCCCAGGCGGCATTGACGCCAGGCGGTAAGCGCGACTACGCATAGCATAGTCCGTCGCACGTTCCCTCGTTCTTTTTTCTTTCTGTTTTCTCTTGTCCTGGCTCACCGACAGATTAGTCAGTTCCTTGTGTCAGAGATTAGGGTTTAAGGCAGTGCGACACTGAATCGAAGGCAGTGCATCGTAGGCGGTGAACTACCTCCGTCAGGAGCTCTATCCTGTCGCTAAGAAATAGGGAGACCTGGTGGAAGTCTGACCTTCACCTAAATTAATGGAATTTTGAATGCCTTCAGAAGATGGGGCTTCTTTTTTGGCTGTGAAAAAACAAACATGAGTGCTGTTAATAATGATATTTAACTACACTGTACTGGAACTAGGAGAAAATGTGTGTCCGCTTACTTGGTTTCTGTGGAGAAGAGCCTGCTGGATTTATCTTTGAAGTTTTCCAATTATTGTGACGTGTTGCTAGGCTTTCATCCTCTGGTGAGGACATTGGATTATCACGAGGTATGCTCCGTGTTTGGAGACCAGGATTGCAGTTCGTTAGAATGCAGGATGACTCTTTCTCACAAGCACTTGGATCATAGATCTCAACTTTGAAGTGGGAATCCCCATTGTACTTGAACCTCAAGAAGTCACCCTCTTCAAGTCCATAAACACTGGCAAATATTGACCATCCAGATCGAAGGACTAGATTATTCAGTTCCTTCGCAACATGAACATTATATGTATTACCATCCAGGGTTTCTAGTTTGACTAATTCAGAGATCTGTCCTCCGACGCTGCGCACAAACTTCTGTGGTATAGTCTACAGGGATGAACATAATAATAAAAAATGCATGTGAAGGCAGTAGTCATGCACATAATAAGAAAAAAGCCGAGGTAATTCACAGTAACATGCAGTATATCATAAAATTGTAAGATATTAAACCGGTGCCGTTTACTATTCAGGAGTAATAACAAGTTCATATTGATGTACATGAATAACCAGGTCGCTGCTGCATATTTCAACTGAAGACTAAGAACAAGTAAGTTCTCATAATGCAAATATAATTTCATTTTTAGGTCTAGCATCTTATTTTCTAAAATGACTGTTGAACATTTTCTCATAAAGGAAAGAAAAGTTGGTCCTGAAATCCTGATTCCAGTAAAAAGATCGATAGACCATTAAATTGTTAACCCAAACCTAACTTGTCCACTTAACCGAAACAAGAAGCTAATACAATATACAACATATATCTTCGGTTACAAGAACAACGTAGTTGAGAAGATCTTACCACTCCATTTCTGAAATCACCAAGCATAGGCTTGAAGAAACGCTTTTTCTGATTATCCATGTGGTCCCAATACTGATGTGCAATGTACTGCTTGCATCCAGTGCAAGACTTGTCCATCCCCTGACCACTCCTACAAACTCAGTCGAGACAAAGTTATTATTAGAAAGGAAGGCTAAAAGGCAGGCAGGCATGTGGTAAGTAACCTAAAACTTCAGTGTTGTTTCCTTGATTAGTAAATATAGCCATATGTAGCACTGTAGCAGCCCACTTGGCATACCAAACACCATACAACATATACTTGTGGTCTCTGCTCTCCTGCCGCTGCGAAAAAAGAGGCATTTATTTTGTGGTTTTTCTCTTCCGAGGGTTTCTTGATTTTGCTTTGCTAGGTTTACTTGCCTTGAACTTATAAATGTGTTCTCTCCTCCCGGACGATGTGCTGGGGATGTCGTTCCTTCCCTCGCAGGAGGCAGTCAAGACCACCGAGCTCGTTAGACGCATGTGCTACATCTGGAAGTTTGTCCGATCCCTTGACTGGGTTCTGAATCTCCCTTGACTGGGTACTTTTAAGGGTTCTGTTGTAAAAATGACTACGTTGTGCTTTTTGAAGATGAAATCGAACCCACTTCTCCATCATGGATAAAATGCTTATTTGAGGCAATACTCTATGCCATGACCATGGGAGGGTAGTTTATACACTAGAGAATAGTATCAAACTCAAAAACTTGGAACTTGAGTCATGCAAGAATATAATTGGATAGGGTTAAAAGTGATGGTTCAATAGGAATTTCAGGACCAACACTTAGCCATTTTTCCTAGGGAAAAATTATCCAATTAATTTTATAGCATGATCATGAGTTGGAAACTTGCAATGATGATCTCACAATTGAGATAACATCAAGAATGCAGAGTACTAGGTTTTTGAAACACTTGTTCACACCTAGTGAGAAAGAAGAAAATCAGAAAACAAGATTTGCATAAGAGAAGGAATTGATGACTTAGTATTTTTCCTAAGTCTTTTCCTGTTAAAAAGAGGCAAGTGCAGCAGATGTTTTCAAGGCATGACTGGATTCAATTTTGGTATCCAAGCACATAGTGTTGAAGATCACAATCCAAATTGCCAGAAAACAACTTTTGTTTAAATTAACAAGTTGATTTAGGCCATGAAAACATTTAGGAAACAGGGCATGATGACAATTGTTCTTGTTTTCCAAAACTAGTTGTTATAAACTAACCCACTTCTCCATCATGGATAAAAGGCTTATTTGAGGCAAGACTCTATGCCATGACCATGGGAGGGTAGTTTATACTAGAGAATAGTATCAAACTCAAAAACTTGGAAATTGAGTAATGCAAGAATATAATTGGATAGGGTTAAAAGTGATGGTTCAGCAGGAATTTCAGGACCAACACTTAAGCCATTTTTCCTAGGGGAAAAATTATCCAATTAATTTTATAGCATGATCATGAGTTGGAAACTTGTAATGATGATCTCACAATTGAGATAACATCAAGAATGCAGAGTACTAGGTTTTTGAAACACCTGTTCACACCTAGTGAGAAAGAAGAAAATCAGAAAACAAGATTTGCATAAGAGAAGGAATTGATGAAGGAGAAGGATTTAATTCTTTGCCAACCACAACATCATATAAAGATAACAAGGACACAAATCATAACACATCAACCAATCATCCATACAAGCACAAAAAGTTTTTGTTGGCTCAGAATTTTGGATACCAGAATGACAACACATGTCATTACAAAATAGGGTGTGACAGTTCTCCTCCTCTTGGTTCTTCGAATCCACCTCTTCGCAGCATCAATCGAAGGCCCGTATCCTCCTCCTGCTCCTGCTCCGCCATTGTCCCCCCCTTGGTCTCTGCTCTTCTGCCGCTATGAAAAAAGAGGCATTTATTTTGTAGTTTTTCTCTTCTGAGGGTTTCTTGATTTTGCTTTGCTAGGTTTACTTGCCTTGAAATTATAAATGTGTTCTCTCTGCTCTTCCGGATCCCGGAGAAGAGATGCAGGTTTCACTATGTTTTTTTATGCATTTTTTTTAGCACATGAAGCTCTAGATACCAAAGTGCAAAATGCCCGATGTGAATTAATCCTGAATACTGCTACGTCGATGGAATACTACTGAGAGGGGAGAATATTGACTCATGCGCGCCGGCTCGGGAGGAGTGGGAGGAGGGTGTTCCCTCTCTTGGTTAAGTCAAGCTCGCGAAGGTGCAGAGACAAATTGGAATCAAAGTGCGGAGGCAAAGCTATCGACGTCTGATCACAACCGGCGCGAGGCCGAAGTGGTTGAGCACTTCGCAGAACAAGCCGTGCAGTGGCACACGCATCCCAGCCTCTAGCACGCCCGCGTACACGCAAGCCAAGTGGAGCTCCCTGTTGGGCATGAGCTGGCTCGGTTGAGCACTTCGCAGAAGAAGCCGTGCAGCGGGACGCACATCCTGGCATCCAGTGCATCCGCGTACACCCATACATCCCCCCTGGAAGCGACGTGCAAACACGCTGGTAGCCGGCAGGTCGCGCGGTGTAAAAAACAACCTCATTCAGAACACCAACATGGCACGAGTTCGAAACACTGACCACCCTGCTCCCAGGATGCTCATTGATTCGACTCGCACCGACACTTTTTCAAAATGGGGAAAAACCCTTGCGTCTGCACTCCCACCAGCAGAGCTGTGATGCTCGTGTTTGCCCTGGCCAGTGAGTTCTGCTCACCACGGACAACAATCATGAAGGCAGAAGGAAGCGCAGAAAGTTTGATGGAATCACAACTTCAAAAAAGTCATCTAACAACACACAGAATGCCAACATGCTTGAATCTCGAAGGAACCATAGAAATGTTGGCATAAGGAAGTGCAGAAAGGTTGATGGAATCACACCTTCAGAAAAGTCATCTAACAGAAAAAATGCATAAAAAAAGCATAGTGAACCATTGAGCAGTCAGCTTTATTTTTTCACTCCTGTTCATTTCATCAATGTGACTTCTACGAATATGTTCGACAAAAAAGCAGCAGTAGCTTGTGGGGCACTGCCTTCGATTCAGTGTTGCACTACCTTGCGGTGGACTGCCTTGGGATGGTTTCGCGCCACTGCCCGCCACCTCAAAATGGGTTTCTGTTTCCGACTTCCCAGGCGGCATTGACGCCAGGCGGTAAGCGCGACTACGCATAGCATAGTCCGCCGCACGTTCCCTCATTCTTTTTTCTTTCTGTTTTCTCTTGTCCTGGCTCACCGACAGATTAGTCAGTTCCTTGTGTCAGAGATTAGGGTTTAAGGCAGTGCGACACTGAATCAAAGGCAGTGCATCGTAGGCGATGAACTACCTCCGTCAGGAGCTCTATCCTGTCGCTAAGAAATAGGGAGACCTGGTGGAAGTCTGACCTTCACCTAAATTAATGGAATTTTGAATGCCTTCAGAAGATGGGGCTTCTTTTTTGGCTGTGAAAAAACAAACATGAGTGCTGTTAATAATGATATTTAACTACACTGTACTAGAACTAGGAGAAAATGTGTGTCCGCTTACTTGGTTTCTGTGGAGAAGAGCCTGCTGGATTTATCTTTGAAGTTTTCCAATTATTGTGACGTGTTGCTAGGCTTTCATCCTCTGGTGAGGACATTGGATTATCACGAGGTATGCTCCGTGTTTGGAGAAGTCACCCTCTTCAAGTCCATAAACACTGGCAAATATTGACCATCCAGATCGAAGGACTAGATTATTCAGTTCCTTCGCAACATGAACATTATATGTATTACCATCTAGGGTTTCTAGTTTGACTAATTCAGAGATCTGTCCTCCGACGCCGCGCACAAACTTCTGTGGTATAGTCTACAGGGATGAACATAATAATAAAAAATGCATGTGAAGGCAGTATTCATGCACATAATAAGAAAAAAGCCGAGGTAATTCACAGTAACATGCAGTATATCATAAAATTGTAAGATATTAAACCGGTGCCGTTTACTATTCAGGAGTAATAACAAGTTCATATTGATGTACATGAATAACCAGGTCGCTGCTGCATATTTGAACTGAAGACTAAGAACAAGTAAGTTCTCATAATGCAAATATAATTTCATTTTTAGGTCCAGCATCTTATTTTCTAAAATGACTGTTGAACATTTTCTCATAAAGGAAAGAAAAGTTGGTCCTGAAATCCTGATTCCAGTAAAAAGATCGAACCCGCTGGCCGAGGACATGCACCAGGCGGGACGGATCGGGAAGCCTTCCTCCTCGCCCCCTCCCGTCCAGATCCTCAGCGACACCACCAGCATCGACGACGATGCTACCCTCTCGAGGTCCCCGGTCGACCGCTTCACCTCGTCCCTCTGCACCAAGGTCGAGGTCGACGCCCTCTGCGATAAGCACAGCGTCCCGAGGGAGTTCTCCGCGCAGGCGGTGAAATACCTCGGCCAGGAACTCTACTCCAGGACGGCGAGCTCCTGGCGGAGGTAGTTCACCACAGCACGTGTGAGAGCCTACACCAGTATCACAGGATTTTGATGTCTGTGAGTAGTTTCATTAGGGGGACCTTATCTGCGGATAAAATTGGACCGTCGTGATTAATTGGGCCAAAAACTCCCACTGAAGCCCAATCTAGGAAGTGAACTGATTTCCATCAGCCAAAAAAGAAAAAAAAAGTGTGAGCGGGTGAGGGGAGGACAACTCCACGCGTCAGGCTACCATCCCCCACTCCCTGGCGCCGCCACTGCCGCCCTTCCCCTCCCCGGCGCTCGGAGCTCCCAGTCCCCCAGCGGCTCCGCGTTCCCCTAAACCTAGCGGCATAGCAGGGAGGCCGGCGACGCCTCTCGGCGCAGTACGGGGCCCCCGGCGACCGGAGTTCATTCCTGCCCGTGTCCGGCAGCGTGGAGCGGGCCAGCAGCAGCCCAATTCGTTCGCTAGCAAGTAGCAACCAGTCAGCCGACGAGCTCCATTACGCTTGTTCTCCAAGCGTACCTAGGTACATTCAAGTCCAGTTTATATAATTTTACAATTTGTTTGCAAGTTGCAACTGATTGATTTTTTACATTTGATGTCCAAGGAACTGTACCCAATTACTAAAATTGATTGAACGTTTATATTCCAGAATTGTTTGAAGAATAAAGAAGACCGGATACATTGCTGCTCTTCGGATGCAAATAGTCTTCTTTTATCATCTGAAAGTATGTAGGCGCCTCTTTTCTTTCATGCAAAATTCAGACTTCATTCTGAATTGCCATATGTTTGTAAGACCAAATTCTATTGTCAAATTATATGCTAGTATCCTCACATTGTCCTATTTGTGTTCAATTTTTTTTAATGAAGGTGGACCACCCTGCTTCAAAATCCTGGATCCTCCGCCACTAAGACCCTCGCTGTTATCCTTCTTCTGTAATGCCGGCGCCTCGCCAACTTCGTGATAGGGTGCTGTCCTGGTCTCACAATCAGCGTGAATACAAGGTAAGCATTCGACTTCACTATGGAATAATTAACAATCTGCTTTCCGTACAATAAGAAAGTTATCTGGCACACAAAATAATCTACCTCTCAAACAGTTGTTCCAAAATGTAACATCCTTGTTTGTTTCCTGCCTCTTTTGTTCATATTATCAAACGGTTAATTTAACACTGAGCCATCCTCCTGTTTAACAGTTCTCTCAATTGCCAAATATTAAGGATAGTTGTGTATTCAGGGAGGCTAATTGTTCTTACAAGTTACAGGTGAAGAAGATTCCTGACACATTCGATGAGCCCATTCAGTATTTCAGCTCGTTTGACGACCTGCTCCTTGAAGAGCTCCGTTATGAGATATTGCACCAGAAATACAAGCCGGTGGGATCGATCGATAAATTCGAACGTTCTGCGAATCGTGGGTTATATAGGCTTTATTGGGTCGTAATGAAAAAAAGCAGCTTTAAACCGGCGCCAGGAGACATCATTCTGTTGGTCTCACAAGGTCTTACGGTCATCGCATGTGTTGAAAGGATTGAAAATACTAGGAAGGAGTGCATATTCCAGTTGAAGGCATCAAAGGACAAGATGAATGAACTCAAGGAAGGAGAACCCGCCAGAGTCCATGCTACATATAACGTTGTGTCATATGAACATGTATGGGAAGGGCTAAAGAAGGGTCGTAATCTCCATTTCGAAGAGCGCAGTGTCATCCATCACATATTGAGGAAAAACGAGGGCGTAAGTTTGTAATTTCATTGTTTTCTTTTCATTACTGGTTTGTGGTGTAGTTTATGTTAATATGTCTTCCTCCAAGGTTCAATCGTGTATAAACTGCATATGCTTTCGCTATTTCTATTACCTTTATGTTTTCTTCCTCTATAGAAATCAATTTTGTTAACTATAAGTCTACTCTTACTTTTTTGCTGTTGACCGATCAGTATCGCTAATTAAGCAGGCTGACATTACTACTGTATAAAAAACTGAACGTAATTTATGCTCTTTGTATTGTTTCTATAGTTTGGAATTTTTCTAACTTGTTTTGATATTCCTTTTATGCAACGTTTAATGTCTTTTTGCGTCCTATATTTCGAACTCTGAAATTCTTAAATTGACCAGGCAGGCTACTAGTGTGTGTGATGACTGCGCCACTAAACAAGAAGATCTTGATCTTTGCCCGTTTAATCTCAATACATCACAGTCTTCCGCGGTCAAGAGTTGCATTTCAGCAGTTAATTGTTCACACAGGTCATCTCTGAGGCTGATTCGGGGTCCACCTGGCACAGGGAAAACAAAGACTGTTGCTGTTATATTGCAGTTACTTCTGAAGAAAAAACAGAAGATACTTGCGTGTGCTCCATCCAACGTGGCGGTCGTACAATTGGCTTCTCGTGTTATGGAACTAGTTGAGCATCAGCCTGTAAACGACTATGAGTGTTCTCTCGGTGATATTGTCATCTTTGGTAATACTGAGCGAATGATCATTGACAAGGATCTATCACAAATCCATCTGGATGACCGTAGCAAGAGATTGAGTGTTTACTTTTGGGAAAACGGGTCATTGAGATTGACTGAATCCTTCTGCTGGCTGTACAATGTCCTGACTGGTATGTATGACCACAATTTCTACACGTTTGATGAATTTATGGAAAGTGTAGAAGAATTTAAAAAAGGTGCTGATAAACTATCAAAGGATCTTCCGTTTCAGCTGCGTTCAACGGTGGTGTCTGCCAAAAATTCACTAGTCAGGTTGTCTTCTTTCAGTGAAGAGTCGTTTCGTACTACCTTCAATAAACTTACGAGGCATGCTGGCCTAAGCCCTACAGAAAGGGAGCTTTCCGATGAGAGAAATCGTTGTATCACCGCCTTCAAACAGCTTGCAGGAATGAATATCTTTAAAGGGAGATATAAGTCATTCCAGGAATTCTGTTTGGGAGAAGCAACACTCAGATTTTGTACTGCTTCTAAGTCATTTGATCTGTTCAAACATCATGTGAGGACGGAAATCCTGGTTATTGACGAGGCAGCATATCTGAAAGAATGCGAGTCGGTAGTTCCTCTTCTCCTCCCAGGGATAACTCATGTTTTCTTGATTGGGGATGAAATGCAGCTAACATCACTGGTAAAGAATAAGGTATGTCTTAAGAGTAAACAACATTTCAATACTATCATATATCATCCGGTCTGGTGATTATTTTCAAACATCAATTCCTGCTCATATATAATTTTCTTCACTATTGCTAGACTGCTAAAGAAGCTCAGTTCGGGAGAAGTCTCTTTGAGAGATTGGGTGCAATGGGTTACACAACGCACTTGCTAGATACACAATATAGAATGCACCCTTCAATAAGTCAGTTTCCGAATACAAAATTCTACAATAAACTAATTTCTGATGGAGAGAATGTGCGTCGTAACGAGTATGAAAAGCTATATCTCCCCGAAATTATTCATCAGCCATATTCATTTATTGACATTAAAGGTCGGGAAAGGCCTGGTGAAAGTTTGATAAATATGGTTGAGGCTGCTGCGGTGACTCATATTATTGAGAAACTAGGGGAAGGTATATCTATGGTTTCAAATAGAATGTTTAAAGCATTAAGTAACTTCTTCGCATCAGGTTTGATGGATCTAATGGATTTTCTTTGGTCTTAAACTACCACAGAATGCTTAAAGGTGGAGCAAATAACAAGTGTTGGTGTCTTATCACCATACAGATGCCAAGTAGATGTTATTGAAGAAAAGCTTGCAAGAGATGTTAAGAAAAACGCATATCTTTCTGTTACAGTGAATACATTTGATGGATTTCAAGGTGGCGAGAGAGATATCATCTTAATTTCAATGGTTAGGTGCAATAATAATGGGAAAATAGGCTTCCTCTCAAGTCTAAACAGAGCTAACATTGCATTAACTAGAGCAAAGTATGTTATTCTTCTGTGACAGTGTTTCATTTACACTTCATTTTAAATTTAAATAACACGATTTTTTGCACAGGTACTGCCTTTGTATCCTTGGAGATAAAAAAACTTTAGAGGCTTGTGGTTCAGTATGGGCAGAGGTAGTCAAGGACTCTGAACGCCGTGGATGTTTGAGTGATGTTGATCATTGTGCGAGCTTAAAACAAGCAGTGGAGCAACAATTAAAAGTGGAAGGACAGGTAATAATGTAGCATTGTTTTTTTTTTTGAAAAGGTGTCCACATATTCCTAATGCACTATTATCTGCATACGATGTGACACTGCTGCAGGAACTTGCTAATGCAATATCTGGATCAACTACCCCGAGAAGCCCAAGACCTACAGATGTTGACCATGCTAGTCCGTCACGCTGCCAGTTGTCTAATCCTTATCCGATTGAGTCTGCTCAATGTGTTTCAGATGCACAGTTCACAGATCAGCACAATCTGGCTAGTATGTCTTGCCGCCAGACATCTCATTCTTCTCATTCTGTTCCAGTCGCAGGCTTGACAGCTCAGCTTCCAGACATGGGACTGGCAGCTCAGTCCTCTAAGGCTCAGTCACCTGCTCCCTCTGCAAACCAGTCTTTTGAAAAGGGACCCACAGGGCCAACAGAGACTGGAGTGTGTCCAGAGGCCACAACATCTGCAGCAGCAAAGGGGCAGAGACTGGAACTTGCTAATGCAATATCTGGATCAACTACCCCGAGAAGCCCAAGACCTACAGATGGTGACCATGCTAGTCCGTCACGCTGCCAGTTGTCTAATCCTTATCCGATTGAGTCTGCTCAATGTGTTTCAGATGCACAGTTCACAGATCAGCACAATCTGGCTAGTATGTCTTGCCGCCAGACATCTCATTCTTCTCATTCTGTTCCAGTCGCAGGCTTGACAGCTCAGCTTCCAGACATGGGACTGGCAGCTCAGTCCTCTAAGGCTCAGTCACCTACTCACTCTGCAAACCAGTCTTTTGAAAAGGGACCCACAGGGCCAACAGAGACTGGAGTGTGTCCAGAGGCCACAACATCTGCAGCAGCAAAGGGGCAGAGACTGGCAGCTCAGTCCTCTAAGGCTCAGTCACCTACTCACTCTGCAAACCAGTCTTTTGAAAAGGGACCCACAGGGCCAACAGAGACCGGAGTGTGTCCAGAGGCCACAACATCTGCAGCAGAAAAGGGGCAGTGGAACCTGAACAACAGATTTTCCGGTAGGATTTTGGCAAACCACAAATGGATTCATTGGGGAACACTCACAATGCACGCTGTGGGTAAAGATATCAATAAAATGTGTGATGCAATTGGTCTCAAGATTCTGCTGGCGATAACATGTGACTGGGATTTCGAGAAGATCCGGCAGTTTTTTGCGACGGTGGTCATCACTGAAGATAGGTCCTCTATGACTTGGACGACTGATAGTAAAGAGTGTGTCATCAGCAAGAAGGATTGGCAGAAGCTTCTTGGCGTGTCCCATAGGGTGACAGGTCCGAAGATACATGATTTAGGCCATCTGTCTTACGAGGATAGGAAAGAGCACTATGATAAGTCAAACCCCACAGAAGCCGATATGAATCTAACAGCTGGACTTAAACTTCTGTCCAAATCAGTTGACCGCATCGTGAGCAAAACCATTCTCCCTAGAAAAATAGGGGCCAAATATCTAATGAAGCCTTTCATGTTGTTACGATCACATTCTGCATAAGAGGAATTTTGATGTCGTAGACTTGATGCTTCAACACATAAAAGGAAGCTAAAAATGACAACAAGAGGCATCTTACCGTTTGCCCCCTACATAATGTTGGCGATTAACAAGCAAATGGGGTATCCTAATAAACACTGCCGGCTCTGTGCAACAAAAGCTCAAAATTGTGAAACTCCAGTTCAAATCCACCACCGCTCCAGTTCCGGTGAGTGATCATGTAGCTACAGGAGTCTCCTCAGCCAGTTCACTGTCAGGCTCAGCCATCTGATCCTCGAGAGAAGGCATCTGAATCTCGGAAAGAATGCAGGTGTTGGAGATTCTAGCTGATATACTCAAAGAGGCTCTCAAGGGTCAGTCTCATGACTCACTTGACTATCTAACGATATCGTTTAATAAGTTTGTGAATGGGAGGGATCGACAATCATCTCTAGGCCACTCTAGCTAGTCAATTTCTTTGGTCGATCTCTAATGCGACCGCGACGACATTTAGTTCCTGTTCCTCCACTGGTCCCTGCAGTACCTGAGGTCGCTGGCGCCAACCGCTTCTCCTTGCTACAGCTCATGCAACTCCGGCTCAGCCTTTTGCCCCGGATCTTCCAGCCGAGCCAGCTGCTACAGAACGTAGGAAAGAGAGGAATGAGAAAGAGGAGGGACATGCGAAGATAAGAAGAAGAAAAGAAGAAGAGAAGGATATGAAGAAAGACAACTATATGTCGAGAAAGCGAAAGTGACGACAATACACTCGCAACAGCAGTAGTGTTGATCGATCTATCTAGCTGTGTAATTTCATAGCCAGTTGTTTACCGAACCATGAATTCTGTGTGTACTGAAAGTGATGGCAACAGGTTCCAGGTTTTGCATGTACTTCGGTGTCAATTCTATGTACTCAGAACGAAGCTGTGCAGGTTTCGGAGGCTGCAGCCAGGTTAGAGATGATTAGAAGCTCAAGAGCTGTTGGAGGGGAAGCATCTGCGACAAATGTGTCTGTAGGCCCTTAGTTGAGCCGTTTGCATGTTCGGGATTTGTGGGCATTCTTATGTTGCCTTAGTCTGTGTTGTCAGGCTCGTTCGGGTTGTAGTCTGTTTTAGTGTCAGTTGGGTTCAGTCAATGTTGTGTTTGTGCAGCAGGACAGCGCTCATGTCTGTTTCCACCCTAATGACCTACTGCGGCCAGAGCATTCGACGCCGCGGCCGTCAAGATGCACGTCGCGGCGGCGAGAACCAACTTCAATCTGCCCACCGCCAATGATGAAGCCCCACCCACTTGCAACACTCTTGAGCTGATAAATGGACCGTGTAAGATTCAGCATGCATGTTCTTGTCGAAGACGTTGAGGTCGGAATGCGTCGCTCCTAATGGAGATGGCGGTGGCCTCGACAATGCAGGTGTTGAGGAAAGGGAGGGAGGGAGGAGGAAGGCAGTGAGATTTCTGAGAACATTTCTGAGAATTTTGTGACAACAATGTTGAACATCCTCGCTTTAGTGACCTTGAATCCGGCTCCGACAGCGACCACCTTCTTCGACAACGGCACTACGCCATGGTGCCAGTCCGCGTGATCTATTTTCTTGAGATCAGGAAAAAATCCACTACGTACGGAATGGAAGGGGGACCGGCACACCGCCCTCCACCAGAGACAATGGAGGCCGACGCGCGCGCCGCCAAGCTCGCCACCCTCTAAGGGGATAGGCCGGATTAGCCGATGAGAAATACCGAAGTCACTAAGCTTACTGACAAAGTTAGAATCAAGGAGTATGTTGGAGGGCCTAAGATCTCCATGAACAATTGGGTCTGGTTTCTTCTCGTGCAGGATCAAAGCTGAACATAACTCAACAATAACACGGACGCGAATCTGCCACATAAGAGTTCGCCTCTAGTAAAAAATCAATCTTTAAAAAAGCCTAAAACAAACAATAACTTAAATTTGCACAGAGTCCAAATACACTAGTGAACATGGTCAAACACTAGTGGAAAAAAGGGCCTCTGGTCCCGGTTCCAGAGGGCCCCTGGCCCCGGTTTGAACAACCGGGACCCATCAATCGGGACTAGAGGCCCCCCCACCTTTGGTCGCCGGTTCCTTACGAACCGGTAATAAAGGGACCTCCACGTGGCCCCGGAGGAGCCGCGCGGGGCCTAGAGACCTTTGGTCCCGGTTCTTAACACGAACCGTGACTAAAGGTTGGGCCCCTTTTTTTTTTCTCTTTTTCGATTTTTTTTCAGGGGTTTTAGGGTATCGGACGGTTTCATCGACGAGGGATCGCGTCAATGCGCCAGAAATGCGGTTTGGTATAGAGAAATTACTAACTGTTTAGTCATCAAATAGCATCATCAACTAGTAGTCAACTAGTAGCCATTATATAACATCGATCATCAATACAAAATATTGATAACAGGTCATAACAGTTCTAGACGAGGGACTACAATCACTAATTAATACCCGTAACTCTCGCTCCGTCCTCAGTCGTCGTCGTCGGAGTGGTCTCTGTCGAGGGCGAAATAGATGGTTCGCCAAAGTTGGAAAGGAGATAAATACTCCCACGATCCATATAGTATGGTCGGAGCCGTGCTAGTCGATTCAAGAATGACTAGGCCGTAGAGAAGAAGACTACGGAAAGAATCATGGTTCGAACCCTGATTCATTCCATGTCTTTCTCTACGGTCTAGTCATTTGTGTATCGCAGCTAACTCAGCCCCAGCCTTGCTATATGGATCTCGAACTTATCTATCCCCTCTCGGACTTTGGGGCATGAGATGAAATAATTTAAACCATACAAGATAAATCAAACTAAATAACATAATTTTCCTCTTGCTAAAGGTTTTGCCCACGAAAACGAATCATTCTGATCCGAACTCCATTTCAGAACAATTTTGAAGAGCTTCACAACAGTAAACCTTCGATCATCAATTACCCAGTGCACTAGTTTAATATAGGAGGCTAACTAGGAACTTTTGTTACTAATAACCACTAGTTGTTTACATACCACACATGTATTAACATTTGCCTATTTAATACAATTATACTGAGCACCTTAAATAGGCAAACATAGGTAGTTCAACTAGGGATCGGAATACTAGAAAAATCAAATGCGAGGATTTGAACCAACCCAAAAGAGGAGAAAGGGGGTGGAATACCTTAAGAACTAGTGATGCACCTACAATCTCAACAAATAGGACCTCCGATCTGCGCATATGAAGGGGATTTGGGGGGGCGGGGCGGTTTTCTGTTCTTGAAAAAGGGAGAGGGGGAAGTGGGGAGGAGGAGTCGGGCGCGGGGGCGACCGTTTTACTTTATCTGGTACCATAGCACCTTCATCGGGGGCGTTATGGTGGCAGGAGTATAACGCCCCCCTCGAGGGGGCGTTATGGTGTCAGCCACATGGCCAGGCGTTGACCTCTGCGCCTGGGCATAACGCCTAGTTCACGGTGGTTGTCACACAGGACCATAACGCCTCCATGGCGGGCGTTATTGAAGGGGGTCAGATTTGAATTTCGTGAATCCGAGAGTGAGATCGTGAATTTGCTACGCGAAATGATTATTTTGATTAAAATTCACTCGCTCGAGCGACGTAGGTCTAGCCCTAAGGCAAAGTGTTTTCCATATTTTATGAATCTTCTTCTCGGCGCTCATATGCAATATGACATGTTGGAAGTTCAGTTCCGGACATCGCAAGGTTCAGTTCTGACATCGCAAGGTCATCAGCAGTTGTAACTCAGCATGATAGGGTGGTAGTGCACGTCTCTGGATAGAGCTCCTAGCTGAGGGTAGTTCACCGCCTACGGTGCTCTGCCTTCTATGTCAGTGTCGCACTACCTTAAACCCTAATCTATGACACAAGAACTGACAATTTTTGAGCCAGGACAAGAGAAAACTAGAAAGAAAAAAGAATGAGGGAACGTGCGGCGGACTATGCTATGCGTAGTCGCGCTTACCCGCCGTGGCGTCAATGCCGCCTGGGAAGTCGGAAACAGAAACCCATTTTGAGGTGGCGGTTAGTGGCGCGAGGAACCAGCCTAGCAGGGAGGAGTTAGTGGCAGGAGGTGTCTGTGGACTAGTTCCAAATATTACTTGTTCAGATTTTGTTGAAAAATATTTTTTTAGATCTTAAAAGACAGCGGCCGCTGCGTCTGCGGCCGTCGGCAAGGACCCGTTCGAGGACTCCCCGGACCATGTGGCTAGACGCAGCTGCTTGTCGTTCTTGCCTTCGCAGGAGGCAGTGCAGACATGTGTGCTGGTCAAATGCTGGTGCCACATCTGGAAGTCCGTCCCGTCCCTGCGCATCTTCGAGACGACAAGTTCAATGACCGAGGAGCAGAGCAACATTTTCGTGAATAAGCTGATCAAGTTGCGTGACCCGACATCCCCTCTTCATGTGTTGCGATATGGTTCCCTATGATGACATCGAGTCTTGGCTCCAGTATGCCGCCTCCTGCAAGGTTGTAGGTGCTTCGAGTTGAGGTGCCTCACTAGTGGGGCACCAATTTACAAACGTACCGTTTGGTCCTACTTAAACCAGTTTTTGTAAGAAAGTGATTTTTTGATCTCCTCTAAATCAACTCAAATTTTTGTACACAGTAATCTCTTACATAAGAGTGGGGGAGAATATGAAGGCTTTACATTTTTTTAGATTTTTTTGAATTTATGTTACTTTCATAATGCCCGATGTGAATTAATCCTGAATATTGCTACGTCGATAGAATATGCGCCTTGATTCGACTCGCGCCGGCACTTTTTCGGAATGGGGGGAAAACCCCGGGAGGAGGTCGTCGCAGGTTTCAACTGTAAGAAGTTTGATCAGTTCGACGGTAGGTGTATAGTGTTGGCTTGCTGAGACGCCGATTGCAATTAGCCGAGGACAAAGGCCCCCCGGTTCACGGGCACGAACCCGCCGCTGTGATACCCGCTGCAGGCCTCTCGCACGTGGCGGCAGTGAACTACCTCTGCCAGGAGCTCACCGTCCTGGAGTAAGAGTTCCTGGCCGAGGTAGTTCACCGCCTGTGCGGTGAACTCCCTCGGGATGGCCGTGCTTCTCGCAGAGGGCGTCGCGATATCGACCTGTGGTGCAGAGGGACGAGGTGAAGCGCTCGCGGGGGGACCTCGAGGAGGGGACCGCTACTACATTGGTCGCATTGAACAGAACCCGCTGGCCGAGGACATGCACCAGGCGGTGAACTAAGCTCAGCCAGGAACTGGCGGGGGTAGACCAGCAGCCTGTGCAGAGGATCACGTACCACTACTAATGTAGCAACCTTTGCTGGTAATATTTCTTAGAACATCGGTGAGAGGCTTATAATTGTTATCTATTCCTTTAAGAAGGGAAAACATCGTACGGAAAAATAAATGTCAACAGGATTAATCAATTATTCATTCATGGTGCACTATAATTTAGAAACCAATCTAATTCTACCCTATAGGTAACAAACAAAATGAATTATAATTTAAAACATACCAATTAGTTCCAACATTACACATAATTTACAAAAAACTTGTTTTACAGAAGATTCACCATACCATACCAAGAACATAGTGTTTCCAATATAATATTGATCTAATCCTACCCAAATATTAATAACAACAGAGAAAATATAATACTATATTAATTACAATAGTTAATTACATTGAACTATAATTTAGACATAAACTTTTTTTCCAAAATTCACCAACCAGATTATGTTTTCGAATCTAGGTTTACAATCTAGTTGTTCGAATCCATACTCACGTACCACTACTAATAGCAACCTAATGAAACTACCTCATACTGTACCAATCTAAAATTACCACTAACACACCTATACTACTACAATCTAGGATTTCCAATCTAATGAAACTAACCAAGATGACTAAGAGAACTAATGATCTACTAACAGAAGCCTAATATACTAGCAACTAAATAGGCAAACAAATAGTTCAACTAGGGCTGGCTCGGAATACCTAGAGAATCAAATGCAAGGATTTGAACCAACCAAAAGAGGAGAAAGGGGGTGGAATACCTTGAAGAACTCGATGTGCACCTACAATCTCAACAAATAGACCTCCGATCTGCGCATATGAAGGGGATTTGGGGGGGCGGGGGGCGGTTTCTGTTCTGAAAAAGGGAGAGGGGGAAGTGGGGGAGTAGGAGTCGGTGCGCGGGGGCGACCGTTTTACTTATCTGGTAGCATAACACCTTCATCGGGGGCGTTATGGTGCAGGAGTATAACGCCCCCCCCTCGAGGGCGTTATGGTGGTCAGCCACATGCCAGGCGTTGACCTCTGCCCTGGGGCATAACGCCTAGTTCATGGTGTTGTCACACAGACCATAACGGCCTCCATGGCGGGCGGTTAAGTGGAAGGGGTACAGAGTGTTGAATTCCGTGAATCCGAGGAGTGAGATCGTGAATTTGCTACGCGAAATGATTATTTTGATTAAAATTCACCACTCGAGCGTCGTAGGTCTAGCCCTAAGGCAAGTGTTTTCCATATTTTATGAATCTTCTCGGCGCTCATATGCAATATGACATTTGAAGTTCAGTTCCGACATCGCAAGGTTCAGTTCTGACATCGCAAGGTCATCAGCAGTTGTAACTCAGCAATGATAGGTTGGTAGTGCACGTCCCTGGATAGAGCTCCTGGCTGAGGTAGTTCACCGCCTACGGTGCACTGCCTTCTATTCAGTGTCGCACTACCTTAAACCCTAATCTCTGACACAAGGAACTGACTAATCTATGAGCCAGGACACGAGAAAACAGAAAGAAAAAAGAATGAGGGAACGTGCGGCGGACTATGCTATGCGTAGTCGCGCTTACCGCCTGGCGTCAATGCCGCCTGGGAAGTCGGAAACAGAAACCCATTTTGAGGTGGCGTGTAGTGGCGCGAGAACCAGCCTAGCTGGGAGGAGTTAGTGGCAGGAGGTGTCTGTGACTAGTTCCAAATATTACTTGTTCAGATTTTTAAAAATATTTTTTAGATCTTAAAAGACAGCGGCCGCTGCTTCTGCGGCCGTCGGCAAGGACCCGTTCGAGGACTCCCGGACCATGTGCTGGCGCAGCTGCTGTCGTTCTTGCCTTCGCAGGAGGCAGTGCAGACCTGCGTGCTGGTTAAATGCTGGTGCCACATCTGGAAGTCCGTCCCGTCCCTGCGCATCTTCGACGACAAGTTCAAGACCGAGGAGCAGAGCAACATTTTCGTGAATAAGCTGATCAAGCTGCGTGACCCGACATCCCCTCTTCATGTGTGCGATATGGTTCCCTATGATGACATCGAGTCTTGGCTCCAGTATGCCGCCTCCTGCAAGGTGCAGGTGCTTCGAGTTGAGGTGCCTCACTATTGGGGCGATGCACCTCATGCACGCTTATCCAGGAAAAGTGTCATCTCTGAGCACTTGATGGTGCTATATCCCACTCGCTGGAACAAAGCACAATTTGTTCGATGGGGGGGGAGGGAATCTGCATCAACTGTTTAAGGATAGTGGTCATGATTGAGAAGAATATGAATCAGAGTTTGACTCTGCACTCTCTCTTGCGGTAGAGCTCGCCATCGATACTTAGTAAGGTCTTTCACACGGTCACCTAGATATATCTTTGGAAGCTTCTTATCAACCTTCACGCGGTCGTCATTACCAAACAAAACGATGTCACTAAACGAGAATGGCAGACTTCCAAGGAACTCTCCAGGCCAAATCTCAATTAAGTCAACAAGCTGAGATGCAACTTGTATGATAGCCACTTTTTGATGCGCATACAAGAGTTTGCTTATTCAGCTTTAGAAAGAAAAGTAGCATCACAACACAATGTCTCCGAAGGTATTTTAGACAATTTAGGAGTTTCTAAACAGCCAACTAATTGCCAAACACTAAACTCAAAACAACAGCTTTTTAGGAGTTAGCTAGTCCGATATAATAAAAAAAACCTACAACAATACACGTTTTCACGACTCTCAGGGCATTTCAGACAATTTACCAGTTCACAGCAAGACAGCAAGCTAAGTTGCCAAACACGACAACTCAAAACAGCAGCTTTTCCTGGACATCACATTTCCCTGCACAGCACCACAGCCAGACGCAGCCAGCCACAACCAGCCCAAACAAACACACCCTGACACTGCTAGCTGCTCTCTTGCAACTGGTGCA
Organism: Alopecurus myosuroides; assembly: GCA_028641055.1. NCBI lineage: Eukaryota > Viridiplantae > Streptophyta > Magnoliopsida > Poales > Poaceae > Alopecurus > Alopecurus myosuroides. The sequence continues at coordinate 958,871 of CM054058.1, forward strand.
GACCACTTCCATTGGCGCTGGTGCTGGGACTTGGAGGTGACGCTGCCTCAGATTCATTATTCTGATGCGAGAGTATATCTCTTAGCTCAGATACCCATCTATGGCTGCATAATGGAGGTTTCTCTGGGGAAGCGGCTTCCACTCCCAAAGACTGTGATCGTATTTGCTGAGTACCTTCTTCATATCTAGGTAGGTGTCGTCAATAATTTCAGATGCTATCAAAGCCATTCAGCCTTTAGAATGTCGCCATTCGTTCTTCTTTCACCTGTCTGGTACAGATCTTGGATATCAATGTGGTGACCCGAAGGAATTTGGATGCCAGCCCGATCAAGCAAAAGCGTGGTCACTCGTGATGTCAACCGTAGTGAACTTAATTCCCTTGTGTTGAAGGAAATCAACCAGCGCTGGAACGGGATACATGTCACACCTGCAGTTGTACAATAACGAAGTCATGTTAAAATTGCTAAAGTAATTTCATCTCAGCAAGAAATTAAGGTGTCATATATAAATTGTGTTTCTTACGAGAAAAGACTTATGTGAAAATTTGCACTAGATAAAATACAGTGTACTTATCTTAGATCACATAATCATATGCATATGGCGGGTTAAACATGTTGCACATGTTTTGCATCAGGTTACCTTACATGTAACTTCTACGGTTATGTTTACAGGGATAAACATAGTGTATTAGAGGACAAATTTGTTAGATCAACACCATAACACAAGTAGATAGGAAAATACATCTCTTCTTCAAAGAGAGGAGTATAGATTACACGCTGAAATACACTGAATATATGTAGTTAGTCCGTCAGAAAAAAAATTCAGAGATTCCCTTATCAAGATCAAACCACATGCAGATTAGTAGGTGTATCAACACATGCATAGATGGGATGGTTAACTTACCTACAGAAGTGGGAAGACGAGTAATTGCTGGCGCATCGCCAGTTGAATGACGGCGACCTGTCGTTCTTCCCCGGTGTACACCTTGC